>OU015749.1:10021500-10041797 GCA_907169655.1 Acomys percivali
TCTCTCTCTCTCTCTCTCTCTCTCTCTCTCTCTCTCTCTCTCTCTCTGTGTGTGTGTGTGTGTGTGTATGTGTGTGTGTGTGTGTGTGTGTGTGTAACACTGTGAGACTTCCTTTTTCAAGTCATGAAAACATGACGGCTTTCTTCCCCAATGTACCTGTTCATGGATCATCGGTCTTATCCTCAACCAAAAGAAACTGCTGCTTACAAATGTTGTCTTTTGTTTATTAAGCAGGCCCAGATAAAAATATAAAGTCATATGCCTTGTTCTGGCCCCCTTTTCAAGCTGTATTGTTTCAAACTGCTACTGCAAGGCAAAGTACGACAGGAAAAGGGTCTAAAACTCACTGAATAAGGATTCTCTGATATCCATGGCCACAAAACACTAATCTGGCTTAAAAGAAAATGTAGCAGAAACAAATTTAAAGAGTAAGCTTGAGTTGAGTTTTCCCATCATTGAGATTTGATTCATAGCCTGACAAGAGCAGAAAGTCAGAGTGTTTATTTGTGGCTCTCCATCACTTCCTTCGTTTGACCCCAGCTTCCTAACCATTATGATAATGATGGTATCAGCATAGGTCACTACCATTAAAAACAAATAAAATCCAGGAAAACAAGACAGCCTACTGGGCCACAGCCAACCTGACATTGAAGGGGATGCACAGGATCAGGGAGAGTCCAAATGTGGTGGCGTGCAGTCTGTGTCACACAGAATCCTTATCTTTATGGAGCAGTTAACTTGATTGATCAGATAACACTTCTCAACAGGAAATACAAGGGGTGAGAAGTGGAGAACAGAAAGAGAAAGGGAAAAAAAGAAAGAAATGAAGGAAGGAAGCAAGCAATCAGTTGTGTTGAATGCGTGAGGGGATGGGAGAGCTATAGTAACTAAAGGGGTAAATCAATAAGCTTTGACACATCTGGTATGGTTGAGCAAAGTCACACCCTACAGGTGGACCTTTTAGATCTCTCAGGGCAAAGCAGCTGCTTGTCATACATGATACATTTCCCTTATGCTTCTGGGAAACTGCAACTGTCCGTTTCCCTTAGGCCACAGGGCTTAATGGTGTGTGATATCAGCTATGTTCTCTTTTCACATGACTTAGCAGCTATGGAATCCTAGCCAAACAGTACAGCAGTGTGTGAATATGTGTCCTCAGGCACACACGTACACAAGTGTATTCTCTCTCCCAGTTTTTTTTTTCTCTACCTCTCTGCCTGCATGAAGTATAGGTTGTATCATGGAGACTGTGGCATTTGCATGATTTGTGAGCAGGTCTCCTGCTCTGGCAAAGCCAGTGGCAGTTTAAACAAAGAGAGCAGCTGTCCTCTTCCCAGATCATTGGCTCTGCTCTCCCAGCAGCCCTTCTTCCTGTTCCCCACTGCCAAACAGGTCCACTTCTTGGCTTCCCTTTAAAGCACCAACAGTAAAACACCCAACAGAAATATTTCCCTCACATACACTACTCTCATGCCCTTAGGCTCCTGATGGGCCACCACAGAGTGTGAATTCAAATCTTAAAGAGGAAGCCTTTAACAACACATGACATCATTAAAGTTATACTACACTGCGCAGGGACACCAAATAAGGCATATGCCTATTCTTTTTCTCTGAGTGCTCCTGGGATGTGATCTTTCAGTAGCATTTTATATCAGCTCCCCCATTCTGGGATGACAGGAACAATCACTATTTCCACAGAAGATGAAATCACATACGGAGTTTATCTTGCCGTCTTAAATATTAAAATTAGAAAAAGATTACTTTCTTACCTTTCCTGTCAATATGTGAAATAATTGACAGAAGTATTTTTTTCCCCAAAGGGGGCTTTTATTTTGACTTGTTGTTTAAGGCTATATAGCAAATCAGGGAGGAAAGATATAGCAGCTGGGTTATCCAACTACATGGAGGGTGGAATAGGAGGAGTTGCTTCTCATTGCTTTAGCATAAAGTAATCAGAGAGCTTAGACAGGAACATAAATGAGCTACAAATCTCAAAGGCTGGCCCTTAGTGACCCTCCTCTGCCAGTCATGAAGGTTCTACAACTCCCCAGCAAACTCCGCCAGCTAGCTAATATCTCAGGACATCACCTGTGTGGGCCACCGTACACAGAAAGCATAAGAAAACAAAGAAAACTTAAGAAGGGGATTGGCACATGTTGAGCATATGGCCACATTTGGCAGTGGTTTCAGAGAAAGGCAACAGAATACAGTAAGTCACAAGGCTCCTGCCTCAGTTTACCATCTTGTGAGTGTTCCCAGGAAACAATGCAGCAGAAGGAACCGAGGTGACCCAAATGGACTTCTGCAGGAATGGGGGAAGATGAGGAAACCAAGGAGGGCAAGGCAGTCCAGGCTTCCAAGGAGGAGTAGAGAAGAGATCCACCAAGCAGAAGTGCTCCGAAGCTGTTCACAACATTGCCTTTCAGCACTGACCTGCAGAGACTATAGACCACATGCCAGGAGACAGATGGAATCCACACAAGGCTAGGGAGAGGTAAAACAATGAAAACAAAGAAAAAAATGTCAAAAGATAATAACTACAAAATCAGGAATGCCTATTTTCCAATAGTCTAACTATGTTTCCAATGTTTAAGAAATGTTAGGAAAGACTGGGCATGTTTAATAATAATGCAAGTAGCAAAGAAAAACCCAAAACAAACTTCAAAGAGATTCATATCACAAGTGATAAAATATACCCAGTGTTGTGACTAGCCTGTAAACATTAGCTCCCCAAAGATATTTATTTTAATTCTCAGAACCACAGCTATCTAGCCCTGCAGTTTGAAGGTGTGCAGATGAAACAAGTCAAAGTTGGGACATAGGGATGATATGATGGAATTCTGTGTTGGAGTGTGGGTACAATGAAATCACAGTTATCATTAAAAGCAACAGAGGAAGTCAGAACGAAAACACACACATGAAAGAGCAGGCTCTGAGAAGTTAGTACGTCTTTCAAAAAGACAGTAAGCAAACATCCCAGAGGTATAGGTCGCCCTTAGAAGGTGGAAAAGAGAAAGAAAGTAATTCTAAGCAATTCCTTATTTTTAAAAGAATTTCAATGATAGCTGGCTGCTTACAACAAAATAATTACAACGTATTGTAACAGGCGACGTATAGACCACACTGTATGATACTAATGTCGTATCAAATGAAGGAATATCTCTCTACTATAGGGTTCATATATTAAGCAATATAGTTTCTTTGAAGTAAAACTGCAACTAATGTAACATATATGCTGTAATCACAAAAACAACAATGGTAAAGCTGATAAGCTAATTAGTATGGTAAAAGGAGTCATGATTAGTCAACTTTAAAAAAGGATAGAAGACACAGAGAGGGAAGAAAGTGCAACTGGGGAGAAAGACATAAATAAATAAGTAGAAGACAAATATAAACGTAATAAGGTTAATTAATTAGCACATTAGTAAGAAAGAGCCTAAGTTCAAATCATTTTAAATAACTCTAATTTTTCCTCAGTTTGAGGAGGTACTGCTTTCTCAATCATTCTTCCCAGATAATAACTTTTATTCTTCAAGAGAATTATTTGAAAGTTATTAACTCCACAGATGAGCAAAATATACATTGAAAGAAATATGGGGATAACTCTTCAAATCAATAAAAATTTGAATTGAATTATGTTCTTCCTTAACAAAGAAGCCATTTAAACGATGCTTTAAAAAAGATGTGTCAGTGGGGGATATTGGGCCTGAAGTGGCCACCACCTGTAGAACTGCCAGTGGAGGGATAAGGACACCAACCCACCCACAAGTCCTTTGACCAAAATTGTCCTGCTTACAAGATGTATAAGGACAAAGATGGAGCAAAGATTGAGGGAATGGCCAACCAAAGACTGGCCCTACTCAAGATCCATGCATGAGAAGAGAACCAATCCTTGACTCTATCAGAATTACTCTGCTGTTTATAGACAGGAGCCTAGCATGAGTCCCCTGAGAGGCTTCACCCAGAAGCCAATGGAAACAGATGCAGAGACCCATTGTAGACAGAGCTCCTGGAGTCCTATGGAAGAGGTGGGGGAATGATTGAGGGAGCCAGAGGAGTCAAGGACTACACATGAAGACCTACAGAATCAACTATCCTGAGCCTGTGGGGGCTCGCAGAGACTGAACCAAAGAGCATGGGCTGCACCTAGGACCCCTGCATATGTGCAGCTTGGTCATCATGTGTGTCCCCTAACAATGGGAGTAGGGGCTATCTCTGACTGTTGCCTGCATTTGGATCCCTTTCCCCTAATTGGGCTGAGTTATCTGGCCTTAATAGGAGAGGATCCCTTTAGTTCTTCAGGACTTAATGTGCCAGGACTGGATGGTACCGATGTGGGACCTCCTCCTTCTCTGAGGAGAAGGAGAAAGGAGAATGGGTGAGGGGTACCGGGGGAAAAAAGGAAGGGAGCTATAATCAGGATGTAAAGTGAATAAATTTTTTAAAAAAGACGTGTCTACCCTCAAGATCTCCACAACACATGAAAGCCATCTCTATGCATGAACAACATGTTTAAAAAATTAAATTATTTAAGTAACTATTGATCACCATTATCACAAAAATCTGGCCTTGGTGACATATGCCCATAACATTAACCCTTGGAGACTGGGTGGAGAGTTCAAGGCCAGAGTAGACTGCATGTTTTTTTTTTTTTTTTTTTTCTTTTCTCAAAAGACAAAGCAAAACCAAAACAAAAGAACAGGGACAAAATAAATGTGACATATAAAACAATTCACATTAAATAAAATACGGTTTGCACTTAATGTGTAAAGCATCTTAGACATAGGTATGGAGTCATTCCAACACCTTGTAATCTTTGCCTGTGAGTCTCACTGAGACTTAATGAAATAAATGCCCTTTACCCCCACATGACTCTCCTTCCTTCCTTCTCTCTGTTAATGTGGAATATGATGCTGGAGTTTTGCCAAAGGTGCTTATGAAACCGATAAACATTTACTTTGAGTCACTCCCTACGATGGTTCTGTCACAAAAATCAAGAGCAGAGTTTGGATTCAGAGAACCAGACTTTTAAATTTATAGGCTTAACTATCTCATTTGAAAATGAGCTTCTTGGGGTTATGTTTCTTTTTGTATTTTTAAAATACAATTTCAAATAAAACCATTATTCACAACATAACAAACAAACAAACAATTGCATGGATGTTCCCAAAATGGGCTTCTTGGTAGAAAATCAACACTGTTTTGCTTTGCACAGACTAGTAAAGAAAAATAAAAATATTTTCATTTGCATCTTGTATTCCAGTATTTATAGAAGTGAAGATATCTTAAATAAGTTTATCCAAGTATACTGTTGATTTAGCAATAGATGTTACATAAAATTATGTGTACTGAATGATTGATATGCCTCACTTTTATGTGTCATGTGTCTTTATTTTCATTAATGAGTAGGCCTAACAATTGAAATGACTCTGAGTTTGAAGTGAAATAAATCATATTAATAGTGATACTTTAGAAAAATTGGTGCATTTTAATATGGATTGTTATTCAAATATTTTAGTATTAAGTAGTGAAGAAATTTATTTCCACAAAATAATAGAGTAATAGAACTTGGAGTGAAATACACCCAATGTGCAGTATATATTTGCATGAGCTGTGCTTGCATGCCCCGTGTGCACTGACTTTACACAATTACATAGAGCTGCAGGGTGCTTCCTTGTCATGCTTGATGCATTAAACCTTCAGCACCGAAAACAGCAAAAGCAATGCCAACACATCAATAAACATACAGAAGAAGAAAGTGAAGGAAAAGCTAGGGAAGTAGTTGATTCAATAGTAAATTTGACAGATGCTATAGCAAAAGGCTCACAAATTCTTTTATTTTTATATTTTTATTGAAAAAAATTCATATGATACATTCTGATCAGTTTGTCCTCCCCGCAATCCTCTAAGTCTTCTCATCCAACTTTCTCTCTCTCTTTAGAAAACAAACGGGAAAACAAAAACAAACACACCAACAATAATTAAAATAAAATGAACAACACAACTCACCGCCACACACACAATCCATAAAAACACAAAATTGGAAACCATGATACACACAAAAAAAGTCTAGTAATAAAAAAAATTACCCAGCAAAGCAGTATATAAAAATACAATTGAGTTCATTTTGTGTTGGCCATCTATTGCTGGACATGGGGCCTATCCTTCAGTGTGGTAAACATACCCAGTGAGACTCCATTTGAGACTCTTCTGACTTGAACCTTCCCAGGTCCTGTGCATGCTACTTGCACAGTCTCTGTCGGTTCCTGTGTGCATCATATTTGTTGTGTCTAAAAGACACTGTTTACTTAGATTGGCAAAAGTTATTGATGAAGCATATTTCAATTAGTTGAGAAGTCTGATTCTTATAGTAATTTATCATTTAATAATATCTGTAAGATCTTATGATTATATATATTTAATTTCTCATAAGTAAAATTATAATTTATTACCAAAAATCCCTAAAAGTATCTGAATTAGACTGCCTTTTTCTTGGGAAATCTCTGTTAATAAGATAAAGGACACTTAAGATTTAATGATGACTTGTGAAAAGAAAAGAATATAAGAAAACAAGGGAATAAGTAAGAGAGCGAGCGGGAGGGAGGGTAGGAAAAAGCAGAGAAAGAAAGACAGACGCTCCTTGTGACCACACCAGAAAGTTGACACAGGAATGTTGAGGGGTTCTTTTTGTAACAGATAATAATAATAATAAAGTTAGAATCTGGCACTGTCCAATATTGCTGTTAGTTGTTTCCTATGTTAAAATACTTCTGCCCACATACCATAACAAGTTCTTAGCATGCCTGCTACCACGAGACGGAAGGGTCAGAGACTGCGGTTCATGTGAGTGGCTCTCGGATCATGCGCTCAGACTCCAGATAGAAGGCCACATATGCTATCTATAGCCATTAATTGAGGAGTCGAGGCAGCTTATTTTGTGTGTCAGATTTTCAAACCTGATTACTTAGCACTTACAAACCCAGGTGTACTCAATTATAAGGCAGCTATAAAATACTTTTCTTCAACTTCTTAAAATGGGTTTAAGAAAACTCATCTAAGAAACTCACTCTCTATTTGTGATTGTTCTCCTCTTAGTTACGGTGATTCCGGTGATTCAGTCCACATGCTACAGTCAGGAATAAAAATAATAATACGATATTTAGAAATCTATTCCCAATTACAGCTCTGACTTTGGCTCCGGTTCGTTTATCTAACCTTCAACTCTGTAAGATTTCCTGCAACATAAACTTGACTAAGCTGTACCACGTTGTATCATTTTAATACTCTCTCTCTCTCTCTCTCCCTCCCTCCCTCCCTCCTTCCCTCTCTCCTTTCCCTCTCTGCATTTCTGTGGACAGTTTGGGAAACAGTTCTGTCATGTGCTGTAGGCTCTCATTCTCCAAAATATCAGTGGGCACACATGAACTTGCTGAACAAGTATTTTGTGCCAGAGAAAAGAATCTACACAGTTTGAGAAGGAAGGTGGGGTCCTGTACACTGAAGGCATGTTATCTTTCTGAAATATTTTTATGCAACAAGAGAGCAAAGCAGTAAAATGAAAATATGAAAGTTATGACTGTTATTGATATGAATGAGTGGTAAGAGAAGCCAGACATAATTATGATTATTTAAGAATAGGTCCCTGGAGGCTAGATATAATATGAAAAATGGCAGTAAGTAGGTATTTAAGGAAGGGACAGGAGCTTCATAAGAAGACCAACAAAGCCAACATATCTGGGTCTAAGGGGGGGGGCGGTAGATACTGATGCAACAAACAAGGACCAATGCATCTTCATTAGAGGACCTAGGCCCTCTGCTCAGATGTAGCCTATAGGCAGCTCAGTCTACATAGGGGTCCCCTAGAAAGGGGAACAGGGGCTGTGTCTGCCATGGACTCTGATGCTTCCACTTTGATCACCTTCCTTTGGTGGGGTGCCACAGAGGAAGAGGATGCAGGCAGTCCTGATGAGACTTGTTAGGATGGGATCAGTTGAAGGGGAGAAGGACTCCCCCTCTCTGAGGACTAGGGGAAAGACATGGGGAAGAGGGTGTTAAGGTGGTATCAGGAGGAGACTAGGGAGGGGCCTATGGTTGTAAAGTGAATACATTTAGAAGCATAAATTTAAATTTTAAAAAAGATATGTATGGAAAGTACTCTATAAATGTATTGCATCGGGGAGGATCTTCTTTGCAATCTCCTGGCAGAGCTTCTGAGTTGTCCCTTATTCACTGAGAAAAACATGAGAGTGGAGAAGGGTAAAGAGTTCTTAAATTTTATTCCTTACTCTCTTCATTCTTTTTTCTTTCTGAGACAGTCCTAGACTCCCTTTGTAGCCCAGGTTGGCCTCGAACTCACAGCAATCTGCTTGCCTCTGCCTCCCTGAATGATTGAAGGTGTGCATGACCATACCCAGCTCCCTCTCTTTACGTAACAATTTCTTCATCTAGACTAGTTAATTGCATGTCTAATCAATCTTTAAAACAGTTAAGATTTATACAATACATGTTCAATAAAATATCTTCACAGGCTGTTGAACATCTAACAATATTCTTATACAAAATCAAGGAACAAATGAGGACTAGTTTGGATGTATATTGCTACACACTCTCAGTTCTTCTGGAGCAAGTGTCACTTGTTTTTTTTTTTTTTTTTTTTTTTTTTTTTGCAAAACACAAAAAAGCTCTAGGTATATGTTTGAAGTTTGATTACCTTAATTTCTAAGTAAATTTTAAAAGATTTCTTTAAATGCCTGGGAAACACAGAAATGTGGCAGTTATTAAATTGCTTATGAAGTTTGCTTCTTTGTATGCAGGTGTACTTACACGTGCGGTCCAGAGACCCAGGTCTCAATCTGTAAGGAATCATTAAAATTTATGAACAAGAGTCGGTGTTATCCAGCAAATATATCTTCTCACCGAAACTGTAGTGGTGCATAAAACAACAATAACAACAACAATAACAACAACAACAACAACAACAACAAAAGAAACCAGGAGACTTTACAACACTAGTCCACTTAAATAATTGTTTTTGTAGCTTAGTCTTTTTATTTATGGACATAAAGCATTATATTGATATGCCATGAAATTCTTACTTAGTCATCCATTGATGGGCATCTTAAATATTCCTAGTTTTGGTGTGATATAACGGAATGGAAAAAAGTGCACTTGGGGCGCAGTTGTTCTGGCAAGTTATTGCTGGTAGCAGAAAAATCTTCAGAAACCTTATATGGAGTTAATGGATCTAGTCTGCAAGATTCTATTTATGTTGAATATAAATATTGAGAAAATGAGATTATAATTAAGGAGTCTATGCTAAGTAAAGACTGTATTTTTCAGATCATTGCATTATATTCAAATTACAGAGAAATAGTTTTTTCCCAGGGGTACATAAGAAGTTACCACTGTAAGTTATGCCTTGGTATTTTCTTCTTCTTCCCTGTTATATTTTATATAGTTGAAATCGGCTCATTTCTGACCATAGATGTGTCCTGTAATACTATGACTTACGTGTACACATGTGTGTATGTGTGCACATGCATATGTATACAAATGTGTGCTGTGCTCAACATTGGTGTTCTACAGTGACATGTCAGAGAACTGTGAACTGAAAGAAGACTCCTGAACGCTGGTCAATCTAGACTTCCATGGCATGCTATCTTGGTTTTTTATCCACCTCTTCCATTTAATGAGATTGCTTCATTTATGATGAAAATGAGTAAAAGTCAAAGCACAGAGACCCAAGTCTTACGTATCAAACTTGATTCCTTTCTCTACTACATACTCTCTACAGCATTCAGGTCTTCATTGTCTCCACCATAATCATCATCTTCTGACACTACACTGCTGTTTGTTTGTTTGTTAATTTGGAGTTTAACCTGGGGCCTCATGCAGGCTAAACAAGCACTTTATCACTGAGTTTTATTTTTGTTTCCACTTTTTATAAGGCTTTCATTAAGGTGCTCAGGCCAATCTTGAAGACACTTTGGAGGCCTGACAGACCTTGAAGTTGTGATCCTCCTAGCTCTATCTGACGTGAATGTGGTTAGTTGTCCTGACTCTTATAAATAGTCCCCTTTATGTGCCTTAGCCACCAGTCAATCCTGATTAGGTGGGTTACAAAAGGGTACGGGGCCTGGAGGTAAGGACAGGACTAGCTAGAGAGGGTTGGGGGACAGGAGAAGATAACTGATCAAAGGACGTGGTTTTAAATTCTAATCCACCTGTATTGTCCTTGGCTGTTGCCTTAGTTTGAGCGGGACCCCTTGGCACAAATCTGCCTATCATAATATTCTACTTGTAGGTTTCTAGGACCCTCTGGATCCTTCTACTTTGCTATTCTCACATGGTTCTCTCATCTAGAGTCCCAATAGGGTGTCCTCCCTCTGTCCCAGTTTCCTGGTAAGGGAAGGCTTTCGTGGGACATGCTCCTTGGGCTAGTATGCAGATATAGGCGGTAAACTTTAAACCCCTACCCAGATCTAGCCAATGGTCAGAACAGTCTCCACACTTGAGTGGAGAGTGCGATATGACTTTCTCACGTACTCTGGTGCCTCACATTTGACTATGTCCCCTGGAGGGGGAGACCTGGTGGCACTCAGAGGAATGACAGCAGGTCACCGAGAAGAGACTTGATACCCTATGAGCATATACAGGGGAGGTAATCCCTCTCAGGAACAGTCATAGAGGAGGGGAATAAGGGGAAAATGGGAGGGAGGGAAGAATGGGAGGATACAAGGGATGGGATAACCATTTATAACCATTGAGATGTAACAAGAATAAATTAATAAAATTTAAAAAAAATTAAATTCTAATCCAATAATGAAGTTAAAAGAACATAGCCCCTAGACTAGATGATCAACTACTTTTTCTACAAGATAAAAAGGATGTTTCCATAGAAGCGAGCTTTGCCCAGAGAAGCATCTCAACTTAGTACTCTGTATAACTGCAGAGAGGCTTGCTCTGTTCTTCACTCCCATTCCCCTAATTTGTTATTCAAGATCCAGCATCTTGTGGATATGTGGGTTTGAGGTAACCTTCCCTAGGTCTTGGTGTCACCGCAGAATCATATTACCACTACATAGATAAAGATCACTCCGAGCCTTCGTGTCAGCTTCTAGGGCCCTGTTATCTTTTTAACTGAGCAAAGGTGTGTTTAGACCCACATCAATACAGCAAATGAGCAAAAAATTCATAAGATTAGGAACCTGTTAGATCTACAGATTACAATTCTACTAAGATTTTTCTGAACTTGAATAAAATTTAAAATAATTACATGAAAAAGTAAATTTGAAGAAAAGCAATATGGATTTGTAAAGTTTCACTTAGTGTTCAGAAGACTTCAGATTTTGAATTTCACCCTTATAAGCAACAACTTTTGGGATAGAGTAAATCATCCACATTATTACTGCTCTCAAATTTCTGCTTCCTGTTGGGAGACTCTATGATGATCTAAACATTAAGTCAAGTTTGAAATTTTCCAAGTAACAAAATTAATAAATAAAATGTAATGTGCTGAAGTTAACATAAAAATGTAATAACTACAGCTTTCAAAATATAGCCATTGCTTGTCAGAATTACTGAAGCAGGCTTGAAAACCCAAGACTCCATTCCTTTATATGTTCATAATAGCTTAGTTGTATCTGGCCACGGAGCACCCAGTATATAGAATCTCATTTACAGAGGTTTGGGGACCGAGCTAGCAAGTGTACACTTCACTTCAAATCAAGCTTAACTTAAAGGTGTAAGAAAAAGAGCTTCAAACAATCGTAATTTTAGAGTACGTTGGTGTTGCTCAGTATCACAAAGACACAGAGGGTATTATGTGGAGGCATGGACTGACTTCTCTGATTCATATTACTGACAAGTTTCTAGGTGGATGGCCAGGACTATCTTTAGTGAGAGACAAAGATGAGTCCTTTTGGGCTCATGTCAAGTATCTGTAGTAGAACAGTTTATTAAAAATAGTTCAATAATGTACATTTTTGAATAATACTTGAGTTTCTTGATGCTGAGAGCATATTCGTATAGATATTTCAGCCATCCAGTACCATATAGCAGATGCTCACTTACTACTGAATGGAGGAATAGATGTGAGCGCAGAATAATATATATAATGCTTTCACTCTGAGTTTTAGATGACACCAGATTTTTGTTAGGGGAAAGATCATTCTACGTGTTAGTCACTGCCCAGTTTTAAAGGTAGACATATCAAAATATTATGTGAAAGGCTATTCTCAGAGCAAATATGTTTTGTGCAAGTCAGAAAGGAAACAAAAGTCTTTGAGAAAGATTTCTTTATCAAGATTTAAAAGCAAACTTGTAGGACAAAGTGCTTAGATATAATTTGATAAGGTTTTGCAGGCATACCAAATGCTAGAGGCTTGACCCAAATATTATTATCATGCACCAACTCTGAGTTTTGAATCATTAACGTTCCCACGGTTTTAGCTTTATCAATGGCAGGAGAATGGAGTTATTGGACAACACCATGGGCATGAAGGCCGTGTGTAGCGCCATATGTAATAAATCGTACTCTTACTACCAAAATGCAAGTAGCTACTAAAAGTGATGGGGAACATAATTAAAATCTTATTTCATTCTAACTAGATACATGTTATCCCACTTGTCGTCTGTTTAAATAGCACACATATTCTCATGCCAAAAAGTTCCAGTTTCACTGTATTTCAATTGGCAAGCTGATAGGGTTTTTTTTTCTTTTTTACATCTAATTTTTTAATCTAATTCTTCGATATGAAAACATGGATAAAGTTTAGTTGCTATCTGTTACTTATTTAACAATTTAACTTTTTTAGTTCTCTCTCACACTGTGTGTGTGTGTGTGTGTGTGTGTGTGTGTGTGTGTGTGTGATGTTTGTGTTTGAGAACAGGAACATACATGCCACTATGTATATGTGGAAGTTAGAGGACAATTATCGGGAACTCATTTTTCCTTCCACAGAGGATTTGAGCTTTGAATTCAGATGGTGATGCTTGTGTAGAGCATTTTTTAAGCTACTGAAACATCTTGCCAGACTCGTTGTTGTTGGTGGTGGTTTTTTTTTTTAAGAAGAATGACAGGTCATTTCTTCACTCCTTGTCATAACAGAATGAAACTGATTTCCTTCTGAGTGGTCAACCTATCCCCTAGGCTACTTAGTGTGTATCATCACTCAAAGTTCCATGGTTATCCCAAAGCAAACCCATAGTGCATTTTTCAGACACCAAGTCTTAGGGTAAGCCATGACTTTCTCAATTGTTTCATTGTTTCCTCAAGTGGAATGATATATATATATCATTATTTAGTATGCATATCAACTAACGAAGATGCCCATAAAAAGTTAATGGAAAATAAACAGTTTCTGATGGTATTTAAGTGGACCTGGTCTCTCTCCCATGCTTACATAGAAGTCCCACCACAGGAGGGTTATTCTAATTTGAGAAGTATTTGATTAATAGACATTTGATTATTAACTATGTTGATGCACAATGGACATGTGTAACCAGAAATTTAATTTTCTTGGAGAAACGTGTTTTCCCAAAAGCCGAACTTTCTCCTTGTTTAACTGTGTTTGGTTCCTGACTCCTGCTCAGAAATGTAATCTTCTCATCATATCTCATTCTATAAATACTGTGTTAGTCATTTACATAGTTGTGTGGTAGCTACATTTTTCACTGTAATATGGTCCATATTTATGACTAAAAATATACTGAAGAAAAATCATTAATTAAAAATACTTACATAGTACTTTTTATTATGTTGATGTATGACAAGCTATTAATACAGATTTAATTTCTAAGAGGAAAAAAGATTACCATATCAGATAGTGAGCAAGAAAAGACAACGACTTAAAAATGATTTGACAGAAGTTAAAGCGTGGCCAGCCAATTCAGAAGGACTGCAGAAGAAAAGCTAGCTATGTACTGAGGTCTAAATATGTCCATAAAGAGAAGAAATGCTAGCTATGTACCAAGGTCTAAATATGTCCATACAGAAATGCAAAAGGGAATGTTGTTAGTAAACATACTTATCTTGTGCCATCAGAAACAAGATTAATGTCTTCCCATAGAAAACATTTTAGAACCCCATAACCTCTTTAAATAATATTCCAGTAAATCATGATTTTTGAAAAAACAATATGGTGGCATGTTCGGTATGCAAGGCAATATTTATTATAGATTAAAGACCAGAAAGTTGGTAATTGGTCTGAATAATTTGGCTATTAATTATTTAGAATTAATGATAAAACAATTGACATTTTAAAAAATTATTACAAATATCTAAACCTGATATCACACAAATATTAAGTGTTAATTATTTTTATGTGACACAAAAATAATCAGGGAATGTTCCCATCGTGGAAAATATCAACTAGATAAGTAAATTGAGAAACCAGGATATTTCATTTCTAAAACTTTGTGAAATTTGACGTCGCTTATGTTATTGACTTTTTTAACAGTTTACTTTGAACTATTTAAAAATATCATTTTGGGTTCAGTTAAACATGATGTATATATGAAACTGTCTTTGGCCCGTCATACCACAGTGGACTCCGTTGCCAAATAAACCTTAGTTACTTAATTATTTAAGAGAACTGAACATTGAAAACCTAATAGAACTATTTATCGTAGAATGTTTATATTATTTAATTGAGACAAGATCAATTTTTTGGAAAATTATAATTTCAATTTAAAACATAATACCTGAGGATTTTTTCCTCATGTCTTTGGATCTTAGTTTAAATGTGTCAATCTCATGGGATTACCATAAAAAAGCAAATGCAATGTTATCAAAAAGGAAGTAAGCCAAAGACCCCAACAAATGCTTTGATGGAGCTAACTTTAAGTTATGAGAACAGAAGGCGCTATCTGAGTGTTGCTAGCACACAAGCTAACATCCTATGAGAAGTGCATGCTGTTTACCCTATTTTTATTTATTTATTATTATTTATTTATTTATTTATTTATTTAGAGACAGGGTTTCTCTATGTAGTCTTGGGTGTCCTGGACTCATTTTGTAGACCAGGCTGTCCTTGCACTCACAGTGATCCACCTGCCTCTGCCCCCCAAGTGCTGGGATTACAGGTGTGAGCCACCACAGGCTGGCCCTACCTTACTATTTTTACCTTCCTTATAATCGCTTATCTTTAAGTACTACAGTTAAGGTATAGAAAAGCAGGCATCTGCTTTGATAAAGGGTAAAAGAGAAGAGAGAACTCTTTAGATCATACTGGGGCTATAAATTATTGCCTCAGTTGATCACAATCTGGTCTTCACCGTGATTTCAATATATCTGAGAAGTATAGTTATGAGTTGGAAATGCTACTGCAGTCACAAAAGACTGGAGAAGTGGTTTGGAATGAGGTCACTACTTTGTGTCTTTCCCATCTGACACTTGGAAGGCATGAGGATATGAGCAAAGCCATCCATGTAGGGAACTGTAATCAAAAGCATATCCAACTGCATCACCACACCCGGCTATGGGTGGTATTCTTAGCGCAACTTCTGTGTACAGAAAATGTTTAAGATTAGAAATCACAATGGCAGGGGAAAGTAAAAGGGAAGAGTTAGAAGTGAGTGGGCAAGTGTGCACAGTGTGTTGTATCAGTGGCCACTGCTGCTTTGTCCCACGGAAAATACTGTCCTTATCCCCAACCATCACATAACAGAGTTTTTCTAAGAGCTGAGTAATGTACTCAGTCCTTCATCTGATGTATAATGTTTTCTAAATATTGATTAAGTATCGATTGTATTTTGCACTGTAGAACACTAGATGACTAGACAATGTTTCTGGTCTCCCCATGGCCGACTCACAGCATACTTTATGTGTGGTTTGGGAATAGAATAGAAAATAAAAGAAAGAGCATGGAAGGTGAAGAAACAGGTTTTTGAGCATATTATTATGTTTCATGTGTATTAGGTGTGAAATTGACATCTCTACATTGCCCTCTACTTAAGAATAAAATTTTCAGAAATGCTATCAGCAAGATATTATATTTTCTCAAAGCATTTACTTTTAAATACAGTTTATTTCTGTATAGATAAGGTGAATTTTTGTAGTATTCTAGAAGTGTCAGATTAGAAGAGCCTCTAATCATACCCATCCTTATTCATTACCATAGCATGAAAAGGTAAAATGACAAATAAGTGAATGACAAGACTCTCACAAAAGCCACTTAACCATTTCAAATATGCAGTAAGAATTACCTAGTGAAATATTTCATTTACCTGTTTAGTTTTGGGTTTTCTGTTTGTTTGGTTTGAGACAGTTTCTCTGTATAGCCTTGGCTGACCTGGACTCATTTTGTAGGCCAGGCTGGCCTTGAACTCACAAAGACCCACCTTCCTCTGATTCCTCAAGTGCTGGGGTTGAAGGTATGCATCACCATGCTCAACTTTATTTATCAGTTTTATAGTAAACATGTAACTTATTGTCAACACATACATATATGTCTATATACACATATGTATTCATATACAGGAGCAAGTGTCTTCTCTTTTCATGTGTTTTCATACACACACACACACACACACACACACACACACACACACACACACACACATATATATATATATATATATATATATATATATAGTCGTGGATACTTACATATAAGAAATCAGGCATTGAAAATTATTCCTGTAAAATCTATAAACACAATTCATGTGATTCAGTTATAAATTACAAGAGGGAAAACAGAGGTGGGAGAGAAAGAGAGACAGAGAGAGACACACAGAAAGAGATTTATTGAATCTTAGCACTTGGTACATGAAGGTGTGAGTATGACTTATTTTTTATATTAAGCAAGAGAAGAAAAGGGGAATGCTGTGGTCTGACTTAAGAAATATACTGCAATACAGGCAGTTGGTGGAAGCAGAGAACCCTGTTTGACTAGAGAGGGAGGAGGGCTGATGGGCTCAGGTGGGGTGGGATGTTTGGTAGCATGGCCTCTGCTCTCTTACTTTACTTTTACTTCCTAAGAGGAGAAGACTCAAAGACTCAAATTTAAACTGCTCATTGTTTATTGTTACTTTCAGAGAGGAAGTAATCTGAAAAACAAAAAACAAAAACAAAACATCTTAGTAGTGACCTTCTGACCTAGTACAGGGCTCTGAGATCAACTAATCTAGATGGAATTTGGCACAACTTAATGGATTTACTGTTCAAATGTTTTCCTGGGTTCTCTCCTACGTGGCCCATGGTGCTGCTATCACAAGTTTTAAAAATTCCTTTAAATGTAAGATGCAAATTTGTTTCTGAGTGTGACATATGACTATTCTTGGTTTATACTATTTCTTCATGTGGTACTTTTACAGGTGCTATCAGAGGCAATGATATGTAACTTGACAATTTTTCCCCTTGTTTCATACACATTAAATTTATCTCTTCAAATAGATTACTAACACCCTGAGATCCCAAGCAGTATTTTAAACTCTTTTTGTCTACAACTCAATCCAGCATCTCAATCCAGGGTATCCACAATGTCTTTCTCAGTACATGGGCTTGAAGTGCATTCCCCTGGGTAGAATCCAGACCCTGCCACTTGCTGTTTATTTAGGAATATTGCCTACTTTCCATGTCTGATTTTCCTAAAAGTTGTAAATCACTGTCAGGAGTTGTTGAGCATGTTACAGGAATCAATGCATGTGACGTACATGGCTTATGTCAATGCCTGCCTCATAGTCCTGGATATGAAAACACTTTTTCTTAGTTTTACAAACATGAGGACTTACCAAATTATTTGCAGCCAGGATAGAGCTAAGTGACAGTACACTTACCTGACATGTGTGAGATCCTGGATTCAACTCCCAGTACCACAATAATAAATATATAATATATTTTCCAACACAACCATGTAGCTATGAGGGAGGCTAATAGAAGGTGTTAAGAAAATGGATTGGTAATATCAAATATAGAAATCTAAAAATAGTTACTGAATAAATTGCTGATACCTACTGGCCTGCTGTGTGTCTTGATTTGAAGTAAAAAGAAAATTGGTATACTATATCTTTTGTTACAATTATGAAAGTACTAAATGATCATCCAGACTTGTTGGGTATCTTTACTATTGTGTGTAGCACATGTGGACTAGCGAGGCTTTTGATCATGTGGAGTCTTCCAACAGAGGCCTCCAATTTTCTTTTGCATAGAAGAATTGAATAGTACAAACATATATACAAATGTAAGAATTATATCAGAGCCAAGTTTATAGACACTATTGGTGGAATTAGTGTGAAAAAAGTCTAGGCAGGGGAGAAAACTGTGTCAATGTGTGAAAATAAAGGTGGTGATCCATACAATGTATTCCTCAGCTGTTCCACTTTCAGTTTCAAGATTGTATTATCTTTTCAATAAGACAGCACTGGTAGCAGTATGCTAATTAATACTGTTTTCATAGCTAATAGGTCAT
Source organism: Acomys percivali (assembly GCA_907169655.1). Classification (NCBI taxonomy): domain Eukaryota; kingdom Metazoa; phylum Chordata; class Mammalia; order Rodentia; family Muridae; genus Acomys; species Acomys percivali. The sequence goes on from OU015749.1 coordinate 10,039,911, forward strand.
TTCCTTCAAGCTTATGTCCTGAACCACTGCCCCCAAGAAGAGATCAGAGTCTGTCTGTATACTGCAATGGCTGGAGGCATCTTCCTTCTTGTGATCGTAGCTTATGAACTTTGAATCATACTCAAATCATAAAGATGTAAAGTGATAGGTGTGTAGACGTATTTATCATTTAATCTATCATACATTAATGGTATAACTTTATGTGGTGAGTTGTGAAAGCATTTACATGTCCTGAGTATGATTGGACATATTTTAGTTTTCACTTATATATGAAGTGACACTGGTTGCGTCTTTATCTCGTTTCATTTTTCCTGCGGTGTATGTCTCTTTTATGTATCTGTAGGATGTATATTTGTTGACATGAACATTCCTCAATGCCCATGTGGAAGTCAGAGGATGTGAAGGAGACAGTTCCTCATGCCACTCTCTGGATTCCATACTCAGGTCATTAGGCTTGATAAAAAAAAAATACCTGTTTTTGTATAATGTTCGAGTCACCAGGCCTGACAAAAGGTGTCTTTACCCTCTGACCCATCATCTTGCCTGTCTCAGTAGAAGCCACTTTGCTCAATAATGCATAAAGCATTATTTTACAATTTCAAAAGTCAAGAATGAGCCTAAATTGCACATAGATCCTTACCTTATGTGTACGGCTTTGGGATGTGTGCATCTACATGTCTATGTGGGTAGGATTCATATCCAACTTTGATAGTGCATAGCTAGTGGTAGACAGTCTGCTCAGAAAAGTGAAGAATTAGAAAATTTTATAGTTTATATGTGTCATAGAGTGATATGGAAATAAAAAAATAAGTACACATTAACTTTCTAATCAAACAAGCAAAAAAAAATCAAGGTTGTTAAATATTAAACACCTCAGGAAAAAGGCAGTTTTCAGAGCTTTTAGACTCAGACTAACTTACCCACGTGGGTATCTCTGGCCAGTATGAGGTTACCCTGAGTCTGAAACACTACAAATTATGGAAACAAATATCACATTCTCTGTGTAACAAAAACTGTAAGTCATAGCATCTTTTAGATAATACTGGATCTCATCAGGCGCAGTCAACCAAAGCCAGGCTCCTTTCACTCTCAGAATGCCATCTACATTCGCCAGAGACTTTAAATTGAATAATGGACTGACTGTGTGTGAATGCTGTGTGTGCCTTTCTTTTATACTTTTGAAATAGCAATTGAGTCTGGGGAGATGCTGGCGGGGGGAAGCAGGGAGCTGGTGACAGCACAGGAATGGGTGTTGCATGAGATAGGGACTTAATGAGATAAGGGAATATGTATTTTTGAGGAGAAAAAAACTTCATAACATTTTTCATATGAAACATACACAAGAATAATGGAATAGATGATATCTTCTGAAATGTGGCCTACAGTAAGTTACTGTTGCATGTCTTTCTTCCATAGAAAGGGAATGAATTGGAGACATTCACTTATAATGAAAATTGTCTGTATTTTTCTCAATTGAGAGAGTTCATTGAGACTTCATAGAATAGTTTTATTACATATTACATGGGAAGAAAAAACACATTTTTTTGTTCCAATAACAACCTTTTATCAGGCTTGACAATGTGCCTCGGCATAGTTATGTCAGAAAAGAAACTGCTGCAAATTCTCAGCCAAAGTCGTTACTTTTCAAAGTGTGGCTTCAGCTGCAGTTTTCAGCAAAGGTTGGAAACTCAGGTTTTAGAGAAATGCAGGCGCCTTTATTTCTCCTTCTGCCACCTACCATAAAAGTGCCTTTGGATTTGGGGGCTTGGTTTTAATGTTTGTATTTTTCCCACCTAACTGTCCATAAAGTAGTAAGGGAAGGGAAGGAAAAAGAGAAAAGGAGAGGAAAGGGAACAGAGGGAGGGGGAGGAGAGAGAGAGAGAGAGA
>OU015749.1:10047988-10093463 GCA_907169655.1 Acomys percivali
CACACACACACACACACACACACACACACACACACACACACACACACGGGAATCATGAACCTTTCATCCCAAGCAACTCTCCCTTAACAATTAAGCATGTGTAAGCTGATTTACGTCAGGCTGCCTCTGCCTCTTTCACTTGTATATCTGGAGTAGTATTAGGAAAAAGGCATATATTTATATTGAATATAAGTCACAGAGGCTTAACAGAGACATTGGCTTTTAAAATACCCGGAAAACAAATACTGACTATTTATTCAGATATTTTTATTTTAGAAGTTACTAGGTGTCTACTTGTCTGAATTACCCCACACATGTTTTCTGTTGTATCTATGTTCTTATGTCAAATCTAGGACCCATGAAAACTCCAAAATATATGAATTAGTGCATCTGTGCAGAGGGATCATAAATGTTTCTTCCTTATTCCTTTTTCAACAAACCACACAATTATTAACAAATGGCAAATATTCATCTAGGGCTAATTCAGTATGTGCATTTTTTTGCTTCAAGTTCAATTATGTTAGAAGGCATATGTAAATACAACAAGATGATCTCTTCACTGACAACGAGATAGCTTGTGTAGTCATTTATTCATTCATTTAATAAATATTTACTAAGCATATCCCTTGAGTCTGTGAAGTTCATTAAGAATGAAAGTGTGAACCAAAGAATAAAAAACGAATCGCTCTGGCTGGCTCTTACAAAACTGATGACGTCATGGGTAGCACTGACATGGAGTCTATGAACATGAGAAATTGGGAGAATCCATATGTAAAAGGAAATTTCAACCTAGTTTGGGAAAAGTGTGGCAATACGATAGACTGTAGCTCTAAGGAGATAGTCTGTACGTTAAGGTCCAGGAGAAGTGATATTCATTAAAAAAAAAAAAGGCATGAAACATCTTCTTGGGATGTCAAAGAGAGAGAGAGTAAGACATACCCTTGCCAGGAGCAGGACATTGTCAAAAATTGTTGTAAGGCTGATATTTAGTCATTGTGCACAAACTTGCTTATAAAGCTATAACTGTTGCGACCCTTAACAAAGGACTGTTATAATATCTGACCCCACTCGGTGGAGCAGCCTTCTCTTGCTAGCTGGGCCCATTTCCTTCACCTCACTAGGTTTTTCCTGTCATATCCTTCAATATTTATTAGATTTTACATCTTACAAATGTATTTTCTGCCTGATTTTCTCTATATTTTCATAATGACATAATTGCTACATAAAGAAAAGGTTCTGCCTCCCTTTTGGTTTTATGTTCTATTCTGAACCTCAACAAAGTCTTTGGCAGAAACCAGGGATCAAAAATAGTTATCAACTAACAAGGCATGGTGTTCATGCTTAGAATCTCAGCATTCAGAAGGCTGAGACTGGAATTTTGCTGTGATTCAAGGTCAGCAAGGATTATAAAGTAAAACTTTGTCTCGGAAAGAAAGAAACTAAGAAAGAAAGAAAGAAAGAAAGAAAGAAAGAAAGAAAGAAAGAAAAGAAAAATAAGAAAAGAGAAATCACAAGCAAACCAATCAAACAGCTACAACAATGAAAAACCCAAGCCAGCAACAAAATGGGAATGATTATTAAATAGATGTGCTTGATGCATTCTTTTAGCTTAGTGTTAGGTGGCTTCAGTTGATTAGCTGGGCTTGCTCCAGGGGATGGATTCTAACTGAGGGAGAAGCAGGTTCCTTCTAACGCCCAGGATGGAACTCATCCCTTGCATGCACAACACATTGGCAGCTCAGTCACCTAATCACATTTAACTGCAAGTTGGATAAGACGATGCTCTGTTGGGGAGAAGCCATTATTCTAGGAGTCAGGGACTGTGGATTGTGGATGTTGGTGACCAATGCATCTTTCCTGACCATCAGTGAATCAATGAAGCCAAGACAGACATTCTATTGTGTTATGAACTGTTGGTGATACTATGGCCCCAGGTGGAACTATTCAAGAAAATTCAACTAAGTATAGAATTTATGCTGCTAGTACTAAAACTACATAAAGTATTCACATATGTCACTTCACAAGCATAGAATGGTCAAACTGTTTAAGAGTGTTGGGCACATTCATGTATGTCAGTATTTTATGATATGTCAGGTATTTAAGCTTCAAATAAATACCATAGTATTTTTTTGTAGCTTAAATTGCCAGAAGAAATAAGCTACTGCATTTAAAATGTTTTGAGCATGTTTCTCACTTATGTGACTAGGATAGCAATTTATATTTGATTGACAAATCTGGCAGCAAATTATTTCCCTTTTTTTCTAAATAAACTTTTGAGATAGGTATTAAATAAGTGTCTGAATTTTGGAAAAAAAATCTCTCTCTCTCTCTCTCTCTCTCTCTCTCTCTCTCTGTGTGTGTGTGTGTGTGTGTGTGTGTGTGATAGTCATGTGATATTCATGTGTGTGAGTGAAGGTGGAGGTTTGGCACAGTGTATGTGGAGATTATATGTCAGCCTTGGTTATCAGTCCTCACTTTCCACTTTGAGTCAGGGTCCCTTTTGTTTTTCTCTACATATACCAACGTAATTGTCCCATGAGGTTCTATGGTACTTATTTCTAGGGTACATTACTAGAATCATAGATCAATGTTATGTGAGTTCCAAGGACTTAAACTCATGTCTTTGCACTTGCATGACAAATGCTTTATTTATTGAGCTGTCTCCCCAGCCTACATTTCTCAAAAATTTTTGGTTTGTTTTCTTGTATTAATGTTTATGAATTAAGGTAATGTGCTCACTGACAGAATTTTTTTCAATTTATTTGAAAACTCAATAATGTGTTCTCAACATTTCAGACAAAGGACAATTGGTTTTAGGGGCAACCCTATCAACTTTAAGTAATTCCTTTGAAGTCTTTTTTAAATTATTTTTTATTAATTTATTCAGATTATGACTCAAGTGTTATCCCGTCACTTGTATGCTCCCACTCCTCCCTTCCTCCCGTTTTCACCCTATTTCCCTCCCCTAGGTCTATGACCGAGGGGGACCTCCTCCCCAAGTATATGGTCATAGGCTATCAAGTTTCCTCTTGGTAGCCTGCTTATTCTTTTTTTGAGTGCCATCAGGCCTCCCCACCAAGAGGAGGTGGTCAAATATGGGGCACCAGAGTTGGTGTCAGAGTCACTCCCCACTCTCCACATAACTGTGGAGAATGTCCTGCCCATTGGGAAGATCAGAGTAGGGGTTCAATGTTTACTACTTGTGTTGTCCCTGGTTAGTGTAGTAATTTGAGCAGATCCCCCTGGGCCCCGATCCACCTGTCACGATGTTCTTCTTGTAGGTTTCTAGGACCCTTGGTGTCCTTCTATTTCCCCATCTCCAATATTTGTCTTACCTAGAGTCCCAATAGGATATCCTCACATCTGTCCCAATCTCCTGGTAAGTGAAGACTTTCATGGGACATGCATTTTGGACTACTGCCCAATTATAAGTGAATATATACTATGTGAGTCTTTCTGTTTCTGGGTTAACTCACTCATTATGACCATTTCTAGTTTCAGCCATTTGTCCACATTTCGGGATTTCCTTGTTTTTTTATAGCTGAGTAGTATTCCATATTGTAAATGTACCACAGTTTCTTTATCCATTCTTCAACTGAGGGACATTTAGGCTGTTTCTAGATTCTGACTATTATGAATAAGGCTATTATGAACATGGTTAGCATATGTACTTGTTGTGTGGTGGAGCATTTTCTGGGTATATTACAAGGAGTGGAATAGCTGAGTCTTAAGGAAGCCCTATTCCCAGTTTTCAGTATTCCCAGTGCCAGATAAATTTCCAAAGTGGTTATACAAGTTTGCATCCCACAACCAATGATTGAGTGTTCCTCTTTCTCTACATCTTCGCCAGCATGTGGTGTCACCTGAGTTTTTTATCTTAGCCATTCTGATGGGTGTAAGATGGAATCTCAGTGTCGTTTTGATTTCTGTGACATATGTAGGCATCATTAACAAAAGATGCAGAATTTGAATTTAGCTTAATCCAAATCCAAAAACTGAAGAAAATTCTTCTAAATGGCTCTATCTTTATTGAGTAATAGATTTCTTAGATAAGCATGAGGGAATAATCCTGAGGAGAGACCATTGTTATCTGTTTTACACTAATTGTCTCTCCCCACTAAATATAAACAGAGATAAGAAAATTATGGAGTGGACGAGTAAATGTGTTCCTATGGCTTAAGCATCTACTTTATCCAGAACTCTGTCCTGAATCCGAATGGAGAACAAGCTGAGTATGTTCTAATCCATTGCGTCAAATGCTTTTCATTCCATTAGGGAAAATGAACCTTCTATTAAGTCTCTCCACAATAATATAAGTTGAAAATCATGAGGGCCTTCTGCTCAAAATTCAAAGAAGTGCTCTCCATCTGAGACAACCATGGTTATCTTCTTTGATAATGTCATGGGTAAATCCAGGTGTGGAAGTCTACAACATCCACACTTGACCTAAGGCTTAAAGAGGAAATATGTGACTGAAGAAATGGTGTCTGCCAAAACAAAAAGGGGAAACATGTGCAGAACACACTGAGGTAATAAAAAGTAGTCCTAAAGTTTGTGAATATTTACAACGACCTGGGGACAGATGCCTCCACATTGTCTGCAGTGACTGAGCACCCTGTTTCACTATTCTTGGTAAAGTATAAAATGGATTGCTTTCATGGTTCAAATGTGAATGTTCCCCATAGATTCATATGTCTGGATATGTGGCCCACAGCTGGCGTTGATTGTTAGAGAGGTTATAGCATTTTGGGGGACATGGAGTCTAGCTAGTGAAAAAAGTCATTAAAGGTGAGCATGAAGGTTAGTTACACTGCCATGTCTGGTGCTGTGCATGCCATGGGCCACAGGGTGAGCAAGTGTCCACAGTGTGTCTTGGAGCTGTGGCATGCCATCTCCACTCTGCTGAACTGGGAGCCTCGGAAACCATAAGCCACAATCAGCCGTCCTTAAGTTGCTTCTATAGGGTATGCTGGCCCTGTGACAAGAAAAGTACCACATGCAACAATTATGCATGAGGAGCCAGGAAATCTAACAGCCCATGCCCTTGACACCCTTTCTGATAATATACTCAGGTGACAGAACTCTGAATGTCAGCACCATTATCAAGCAGTGATTTAAAGCACAAAATAATGCTGAAGTAAGTTTTCTATAGTTGATCTATAGGTGTAGTTGGGCTTGATGCCAGAAAAAACATGTGTTTAATTATTGTTTTATGCTCTGCCTCTAATGCAAGTGAATAATTGAATTTAGTGTGCAAGGATTGCATGTTTTCTGAGCACTAAGCCATCAGTATGCTGTCCATTGGCAATAAATGAAAGAGATTTATTTATTTCACAAAATCTTGCTTAGTAGCCATTAGAGGGCAAAAATCTGTGGTGAGTGATGGTGACACAGGTAAATAAAATATTATACTAGCCCCTAAGATATCAACGGTAAATAATAATGCCACATGCTAAATAATCCTACCACTCTCTTTCTTAAATCAGAATTGTGTTTCTTGTTCAAAACTTAGAATACATTTGGCTTTCCTTTTCTCAAAGGAAAGAAATGGAGTGAGGAGGGCAGAATTCAACTGGTATCACAACAGGGTCTGTTTTGTTCCATTTGTCTCCCCTTCACAGGTTGTATGGGACCATTAACATTTGCTGCCTCTCCATTACCATGTCTACTTACCTCTGTCAGTATCAATGACTGCTTAAGTCAACCAGTATTTTTTTTTTTTTAGAAATTTCCAAGCTGTTTCAAAGATGGAAATAAAAAAAAAACTATAGAGAGCTAAAGCATCTGGTCCATGCATGTTTATTTCTTGACTCTTGAGGCAGTTTCAGTTGCCAAGGAAAGTTTTTTTTTTTTAACAATAACATCACTTCTTCTGAGTCCATTCGGGCCTTGAAATAAATAATATTTTAAAAGTAGGTGTGAGGTAGAAAAGAAATGAGATTACTTCCTCTCTGACTTAGTCTGACCAGTTGCCCTTGTATTTCCCCGTGAGACACAATTATTACATCATTTAGGTCTCAATACACTGCCACATTGCTAAATCGTGATAGCAAGCCACTGATAAAGTCTTTTGATCAGCCACAGACAGCTTCTCTAGATGTCAGCTTCCATTCACTACTGGCATCTCACAGCAATACTCTTCATCCGTGGCTTTGTATGCTCCTTCAGTTAATTACAACTCATGCGGTCTTGGGATTGAGTTGAGCTGATGTATGTCAGTGCCTTTAAGGATACAAAAAGGATGAGTCCACAAATTTTGGAGGTGCCTGATATGAAACCATACGATCATTTATAGTCAGTTTATGAATGACACTTGGAGGTTGGGATAATCCTATGGCTTCTCCTTTCATTTGAGGAGGTGTCCAAATCCCCACTACCAAAGCACGTGCCACTCATCAATTAAGAAGAAGTCCTGTTCTTATTCTCCTAGAGATTTGCTCCTATTGGTCAGGCCCCCTCTTCCAGCTATCAACCTATAAAAATGAAAGAAAATATTTGCAGAAAATATTAGCAATCTATAAATTGGTGTCATGTCAAGTAGATATTTACTTCACTGCTAATCAGATGTAGCGGCTTGTGGAATTTGAAGGCATTTTTAGAATGAAGAAGAACTTAATGCACAGTCTAAGATGTCAACTTATTATAAGGTGTACGCCGTCACCTTGACCCTTTTCCAGTCAATGGGCAGGAAGCCTGCTTGCTACCTTCACCTTCCTCAAGGTGACCAATGCCAACACAGTGGCAGAGTGAGTCACATGCTGATAGGAGACAAAATGCCTGGGCCAACTCACTGCCGCTTGGGAAACTAATTATTCACTTCTGAGTGTTTATCATCAGTAAGAGGGGAACAAAACTGGTTGGTAATAAGTGTCAGTGACAGTACAGGGTCTCCATGCATGTCTGGGGAGTGTTTTAGAAGATGGGAGCTTAAAAATGATAAAGTCCTAGGAGAGCTGGACCTTGTCAATCTCCACGAAGATGAGGAGCTGTAATGGAGTGGATTTGAAGGGAACACAACTAAGATATACCTTTCAGCGGCTTGGCCGGACACTACAAGCAGCCACCTTTTTGGACTTCCTGTGGCACAACATGAAACTGTCCCCACTCCCTGCTGCTCCCACAGCCCTGTGAGGCATGTAAAAGTTGTACTTTTCTAAAAAAAAATGTAAGTCTGAGAAAAGCTATTAAGAGGAATCTTCTGGGGTGTACATTGAACAAGAAAATAGTATAGCAAAGAGAGAGCAGATTTGGACCATCAGAGAGGTGAGTAAGGCATCAGCATAGGAAGTTTGCTCAGAGTTGCCACACATCATAGCTCTTCTGTTCTCATGTAAAATAGCAGAGACTATATCAAGCCTAAACAGCAATGACTTTAAGTTTAAAATGATTTGGTAGCATCAATAAAGCTATATTTCTTCATATATATTTATCTGCTAACATTTAATCATATTTTGTCTCACCAGAAATAATTCTGATAAAGGTAAAAATAGTTCCTGTTTTTTTAAATAAGCTCATGGAAATTAATAAAAATACATTTGTATATGCTTCCTAGGAAACATCTTTATGTCAATAATGAGATAATAAGCTTATAAATTTATGAAAAATATACAATAGAATCAACAACAACCAATTCATTTATTCCAGCAATGCTGGTAGTGTTCAAACCATTTTTGGAAATTTTATCTAAAATCACCTTCAAAATCAGTTTGGAGATACTCAGGAAAATCATGGATAGTAATTGACATTGAATATATATATATATATATATATATATATATATATATGTGTGTGTGTGTGTGTGTGTGTGTGTGTGTATACATATGTAATATATATAATTTATGTACTAATAAATTGCCACTTATTTGCAACATAGATGAACTGCAAATACATTATATCAAGTAAAATAAGCCAGTCACAGAAAGGCAAATATATTGCATGATTTTCTTATATATGCTATCTAAAAAATATTCAACTTATAGAACCAGTGATTTAAAGGATGGTTGCCAAGGACTGGTAGGTCAAGTCGTGGTAGGGATTTCAGTCAAAAGTTACTGTGTTTCAGCCAGAGGAGAGACATAATTTTGGACCATGGTAACTATAATTACTAAGATAATTGACTTGAATCATTGTTGTGACAAAAATAAGGCAATGTTTTAGTTGAAAGGCTTGGGTATTCCCACGCACAAGGCATCATGTTATATTCTATAAGTACATACAGCTTCAGTTGTCACAAAAGTAAAATAAAAGAAAGCTTTTACACTTCACACTTACTTCATTTTTAGCTCATAAATTAGCTTCTCCTTTTTTTAGTGTTTGAATGTCAGAATTATAGCTACCAATCTATAGCCGTTTACTCTTGGGGAAAACTGTCTTCTAGCCAAAGATGGTGGCCACACATGGAATCCCAGCATGTGGAAGAGTAAAGCTGGGGTGCCCTAAGTCCAAGGTTCTCCTGATATGTACAACAACTCTCAGGCCTATCTTGACGCCACAATTAGACCATGTCCCACAAACACAAACATATCTTCAGGCCCCTAAGAATAAATTTATGACAGTTGGTATACTTGTGAATAAGCCCAAGTGATAAATAATTTAAGTGGTGCAGTTGCAGGTCACATTGCCACGTCAGAGTGGCTGGGTTCTGCTGTAGTAGAATGCAAGTAGAAGCGACCATATGGAAGTGTTCAACGCTGAGCTCCAGTAAAGCTTTATTTACAAAAATTAGGTATGTTACAGATCAGGACTATCATATTCAGCCCGTCAGCCAATCTCAGGTTCAAACTCTCTGATACAGTGAATGATTTGCATCATTCACAAGGAGGAAGCAACTTCATACCTGAAATATGAGGGACGCCATTTCCTTCCCAGTACAATGGAGACAATGAAGCACAAAGCAAACAGTACATTGCAAAATCTACAAAACCGTTTGGCCTTAGTGGTGAGTGACTGGCCATGCCATCAATATGAGTTTTAGGCCTGTTTTCTGTAAAAAACGTGGCTAGCCTTCATTTTCAACAAGAGTATTTCTAAAAATTAAATTTGGCAAAGTGTGTCTTACAGAGTGGGTTAAATCGTTAGCTCTTTCCAGAGCTCCCTATGGGCTTTCCGAAATTGCATACTCCGAAGACAAATTAGCCAGCGTACTTGCTTGTCCTCAGTATCGGAATGAGGAGGGGTTTTAGAATTCCCAAAATCTTTTGCTAGAAACCAGACTCCCAGAGCAAGAAATCCAGGTGCCTCTTCACACAGGACCTCAGAACTGAAGCGCCCTTCTCAGTTTTCCAGATAAGGAATGAGACTCTTCCAGATTAAATGACGTGCCCAAAGCCACTCAGCCACTCAGGGGAGGGTTCACACTAGGACTCCCTGACCATATTCTCCCTCACAGCGATTTCATACTACAGCACGTAGCCACCTCACCAGAGTGGTTTCCACACTAAGGAAGTATTGAAGCAGGCCCTGCCCTATTTGGCCAAGCTGGTGCTTCATGCTGTGGTTAGCAAATGCAAAATTACTTCACCTGCTGGGACCTGCAAAGGAATTGGCTCTGGCCAAGCACAAGAGAAGAGCAAGCAGCAAATGGGGAGGGTTTCCTGTTGCACCTCCAGCATATCAAGTGAGGCATTCAGAGGAGAGGCTGGCTCACATTCGTTGCCCAGGGTAGGGTTTCAGTGACCCCCACTGAGCATGTGCACCTGCGTTCCTTCAGATCACACACTGTAGGACCCAGGGTGCTACACACTGCTTATCCCTGCTGATATTACCTAGAAAATGTCATTGCAGGCACCAAAAAGGCATATATGGCCTTTTGCACACATTGAACAATGGCTTGACATTTTGAGCTGCTGAAAGCAGAGCTACATGGTGTCTACACTGCACATATTCTAAATATTACCACTCTTTTGTGTCCTTCCTTTTCCTTTGGGGTCTAAATTCTCTATTTTGCCCCTTAATAAGCTTGACTTTTCTGGAGGAGCAAGCTTAAGCCCATGTTCCAGATATTTATGCTATTGTGAACATATATTCTTTAGCTTTGGGTAATTTTTATTTTCATGTATATTTGTCACATAAACAAACATCCAGGAACCAACAGGCTTTTAAAATAATCCTCCAAACCATAGAAGTACTTGCTTACTATGATGAGAGTCCCTGCCATTCTAGTCAAATGCTAGAATACACAGGTGTAAATGTATTCACCATATATGATATTTTTGCCATTTCAAATCTACCACAAACGATGGTTAAATATTGTTCATTCTAAGGAGAATACTTAAAAGTAAGGTTTTTCAGAATCAGTGCTGAGTTTCCTCATTTCTTTATTTATCCAAACATCAATTTTATTAAATTTTCACCATTTATGGTCTATATTAATTGAAAGGGCTGATGCTCATGGATGCTTTTAAAATTCATTTATTTTTACATGGATATATGACAATTCATTTTGTACCATTTTCTACACTGGATTTTATTCTGAGATTCAAATTTTCTGGTACTCAAACTCCAATAAAATTAAATGTATAGCAAAATATATGTGCTATAAGCAGTAACCAGGCACACTTCCCTTTGTCTTTTGTGTTTTCAAAAGGTTCCCTGTATCCTTCCCCAATACGTAGGTGAAGGATCAATAGCAATGCAGGCCATAAATTACTGTTTTATGTCCCTGCATACTTTTCCCATATGCAAAAGATCTTTCTGAAAGTTTGGAATGGGAAGTTGGGCAGCTGGTATCATATGACTTGTGGCATGGCCAAGCTGCCAGCCCATCACGGGCTCCCCTCATCCCAAGCCACATTTTCCATTAGGATGTTTCCATCAGGATCAAGTTCCTCTGTAAGGATAAGAGCTGATCATCTTGTCTTCCTGTTTCTCCTAAAGGCAGCCTGAGTGAACCCATAATCAGCAGAGGGATCAGAGGCTGATTTAGTTCCCGCTAAATGTATTGGTAAAAGAAAGATCTGCTGGTCACATTAGTCACGCAGCCCAAGCCTTCCTGCCACTCTAGCAACCTCCCCACCTCTAAGGGCCAAGGCATTAATATGCATAATATCTGGTGCCATGTCTTTGAAAGGTTTCAGGATTCTATTCATAATATCTGTTCTAAATCATGATAGTGACCATGTGCAACAAGAGATTAGAAGAAGTAGATACAGTAGATATAGAAGATAAATCAAAAAAAAAAAAAAAAAAAAAAAAGGACTCAGAAAAACATTCATTCAAACACTTGCTAAGGAATCAGAAACATTATAGGAACAGTAACTGTTTTTATTTGGGGCTCATGAAAGTAAAGAAGGGCACTTGAAAAAAGGCCCATTTACTATTATTTAAAATATGATTATCTTATCACATTCTCCATAAAGTCAGGTTTGTAAGCCTTCCCTTTCCTAAAACTATGAAAACACCATCAGTTCTAATGTATGTGAATGTAGTGTAAACTTGTTTGGGTTTAAGAATTTGAGAAATTATATGATTTGGTTTTTCTGATATTTTGGGTGAATTTTTTCCAATGATGTGCATCGTGAATCACAGCAAGATTTTTATTGTGATAAACACAATAATGTCAAGATGTAATTAAAAAAAAACCCACTTTCCTGTTGACACTCATCCAATGTTAAATAAGATATATTTGTTATGCTAAATTTGGTGGGAGTTTTATTTAGCAAAGATACACATGGAAGTCACGTAAATCTTGCTAATTCACAAAAGCTCCAGTGTGACACCATAAAGAAATAAGGCAAATTCAATTGAGTATTAAATTTTAATTTTTTTTTCAGTCAGCATTTGCAAAGAATCTTAAACTGTTTTCCTGACTTGTAAATAAAAGACAAAAGTTCCTGAAAGCACATGCTGTAAAAATATTTGTAGTCACAAAGGAAATAAAAGCAAAGGGAACAATCTGAAAGCCAGTAGGTGCTACAATGAAAAAAAAAAAAAAAAAGGAACATTATAAAACACCTTTTCAAAGGTTCTAATGTACAATATTTAAATACAAACAGTAACTAGTGTTACACCAGCTGCTCTCAAGTTTGCAAAATATATCAAAGTACAGCATATTGGAATGAGTCCTGAGTTTCCATTTACTTTATCTATCCAGACACATCAATTCTTTTTACTTCAGCCTGATAAAGTGGAACTGCAGCAGACAAATGAGCTAGTGGAGCTGACATAATGTGTTTGTCACAAAGAGGCGCTGGATAAAAAAAAAACATGACTTTGATCCTCAGTGAGGTTACTATTTTACAGTACCACGAATTACATTCTAACCCGATGCTTGAAGTAACCATTCACTGCTTATGAGCCTTAGGTTTTTTTTCTCATTTCATCCTTTAATCTTTATGCAAGAAACCCCACCCCTAACAAAAATAAAGAAAAAAAAAGAGATTAGAAGTTCACATGTATAAGCTGATTGATGAGTTCTTTGTGACAAGATTAAAAACTCTCTTGACTTGTGGGCCAGAAGAAAGTGAACAGGTTGATGACCACGGTACACAATTGTAATTATAAAAGAAGCTTGATTTGTATTGAAATGATACCTGCCTGCTAGAATAGTATTTGATTCTAAGTTTAAAAAAATACATCAAATGCATCAGATATAACTTTAAAAGCTATTCTTCTTTTTCATAAGACAAATCATTTTGAAAACAAAGGATTTAGTTTTAGTTCTAAATTGGCATGAAGCATTTCTTTATTATATCACTGGGCTTCTTTATCCAAGTAAATTAATTCCACAGCCTTTCTTTAAACCCAGTAGACAAATGAAAATAGCATAGGTGAAATCTGCCACTGGTAAACAGACACAGGGAAAATAAAACAATAGGCTCTTGGAAACCATGCCTTCCAGCAGATGAGCAAACATTGCCTTGAACAATTATAATGGGGAGATTCTTTCTCTGATACCGGGTACTATAGTAGCAGGGATTTTTATTATTTTATCTCGTTTTAGTCTCTTTGAATGAGTTCCATGAATGAAGAACTGAATTGTGACGAATGAAAATAGGTATCATGAGTCCAATCAAATCAATAGATTAGTTCCAGTCTGGCCATAAAGCACACGCTCACATAATGGAATTCATGTAAAGGAAGAAACTGTTTCCCTGCCAGAGAGCTCTCCAAATTAAAATATATCTCCTCAATCAAATGTTTGGCTGAAATATATTAGAGAAGGTATAATGCTGTCATATCCTAAAGTTGTATTTATATTCTATACTGAGTTAATTATTACTCAGTACAATAATTAGATAGCATGCTTGCCCATGCTTTCTTGAATAATCTTTATTGTATATCTTTTAGAATGACTGTTTATGATTGATGACAGTATTTATCAAATACGTTTTTAACCCTTTTTATAAAACCCTAAGTTACTGCTACACAAATGGCCAACCAGTCAACTCTATAGGCATCCTGTAGATGTATCTGGCCACTCGTTAGCTGAGAGTGGTAAAGTGTGTTTGATAAGGTGAATGGTAGCTGTTATGCAAAGAGGGATGGGAAGAGCCACCCAAACAGTAATATTTAAGAGAAAATGGGTTCAGCATGCTGAGAAGCCCTAACAGCCCGTGGTATGGGAAATGCCTTTGTTTCTTGTCTTTCTGCCATGAAATGTTGGTCAGATTTGGCAATCTAATGGTTTCTTTGGAGTTAAATCTGTCTACCTTATCAAATATGGTAGAACAAAATCTCTTCTTTTCCTCTAATTTTGGAAGCAAGTATAAATAATGAGAAAAACAGATCTGACAGATAGTGTTAAAATTACTCCGTCCAACTTCTGGAGAATTAGGACAGTGTGGAACTTGGTGTCTAACTTCCTTAAGTATATGTGAGCATTTCACTATTTTCCACATAAAGTACTCTCTACTTCTGTATAGACTGACTCTAAAGATTATGATGAAATTGAACCGCCCCCACTCAGTTTCTCCACAGCACTAAAGATGAACATGTGTCATAACCAAAGGCAAAACCCGTCTGCCTTCTGTTAGCCTGGAAACATTTTGACTGAAGATGTTCTTGCTGCCCATCAGGTAGAAGAGTGAAACAATGAAGCCAGTGAATGCTGAAACATGGTAAAAGATGACCCACGGCAAAGCAGGGACAACATATGCCCAATACATGTTCCAGGGCCCTATGCTAATGCCCAACTTTCTGTCGGATTGAGTTATGCCTAGGAATTGCTTACTCCTGGCTTTTCATCCAGTTGCTGCCTTGTCCCTTCTTGGTAACAGCAGTTTTTTCTTAAATAAAGTTGCTCTGGGGTGTACTTCAAAGTCTAGCTTGTGGGACATGAAATTGCTGCTCCTAAGACTTTACTATGAATCTACCAACCTGGCCATCATTAGCATGAAGTGCTATGAGCCTGTCCTCAGAAACATTTATTTGGGACATGTTAATATTATTTTTGTTCAATAATTGAGGGCTGAGGCCAAGATTGGATATATGACTTTTATCAAAGTCACTCAACTAATACATGGTAAAATAAGTATTTGAACCTGAGTTCTTTCATGCTTAGTTCTATATGTCTCCCAGATTTCTTAGCCTCCAGCCAAGAATAATTAATGGAAACAGTATCAGTGAGTTCAAAATCATGGGAACATGAAAGAGAATCTGAAAATAACAGGAAAAAAAACCCTACCTTTATGGTGATAGTGACATCAACAATAGGGAAATAAACAAATTTCACAGGAACACAGCATGGGTTGAACAGAGTCAAAATGTTAGGTTAACACCGTCTCTCTAATGTGGACTCTTAAATTAATAGAAAAGTCATCAAGAAGAAAGTAGGAAGGTATGTGGGCCTATCAAACAAGACAACAAAATCTGTGCTCTTTTTAATTTGTATATTCATTGAAAACATAATTAGTCTCAGATGGAATTAACAGCCTTACACAAGATAATAGAATGTAAAATTGACTTACCTACCCAAACTCCAAAGCTAGGTAGGGGTGCTATAATTCATGTGACAGAAATTATTTCACCACTTTCAAATACAGCCTGACATCCAGTGGCCTCCTGGAATACTACAGTTCTACTGAAAATGGAGATTTATCAGGATTATTATGCTCCAGTTGTTGATTCTTCCAGTGATATTAGGAAATTCTACCTAGAGTCTGCTCATTGTGGTGGGAGTCCTAGAGATCCCAGGTTGAATGTAGCAGCCATCAGTTGGTGCTGGTAGTTGTGCTTTGAGTGTGTGGAGGCAATGAAATGTCAGATCTTTTTTCTAATAGTGGCTTCCAAGTATATACCAGGGGAAGAAGGCTACAGAAATAATATTGTCACTGAAGCATTTTATTATCCAAGTCTCTGAACTCAGTGTCCCCATGTTTTACCTGGCAGGGCACAGGACCACTGCTGCCTCTAGTGAGGTGTTGCTGCTCTCCTTTGGGCTGCTGAGCCAGAGGGCATGGTGCAATCTAACACTGGTATTGCTAATGAGAATGAGTAATGATAAGAGTCCCACAAATGAGGGCACAGGTGGTGATAAAACTCCATAGAAAAGGCCAGGTCTGCAGTATGTTCAATCTCAGAGTGGTGGATCTGAAAGCCATGGCTTCTCTGACTCCTCAGGTCTTGTCAAACTCTGAGGCCATGCACTATAGCCTGGCTAGAATTTTCTGTTATGCCATTTTTATAAGATAGAGCAAACACCCTTTTCAATCCACCCGAATTGATGCTTGTTTATTGTGAAAACTTTTTTCATTCACCTACATATTCTCCTGCAACAAAAGCTTTTAATAAAATTGTATGCCTCTAACCCTTTATTGTTATGGTAAACCTCAGTGGATAACGTGCAGAGCATTTAGGGGACTATAAAAACATTCATGGATATAATTTTTGGAATCTGTTCATTTTGAATGAAAAAGTATTCATCAAACCATTGTGAATGGATTCACTCTCAATGTGCTTGACTCAACTTAAATGCAGCAAAAGCCCCAGAGGAAAAGTCATTGGTTATAATACAAATGGTGGTGGATAGTGACACCTTGTGGATGAACTGACCATGAATTTAATGTAAGCATGAATTAGATGTACTGCATTAACTTGTAAGTTGGTTGTTTAGGAATCAGAATCTTATGCATATATGAAAGTGAGATGACCCATGAGAGTTGATGGCTGGATGCTGACAAAGTTCCCATTTACAATGGGACTGTGGTTTACGCTCATAGTTCTAGGGTTTTAGAGATGCAAACTATTGTAACCTAATCATGTAGCAAATGAGGAAACTGAGTCAAGAGATCAACTGGCTTCACAGTGACCTTTATAAAGATATCGTAAAGCCAGAAGAGACATCTCAGACTTACAGCCAGGAACTTTCAGTCACATCCCACTTCCTGATGAATAGCACATTCAGGAGAATTTTTATTATACATGGTTCCTTTCTATGAAGAGTGAGGAGTGATGTTGCTTTGAGATAAGAAGACTTGAGCTTTACAGTGGAACCCTGAGGAGTGTCTCTTCCAGCTACCCTGTGATTACATCTAAGTAGGCGATATCCCTGATCTCGCTCCATCTACAAAGGTTGGGAAAAGATTTCCACTGCTGCCTCATGGGAGATGGACATCTAAAATGGAAGACTATAGGCAGAGACTAGAGGGACTTGGTAGAAGCAGCTGCAGAAGGCTGTAGGAGGACAGAGGAAATCAATAGAAACAACTGCAGCTCCTTGGGCCTTCATTGCTGTCTTTACTAGGCATCAGCTGAGGCCTCATCTAACCCGAATTCGCACAAGTTAATTTTACTCCCTTCTCAGTTAGTCCTCCACGTGTCTAGCTCTATGTTTCATCAGGAAAAACAAAGCAGCCCCCCCCAAGAGTTGACCAGTGAACAAGTTCTTCATGAAGAGGGAGGTTATTATAGCAGCTGTTTCCTTGTCTGATCAATGAAGACTAGAAATACACACTCCAACAAACTTCCCTTGGATGCCAACTGGATTGATTACATCTCACTCTTACGCTTTTCTTTCTCCAAACTTCAGTGCGCATCTGCTGCCTTTGTCCACACTCTGCACTCATCAGTGCAGGGATACTGTTTACATCAAAGTCTTCTGTGTCCCCAGCTTTTGAAAAGCTGTTGCCCAATCCCTCTGCAGAGTTCTGTCTTTCCCCTTCACAATAACAGCGTTTAACAAGTGGTTCTTCGTTTTCTACAGAGGAGGTCTCCCAGCGCCATGCCTATATTAAAGTAGGCAACATTGTGCCTGAGTGGGAGACAGTGTTGCAACTGTGCTGGCCACCTTGATTTTCATTTCATTTTATGTCAATACTAAAGAACAGGCTCAGTACCCGTTCTAGAGCTATCCTCTTGGCTTAGCCACAGCTTTGTTGGATTTCGGTTCATCGTCACCCTTTGCCCATTCCTGCTTCTTCCTTTCCCTTCTATTGCAACTTTATAGACAAAATTCAACCAAAGAACCTCTCTATAGCCAGATTTAAATTCGGCTGTAATTAATGATCTGCCTAGGTCAGGTGGTACCCATGGGACGATGCATCTGACCATCAATGTGTTTTAAATGCTTGTGATTACCATCAAGAGTAAGGATGGCAATGCTTGCCATTCAGCTGGTTCTGCCTCTTGCTCAGCCTGCTGGTAAACACAGGTGCTCTGAGCTCTATACTTAGCTCTAGCCTACTCTTTATGGATCCTGGGTGCTATTTCAGCTGCTATAGTTCTTACCTTAGTACCCGCCGAAATGCATTGTGACACAATCCATTTGTTGACTCTTGCTGTTCTGCGCGTTTAGTGCTGCTATTACTTGATCGTTAACCCAGAATTATAGCTGGTTAATTCCAGCCTGGGATTTTCCACTCTAAACACCTGGTACCAGGCATCCCCCCCGCCCCCTCACCAACTGTTACTCGTTCGCTATGATTTAGTCTAGACTCAAGTATGCCGTTCACTTGATACAATGAGCCCTTTGACCTCTGGACATTCACTTAGAGAGCCTGGGTTCACACCACTTGGCGAAATGCAATGAGACTGGCTTTCCTATGGATCTATTCGTTGTCCTCTGTCACCATCGTAAAAGTCATCCACAAACTCTCCTCCCGCTGATATTTCAGGTATGTCATCATTGAAAGACATATTTTAGTCTTCTGACAGACTCTTTTAAGGAGATTGTTATTTGGCTAATAAAGCATTTCAGGAAGATTTTGGTTCTAATTTGCTTTACTTTGCTTCATTTTTATTAATGTAAATCATGGAGCATCCATGCCCTCTACTGGCTGCACGTGCCGAATTGAGTTTCTCTACTTTCTTTTTCATTCATTTGTCAGCACAGCTGAGTGATATTAAGGTCTTCATTAATGCAAACGTAGAACTGGGTAGGTTCTTTTGGAAGGAAGAATGTTACTTTGCATGTAAACTGCAGAAGCAAGTTTCCACTGCAAAGAAAAAGGTAATTAAAGAAATGGTAGTGGATAAGCGGATGTTTTAAAGATACCATGAGCAAAACAATGTCCTTTTTCAAAGGGATAATTCAGGGACGGTAGATGATTTCAGCATATGTGGATATGAATCAGAAAACACTTGTACTGGGCTGGGGAGGTAGATCAGTTTTACTGTGCCTGCCTACCTTGCATGAAACCCTGGCTTTAATCTCCAGCACTGAATAAACCCCAGTGTGGTAGAACAGGACCTTCTTAGTGAGTTCAGTGGCAGCCTCTGTTGCATAAGAAACTGCAGGAAAAAAGAAAGGAAGGGAAGAATGGAGAGAAGGAAGAAATAGAGAGGAGATTTGTTTCTTAAATCATTTGTTACTAGGTGTTCTTTGATGCAACACAATCCCCTCTGGGGACATTTTATTATTATTATTATTATTATTATTATTATTATTATTATTATTATTTCTTTTTACATCCTGATTGCACTTGCCTTTCTTTCCTATCCTTCAAGTACCTACCCCATCTTTCCTCTGCATCCACTCCTCCTCTGTTTCTCTTCAGAAAAGAGCAGGCCTCCCATGCCTCCCATGAATGCCAACCAAATCAAATTGCAGTAAGTCTAGGCACCTCCCTCATATTAAAGCTGAAGAGGGCAACTCAGACTGGGAACTCAGAGGGAAACAAATCCCAAAAGCTATCAATTAGTCAGAGACAGTCCGTGCTCCCAGTGTTAGGAGTCTAGGCTCACAACCAAAAGTATACAAATAATGCAACACAATTTTAATGTCTGACAAAGATAGCCCATGAAATTACTGACACACAATAAGTGACTTTGAAAAATAAGTTGTATTTCTGTGAGTAGAATTGCATGGATCTCTGAGTAAGGTGAAGTCTCACATCAAGTATATCTACAGACTATATCTACTATCTATCTATGTAATTATCTAGATTTTATTATTAGCTGTAATAACAAAATAACATTTTGATCAGAGGGTCTATGACAGCACAAAACCCACTTACTATATGATGGGATGTAATTCAAATGGCCTTTAGCTGAAAAAGCTTCTGGGCCATCATTTCTGCCAGTGGATGATCCTAAAAGACATGCTTTGTAAGGAGTCAGCATGTGTTTGGATATTGATCCTAGCTTTACCTCAAGCTTGCTCATAGCTCAGTTGTATAATTTAGTAGTTCCCCTATGTAGCCATCATATATGAATATTAAGATTAACAGGGCATGGGGAAAAGGAATTTTTTTCAGTGACTAAAATTAACGCCAAAAGCTTATATTCACATTTCAACCATATATGACTTGTATTTAGCACAAGATCTGAAGACATACATGTCACTTTGATACTTCCAAGACATTTTAACTCTCTATTTGAACAATAGTTGTGGTTTCAAATAGAAAAGATAATTTCTTTTTATTATTTCCCCAAAGTTAAGTTACTTCTATAGTATTGAATGTTAAATCTAAATAATACTGACTAACAATATCAATTCTAGAAATCTGAGGACACCTATGAAGAAAAGCAAATGTCTTGGTAGCTAACAGTTCTTGGCAGTCACCATCACCAAAGAATCATGACTGTGGGGGTCTACTTTTCAGTGAATGAGGCAGTAATGCTAACAATACTAGCTGCTTCTATAAGACATAAGAAGATCATTTAAATTGTCAATTTATGGACTAGAAAGATGGCTCAGTGAATAACAATGCTTTCTATACAAACATGAGAGCATGAGTTTATTCCCTGGAACCCACATAAAGAAGGAAGGACAGTTCCAAAATAGAAGAGGTTATTCTACACTAAAAATGGTTGCTATGACTTGTGTCACCATCTCGATCATGTGTCCAGACGCCAATAATATGTGGTTCCTAAAAATAAATTCATTTATAGCGCATAATTTATATTAATATCTTTACCTGCTTTCATATAACTATAATATTTTTTTTAAATCTTATGTGAAGTATAAAATCCTACCTTCATAAAAAATGCCTATAAATTTAGATGGGGAAAATACCACCCAAACATCTCCATAGTGTCCTGGAACTAGGGTCACGGATATTTTCTATTCAAGCTCCTCTCTCCACTGTACCACAATGCTTTGCTCAAGAGACAAAGGGATATCTTAAACAGATAAGGGTCAAAGATATTTAATACAGTCTTCCCGGTCAATGTTGGGAGGGGCAGGAGGCTGTCTAAGAGTGCTCTATTGGCAAATCAATAAATATAAATGCCCAGCGAATCTCTTAGTTAAACTGACTTTGCTACCAAAGCAGATATAGTGCAAGGAAAGCTCTGTGGAGTGAATGGGGGAGGTTCAGCGCTGCCAAGAGGAGGAAATAATAGCAGGAATAACTGTTTTTATGTTGACTAGAAATAGACTTGCTTGGACACCTTCCTGATTCTGTCATGATGGGGATTTGTACTGGATTTGGGATTGACAAGCAGTGGGATGATTTTCAGTGCCTCTATTTCCATCAGTAGATTATTTCTTAGTGTGCCAATATTTATTCGGCTGCTGGAGGAATTTCTTGTAACTGCTTGTCTCTGTTTGATGCTTATCAGAAAGGATTTGGACCCAGTCTTATACTTGCAAGGCTCAGGAGAGTAACTTTCATCTTTCTGCTCTCAGACAAGCCATCACAGGGTGTTTCCTGGGCAGCTCATTGCATGGGCTTTTCTTCTTCACACTGTCTCATTTATGGCAGTTGAGATAGAACCTGCAAGGGAAACTCAAAAGATTATTTGAAGATATCAATGTTCTTTAATATAGAGGGGTATTTTCTGTTCAAACCTGGCAATCTTAGAGGAGGAGAGTGAAGTGTCATGCCGTTGACATGTCTAACCTTTCTGAGGTTGCAAGAGAGCACATTGAGAAATGGCCTACAGAGCTTCCCTCATATTATTAGGAAGAAATATTATAAAGAACTATGACTGGGTAACTGCAGGGCTTGAGTGACAGAAGGAAAAATAGGCTGCTTTTTGTAGATACGTAAATGCAGATGTTCAACGCAATGTTTTGTGGTCACATAAAGGATCTGAAACCACCCTTATAGCAGGGTAGAGTTCAGGAGTGTCCAAGCTGAGACCGGCGTTTGCTGTTTGGGATATGAGACATATTTTCTGTCTACTGTGCTAAGGAGGCACGTGATGGTGGCTGTTTATTAAATATATCTTCCTTGAAGTGAAGTGTCAGCAGCCATAAACCAAGATACTACTGTCATTATGAGCCGAAGTACTTCTCTTCCACAGTCCTATATTACATTTTAGAACATAAAAAGTAAACCACTTAAGCATTTCAAAGCTTAGTTGATGATAAGAGGGTATAGTAAGAGATCAAGTTTAAATGCTATCCGTATATGAAAGTCAAAATGTACAAAGGATTAAAGTACCTTATCCTTCAGAAACATTTCACTCATTTCACCATTGGCTAAGCGGTTACTCATATTTGCATTTAGGATTGATGCTCAGATAGTGCCAGAAAAGTAACCAAAATTCAGAGACTTTGTAACTTAAAGTGTATACAGCAGGGAGAACCCGGGGAGGGAGTCAAGATTGTCCGTCAGCCATGATTCCTTTGATTAGAATTGTGTTTTCCATGGTACTCAATGGCAACAGCCTAGACAAACAACAAAAGAAGCTTTTTACATTCCAAAGGCTTAGGAGATACCTACAAAAATAACATGCTCAAATGGCTTAATCATGCCAAGGGCATGACATTTCACTCTCCTCCTAAAGATTCTGAGGCCTGAACAGTAAAAGCCTGATGGACAGATCCCTGTCCTGAGGGTGGGGGGAAACCTATGGGTTAACCCATTTAATATAGTAAATAAGGGTTTTAGATGATGAATGAAACAATAAATCAGAAACTTCATATCACCTTGATACTGTCATCCATCTAATTTTGGTAATAATTTGAAAATCGATCTTGAGATTTAAAAACATCTTTGATCAAATTTCCCCTTAATATTTCTCCTGGACTTTTGGCAGAGACTGTGCTGGTAACCATGGGCATACCTCCTTTGAAAGTGGCTTTCATTTCCCTTTGAGTGAAACTAGCAGATTTTGCATGTGCAGCTTTCAGTAGCACTGATGCAATCCTGCTCAAGATCTTTCTATAACTATCTCTTTCACTGACTTTTATGGAATAAAGAAAGTTATAAAAAAAAAAAACCATACTGCAAGGACATCAATGGATCATTTTTTCACTATTGAAAAGATCTCCTTTATAGAGCAAACTTAATAATCATCCTTTCTTTAGCCCTTTCTTACTTTCCATATAAGTCTATGCATTTCAATTGGCAGTCAAAGCTGAGGTTAGGGGAGATAGAAAGAAATGACTAGCAATAACTTTGCTTCTCTCAAGTGCATCAAATTTTCTTTGTTAAAATCTAAGCTCTGTGCTGTGAAAAAAGGAGGAGTTTGGGGTTTTTAACCTTTTCATTTATATAGACTGGTTACAATAGTGTTTTTCTTAGAATAAATACTCTTTCCTATTCTGGGGCCATGGTGCATCTATATTTTTGACTTGTGTCATTGACTCTAAATTGCATCTGTGTATTTTGTTTTATACACCATAGGCCATATAAATTCTTCCTCTAAAATCTTTGGTAATTGGTACATGAAATAAGAAAGCAGAATGAAGAATAACTGGGGAAGCAAACGGAATCCGTTGGGAGGAATGGGGCATGAAAGGGAATTTGGGGTGAGAAATAAGAACAACATGCAAAGACATGTGCAGAAAGGTGCCTTTACGATGCCTGCTTTATGCATGCTAACCTAACGGAGGAATGAAAGATATAATTTTGGGGGTACAGAGATGGCTCAGTGTGTGGGAACACATGCTACTACACAATTACAAGGTCCTGGGTTCTGGTCCCTGAACATCTGCATGAAAAGCTGAGCCAGGTAATATAAACTTTTAACCCTGGTACTTTTTGGGTCAGAGAGTAGAGTCGAGAAAACTACTAGTTTTCCTTGCTACTAGTCTAGATTAAACGCCAAGGTTTAAGATAGAGAGTGGTATGGCAAGGCGCCGGGTCTCATCCCCTGGCCTGTGTGTCCACACAAGAACACATACCCAATGAATATACACACTAAACTGTCACATGTATGCTCACTCCTCTACACACATACACACAAAATACGTTGCTCTGGAAGACCCAAATCTAAGTAAAGTTACTTCTTTTGAAATGAGTACATATAGCCAGGCATGGTGGCACATCCTATAATCCAAGCACTAGGAGACAGAGACAGGCAGATGATTCCCTGTGAGTTCAAGTCCAGCCTGGTCTATGTGGGAAGTTTAGAACTGTTGGAGTGATTTTTTTAAAAAATCTACCTTATTTGGATTCTTATATCTACCATCCTGTTCCACACCAATCCCTTCCAACACCCCAGCACCAGATAAGAGAGACAGAAGTTTAGAGGGGAGAGGGGGGTGTTGAGTTCTATTTAGACTAATTCTTGCTGTTTAGGAATTTGAGCTCCTTGGGGCAAGCTCAATATTTGACTAATCAGGATCTCGCCAATTTCTTCTTTTCTCTTGACCACATGGTCAGCCAGCAACAGCATCAGCAGGGACAGAAACCAGCAGGTGGGACAGCTGCACCTACTGTCTTTGGGCTCTGATCATTTTACATGCTCTCTAAAATCCAAGAATTAAATTATCTTCAGCTGGCAGACTCATGGCCCTGCCAGAGCACACATGAGGCAAATAGACTGCTTCACCTGAAGCAGTCCCATATCCCACACCTAGGCTTTTAAAAAGTTTACATAGCATAACTGAGTTTGTAAAGACACCAAAATTCTCACTCCACAGGACAGCCAGAGATACATAGTGAGACCCTGTCTTGAAAATAGAACAAACAAATAAATGCATATTTTTTGGTCCATGAGTTGTGTCATCCAATTTGAGTTTGCTACATAAATTCCTTTTAATATACTAACCAAATAAAATGTTTTATATTCAGCCTGTCAGAAGCAATGGAGACATTCTTGCCATTGCACTTTTAACCAAAATCTTATATTTTATTTGTTTTCTTCACTTAAATGAAGTATCTGTATTTTCCAGTTTTTTTTTTTAAGCACGTTGAATATGTGATACCATATATTCCTCCCACAATAAGATTAAGTGAGCTGGGAAGTGGTACAAATCTGTTTTTTGCACTTGTTCACACACAAGCCTGTAGCTTTTCACATTCTGTTCGTAGTATATTCAGATTGTGGAATATAGCTAGGCTACCAACTTCTTTGATGTATATTTTTCATAGTAGCAGGTGTGAGCCATTATTATATTCCCCTTAACTTAGAGTTGATACCATAGCTCTATGAGCAATTGACTCTTTTTTATTTTTATTTTAATTTAGATTACATCTCAATTGTTATCCTATCACCCATTCCTCCCATTCCTCCCTCCCTCCCTCCCTCCCTCCCTCCTGCTTTCACCCTATTCCCTTCCTCTAGGTCTATAACAGAGGAGGATCTCCTCCCACCCTATATGGTCATAGGCTATCAAGTCTCATCTTGGTAGCCTACTTATTCTTTCCTGAGTGCCATCAGGCCTCCCCACCCAGAGGAGGTGGTCAAATACGGGGCATCAGAGTTCGTGTCAGAGTCAGTCCCTGCTCTCCACACAACTGTGGAGAATGTCCTGTCCATTGGCTAGATCACAGTAGGAGTTCGATGTTTACTGCTCGTATTGTCCTTGGTTGGTGCAGTAGTTTGAGCAGACACCCCTGGGTCCTGATTCACCTGTCATGATGTTCTTCTTGTAGGTTTCTAGGACCCTCTGGATCTTTAAATTTCCCAATTCTATATTTCTCTTACGTAGAGTCCCAATAAGATGTCCTCGCAACTGTCCCAATCTCCGGGTAAGTGAAGACTTTCATAGGACATGCCTTTTGGGCTAGTGTCCAGTTATAAGTGAGTATATACCATGTGAGTCTTTCTGTTTCTGAGTTAACTCACTCAGTATGATCATTTCTATTTCATCCATTTGTCGACAAATTTCTGGATTTTCTTGTTTTTAATAGCTGACTAGTATCCATTATTCAACTGAGGGGCATTTGGGCTGTTTCCAGGTTCTGGCTATTATGAATAAGGCTGCTATGAACATGGTTAAACATATGTCCTTGTTGTGTGAGGGAGCATTTTCTGGGTATATTTCAAGGAGTGGAATAGCTGGGTCTTGAAGCGCTATTCCCACTTTTTCTGAGATAGTGCCAGATATATTTCCAGAGTGGTTGTACAAGTTTGCATTCCCACCAGCAATGAAGGAGTGTTCCTCTTTCTCCACATCCTCGCCAGCATGTGGTGTTGCTTGAGTTTTTGATCTTAGTCATTCTGATGAATGTAATATGGAATCTCAGAGGCATTTTGATTTGCATTTTCCTGGTGACTAAAGACATTGAGCATTTCTTTAAGTGTTTCTCAGCCATTTGACATTCCTCTGTTGAGAATTCTCTGTTTAGTTCTAAGCCCCATTTCTTAACTGAGTTATTTGGTGGTGTTTAATTTCTTTTATTCTTTATATATTTTGGGTATTATACCTTTGTCAGATGTAGGGTTGGTGAAGAGCTTTTCCCAGTCTGTAGCCTGTCACTTTGTTCTGTTGACAGTGTTTCCTGTCTTACAGAAGCTTCTCAGCCTCATGAGGTCCCATTTATTAATTCTTGACCGTAAGGCTTGGGATGTTGGTGCATTTACTTGGATAAGCTGTAATTTGAGTGGATTTAGGTAAGTTAAACTAGTCAGCTACATCTAAAAATATAATTATACATATATGTAACCTTAATGTTGATTAAAATGTACATATATTAGTTTATTCTGTAAGCTAGAGAGACTAGAACCTCAGCATTCGCTTTTCACATTGCAATGTCTTGTGCACATTCTCCAAACCAGCAGCTACAACTCCCTCAGAATGTCAAAGCACACACTCTCAAGGAGGAAGGGCTGCATCCAGTTACAAAATGGCAGCTAATGGAGAGTCTAGAGTCAGAGGCCAAGACTCTGAGCAACAATACAGAGCAATATTAAATTTGAACTCCCAGTATAAAATGAGCACACTTCAGTCGACTGATGATTGGCAAGAATATATAGAAAAGAGTAGAAAAATCTCTTATGAACTTGGATAATTAACAACCCATCTTGTTCCTAAGTGATGCACAATTCCTGCTCTTTATTGCAGGATGTCCTTAAAGAAGGCAGTGTGGGAAGAACAGTGATGGAGAATTAGTTATAGTTAACACTAACAAAGTTGGATTAGATTAGTTTTATTGACATGCAATTTTCATTCACAAATGGATCTCTACCTTTGTGATGACAGTCCACTTAACCCACAAATCCAATGTCATCAAAAAAATCTAATGATAAAGCAAATTCTAATTGAAGGACATTCTACAAAAAATATCTGGCTAACTTCTTTCATGATTAAAGTTATCACAAACAAAAAGAGTTGAGGAAATAATTCATCCTACAGAAACAGAGATGTCAGCACTGAATGTGATTTATCATATTGGATGATAATCTGACATAAATTAATATTAACTTGTAAAAAGATAGAAAATGTGAGTGAAATGATTTACCTTATATGAGACATTATTAAGTTATTAACTATTAAACACACCACATTAATACCAAATATTTATATTAGTGATTCTGAATGGATAATGTAAATTTTTTTTATTATATCACAACATTTTCAACATCTAAAACTATTTTAAAGTAAATACTTATTATAAGTATATATTTTCAGAACAAAAGAACATGACACTGACATTGGATCAGACCTGACAGGATTCATACCTCTCCACATGCTGGACACTGACATCCTGCATCCTTCATTTTCCAGCCCAGAGTGCTTCAGTTGCTGTTCCTCATCAGAACAAAACAGCTCCCAGGACAACTTTGAAGAAATCCTCCAATCCCAATTGGTCCTGCATTTCAGACTGTCACACACAGGACTCTAATTAAGCCTGAAATTTCTCAACATTTAGAGACTGGACCCCAAATGCTATTCCTAGCTTGTTTAACCATTTCCCCAATTTTATTCGGGCTCCTATAAAGATATCATTTGTCCCAAATCAGATGGAAAAAACCTTGAGAGAAGGATTCCCCATTTCCCTTAAGGGGGGTTGGGTAGAGTTTTCATTGCTTTCTTGGGATAGAGAGGGTTATTTTCAACGATAGTTGGTTATAAGTTATTGTTGGTCTTATTTAGAAAGAAAACAAGGTTGGACTCAGGGATGTGTCTCTTTTCCTTTATCTTTCATTCTTAGGTTTGGAGATAGGAGTTGAAATGAAAGAAGGGGAATATAGAAATTCATAGAGAAGATATAATAAAAAGTAGATTAGTGAATTTATTCCTCAACCTAATGCTCAATTGTCACTCACAAGGTTATTTTTAATTCACTGGTATAGAATTTTGTATATTTATGGAAAATAAGTTTAATATTAGGTACAGTAGTATAGAATTCAAATATAGGATTATTCTTAACACTGTGTTTTACTTTAATGTGAGGCATTAAACCCATATAACTCAATTATAATACAAGGTTTACTTCCAGTACTTTGAAAGTGCTATTGCAGGCTGTTTAGGATACATAAGAAATACAAGTTAATTGTTAGTTGATTAAATCATGGTCATATCAAGTACTAGTCTATTTTTATCACGAGAGTATACATCTTAGGTGCAACAGATAGATATGATTCTATAGGAAAATAAGGCAAAATAGTTAGATAAGGTCTTCAAAAACCTCAGAGACCTACAGAATATGACATTTAAAAAATTTTTTTTTATTATTTTAAAGATTCATTGACAATGAGACAGATTAACTCCTGGCAACACCCAGCCTATTCAAAGAGCATGATAAGCATCTAAGGACCTTCTTATGGGGATGGCTTCAAATGTGGCAAATGAGCCACTGGGCAAAAAATACTCATTTCTACCACAGACAGAATTCTGCCTAAAAAAGGGCAAGCTTGGATGCAGGCAGAGTTGATGGACAAAGTCTGCCAAGACACAGTAAGCAAGTCCTCAATAGTTCCTGCCTCACAAATATGTCTGTCAGATATATTGGGCAAGAAGGCTGAAGAAGATGCTCTAACGTTATAGAAAGTTTTGGGTGACTATTCAGGTAGCAAAATGCCTGCACTGCAGACATACTCAGGTAATCAAATTTATTCCTTCTCATGTCTCTGATGGAGTTGAAGACCAGGTACCTCAGTTTTGCAATGAAGCATAGTTGTTTAGGGGTTAAGATGTTTTTAGGTCTAGACAGATGTTTTAAGTTGATAATGACAAGATGTGATGGAGATTGAGATACATTTAGAATTTTAGATGTACCAAGATAGGAAAGATTTTTTCTTCAAGCCTGTCAAATACAAATAGCCAAAACACTAAGAATGTAACATTTATATAATTCCTGATGTGTCATGGTTCTTCTTGCTATAGGTAGTTTGTTGTACATATGCATAATAATATAAATGTATATATAATAAAATATTTAATAAAAAGTAAATATATATAGTTCATTCATAATGATCAATCCAATAGTCAAATCAAGGTATTTATTCCAATTAAAGTGGAATTATAAATAATAAAATAGGAATAGATGAACAAAACATGTGTTGATTTGTGCATTGAAATTTAAATGTCCCTGAGAGATACTAAAGAAGATTACAGGAAATGGATATATGTTTCATGTCTATGGATTACTATAATGTTATTTTTCTGTAGTGATTTTTTTTATGGATTTAACACAATCTCCTTTAAAATCCCTCCAGGGCTTTTTATAAAGATTCACAACCAATCCAAAAATGTATATTAATATGTAAATGTTTACAAAGTCTCAAGCCAACGTAAAAGGGTATAGTTGAAGAATGATTATTAATGTATTTTCAAAAGTGCCAGTATCAAGAAACCATGTATTGATCCATGAATGGACATAGATATACACACAATAAAGACAACTGATGGGTAGCTAATGGTGGCAGCATATACATTGTAGAAACATTGGAGGATAAGTGTTCGGCTTATGTCCTGGCAAGGACAAAATGCAATGGCACATGTTTTCATCATGCTATCGAAAATGGCATATAACTAAATTATATGACTGGTAATTTCTGTAATATCCATCTTAAAACATTTGGAACATAGTTAGTCAAAGTTAATGGGAGCTGAGGGCATTAAATCCACAAGCAAGTGGTAGGTGTGGCTTCAGTGTACCTCTACAGTGTACTATTGGGAATGAAAACAAAACAAACCTACCCAATCATGCTACAATGTGGATAAACCTTAAAAACTCCACACTGAATTAAAGAAGCAAAAATTGATCATATTATATATGATCATATTTGTGTGAAAATACAGAAAATGGCAATTTTATAAATTTTATAGCAGAACTCTGCATATTTATTAAAACTTCTAAGGACTGAAACTTATGATGTATATATTTTATGCAATAGAGTTTTTTGGGGGGGTTGGTATCAAGAAAAGTGAAGATTAGCATAGGATAGTAAAAAAAACTGTCAACAAACTTGAGCTGAGAATATAAAAACGCAGCTTAATAAAACTGTAATGAAGGAATTCAGCCCACAGAAGAAACAGAAACTTACAGTATTAAGCTTAAGAAATAGCAAAGAGTGCAAAATTCTTATGAGCACACACATGTTCAAACATCTGTAATTTGAGTGTGGTGGAAAGATGAAGTAGAGCAGAAAAGGAGCTAGAAGTATTGCAGACCTTCTGGAAAGATGCGGACTTTAAGAAGGCAGACTGCAAATGGTGGTCACATGAGTCTATGTCAAAAATGGCTTCCTGGTTAGATTTTTGAGACATGAATGATGGCTTGTAACTGTATGGGAAATTAGGAAGCCAGCACTGAATGTATAACTTTGGATACCTGAGTACAGTGTGTTAGATTAAGTGAAGATTAAACCAGAAAATGCACAGAGAAGGTAGACACGTTTTATGACAAAAAAAAAATGCACTATATCCAGAATGTTTATATATCCTATTAGTAAAACTATTAACAAATACATTATCTTTTTTTATTTAAGATTTTATTTTATTTTTTCCATATTCGTTTATATTATTATATGTAAATAGAAAAATTACATACAGCAAAAAGAAACAAAAACAATCAGGGATCATACGAATGTTACATTCAAGGTATTTTGCCTAATTGTATTTGGCAACCTTGTAGAAACGAGGACTGACTCTGACCTGAACTCTGGTGCCCCATATTTGACCACTTCCCCTTGGTGGGGTGGCCTGGTGGCACTTAGAGAAAGAATAAGCAGGCTGCCAGGATGAGACTTGATAGCCTATGACCATATAGTGGGGAAAGAGGTCCCCTTTTGTCACAGACCTAGGGGAGGGGAAAAGAGTGAAAGAGGGAAGGAGGGAGGAATGGGAAGATAAAAGTGAGGGGATAACAATTGAGATGTAACCTGAATAAATTAACTTAAAAAATAAATAAAGGTAAAGATTCTGTTAGAAAGAAAGAAAGAAAGAGAAAGAAAGGAAGAAAGAAAGAAAGAAAGAAAGAAAGAAAGAAAGAAAGAAAGAAAGAAAACATCTTTCCTATCTTGGTTAGTAAAAAATTCTGAATGATAATCAATATCTATCATATCTCATCTCTGCCAACTCAAAACCTCTATCTAGACCTAAAAACACCTTAACACCTAAACAGCTAAGGTTAATTGTAAGACCAAACTATCTTGTTTTCATTCCCATCAGAGACTTGAGAAAGAATGAAACTTAATTATTTGAGTTAACTAGAAGTGCAAGTTAGCAGCTTCCAAAATGAAAAGGAAAAAAAAAAAAAAAAACTGGCAGAGACAGTTTGCTGCCTGAACAGTCACCCAAAGTTCTCTATAATGTTGGAGCATCATCTTCAGCCTTCTGGCCCAATACATTATCTTAAATCAATGATGTGCTTACTTTTCTTCCTACCATGGATAGGAAATGAGCTTCTCTTCATTAAGAAGAAAACTTTAGCATTCAGATGATTCAGTAGGTAAAGTACTTGCTGTGGGGGATATGAGTTCAAATCCCTAGAAACCAAATACATGCAGGCAAAGTAGCATAGATATGTGATCTCAGCTCTTCTGAGGCAAGATGAGGTGGTTGTAAGAGAATCTCCATGAGTCCTAGGGCCGGTTATTCTGGAAAAACCACTGGCAAAAGTTGAGAAAGCTCAGAGAAAGTGGAAGGCAAGGATGATAGCTGAGACAGTCCTCTGAAAGTCCCACATGTGCTGCCTGCAACAATAGATAGAAATACACATAAATACCCCGCCCACACATTATATATAGAAAGCATGCACAAGAACAAAGCTTTTTGTTTCCATAATCATCAACTTCTTTCACATCAGACATATTAAGACTGAAAAAAAAATCTTCCCTTTAGGAAAGATATCATTCCTTCATGAACATAGTTAGAGAATTAGGAAGTATTCCATAGAATGTGGACATACATCACTTATTTCCTCATTATGACACAGACATCAGATGACCATGTAAGAAATTCTTCTGCAAGGAATGAAAGTATGCCTGATGTTCATTAGGCTGCAATATGCATAAAATAACGGGTGAAGTGTCATTTAATATCATCAAAGTTACACAATTTTAACATTTTCTCTATTTCTCAGAAAATACTGAAACCAAAGGATACTTTTCATACCTTTCACTCACTACTCCTTCTTGTTCTTCAAGAAAACATGGAGAGAGAGAGAGAGAGAGAGAGAGAGAGAGAGAGAGAGAGAGAGAGAGAGAGAGAGAGAGAGAGGTGTAGACAGATTTTCTTTTCCTGGCTATTTAAGTTTGATTGAAGCCTCTCTCTCTTTCTCCCTGGGAGTGCCTTCTCTCTGTCTCCCGCAAACCACCTCCATCTTTCCTTTCCAAACCATCTCTCTCTCTCTCTCTCTCTCTCTCTCTCTCTCTCTCTCTCTCTCTCTCTCTCTCTCTCTCTCTCTGTGTGTGTGTGTGTGTGTGTGTGTGTGTGTGTGTGTCTCCACCCCCTCTTTCTGCCCTCAGAATCCTCAGAATTAAACTAACTGCAGCTGGCAAAAAACATGCCCCTCACAAGGCAATTATCAGCTGTGAACAAACTAAAGCCCGAAATAAAATCCCACACTTGGGATTAAAACAAAAACAGGTTTACATAACATAACTGAATTTTTAAAGAAACCAAAACGTCCATTACACATGCTATAGCCTATATCCTATTTATTGCCAGCTTGTGACATAAGAGGAGTGAGGCATGAGAGAAAGTTACTTAGAAGTTTTTCTAAATCAAGTCCATTCTGATCTCAGAGAATATATTATTTAAATCACTTGTATAATAAACCTAAGTAAAAAGACAACAACTCTGTCCAGTGAAGCAAGAAAGGCATTCTGTTTTCTGCTATGAACCAAAGAGATCTGAAAGCACACACTTTTTGACAGTGGCATCTCATAAAAAGAGGAACCAAGAATCAATTATTGTCCTGGCTCGTGTTCTCAATGCATGGTTTCAAGCTTCTGATGAATAGCGGCCTTCCTTTAGTCAAGTGAAAAACAAAGCAAAACCCCTAATATTCACTAATAATGTTTTCAGAGGGCTGTAGAATTTCAGGTTCAAGTTGTTATTGTCACCACTATTGAAATAGTAGAAAATGAATAGAGAAACTCCATGTTAGGGTTACAACGATAATGATAGAGTGCTGCTAATAGTGCGTGTCTTAGTCACAGCTCTGTTGCTGCGAAGAGACACCATGACCAAGGGCAACTCTAATAAGACAAAATATTTAACCCTGGGCTTGTTTAGAGTTCCAGAGTCCTATTCCATTATCATCACGGCAGGGACCGTGGCTTAGGAAAAATAGCCGAGAGCTACAGATAGATAGATGGATGCATGGATGGATGGGTCAATGGAAGGATCGGAGAATGTATGGAAATATGGATGTATAGATGGGTGAGTGGATGTATAGATAGAACAGATAGATGATAGATAAAAAGAATAGCCATAGCTATAAATATAGACACACACACACACACACACACACACACACACACACACACACACACACACACACACACACACAAATAGGCAGAGAGACACTGTGCCTTGCATGGGCTTTTGAAACTTCAAATCCTACCCCAAGTGACACACTTCTTCCAATAAAATCAACTAATCTTTTACCTTTTCTAAACAGTTCCATCCCCTTGTGACCAAGCATTCATATATGTGAGTCTATGGGGGCATTCTCATTCAAACCAGCACAGTGTGGTACCCTGGCCGCCAATGTTGGAATCTCTCACCAAGAAGTCTTTTTTTTTAACTTATCTATAATGTACTATTGTATATAAAATATTTTTATCGTGTGTGTGTGTGCATACATGAGTGTGGTATGCGTGCATGTGTATGTGTTTGTATATGTGCACACATAAGTGCAAAAAACACTGAATTCAGGAGAAAGCACCAGGAACCCTGGAGCTGGAGTTACAGGTGTTTGTGATGACCTACTGTGGGTGTGGAGACCCTCTTCTGGAACAGTACACACTCATGTCTATTGAATCCTCTCTGTCCTCTAAATGTTCCTTTATCCCTCATTTGTGAGACACAATCTGGCCAAACTTTTCTTGAACTCGGGAGCTCATGATCCTCTTTCCTACACATTCTGAGTGCTAATAATTCAGTAGAGGTTGCCATGCCTAACATCTGAAAATATATGTACATTTATTCCTTTGGAACTTTTATCTCACAACTTGAAAATTACATAGAGTTTCCCAAATAATACGAAATTAAAACAATAGCAACACACCCTTTTAAACACTGTGTTGCTCTCTAGTGCTTTGAATGAATTACATATTCACAATTATGCAAAGCAAATAGAAAAAATACTGTTTTCTGATATTCATGATTAAGCTCATGCCATAAAATGAATTTTATATCCTATACTTTTCAATCTCTTCTTTGAATATTTTCCATCATTTCATTGGAAGCCATGAGAACATCAATAAGTTTTTAGAATAATGGAAACTATTTTTATATCTTTCTTATTTAGAATAAGCAAGAAATAACAAAATTCATGCCTAGCCCTGAGCTTTTCTGCATCCCCGGAGGCCATCTGCTATGAAAAGGTGAGACCCATATGCTTCAGTCTCATCACTGCTGGGTCCCCTTGGATAAGCACAGAAGAAGTGGGCTCTGATCTGGCCCCTGTGCGCTCCGTCTTCTGGCATACAGCTCTGCCTGTATTCCCATAGGCCTGCTTCCATCTGGGATCACCAGGTGAGACCAGTCTCCTTAGTACCCTGCCTGCTGGTCTCCCTAAATACCAGTAAATCTCACTGTTCCCTGCTGCTCCATTTCCTGGCACACAACTCTGTCTGTATTATCCGTGGCCAGCCAACGCCAGAGGCAACCAGATGGGTAAAGGCCAGTGTAAGAACACCATCAACAAGGGCCAGGGCAATATGGCACCCCCAGAACCAAACTATATGACTACAGACATCCTTGGATATTCTTAGAGGAACAGGCAGACCTTAAACTCACACCTACCCACCAGCCTTTGCCCTCTGAGTGCTGGATCAAAGGCATGTGCCATCACTTCTGGCAATTTTCATAGATTTTGGTGAAAGTTTGTCATCATTTAGCTTAGGAAAAAATACATAATATTTACTAACATTTCAAAGACATAGCAGAAAAGTTACAAGTAAATCATAGAAACAATGTCAAAATTAAAAGCATATTTTATAATAGAATATTGATTCAGAATCTAATTTGAAAGCCGTTAAAGTTACTAGTAAGTATTTGGAAGAGGGTTAGGCACACAGATTTACAAAACAAAAAACAAAAAACAAAACAAAACAAAACAAAACCCACTGTTGAACAAGCATGTGGATCTGAATTCAAATCCCTAGAACACTTGTTCTCAACCTGGGGGTCATGACCCATTTGAAGGAATTAAAGGACCCTTATACAGGGGTTGCATGTAAGGTAACCTGCATGTATTTACATCACCATTAATAGCAATAGCACAATTACTATTATAAGTAGCATGCAAATAATTTATGGTTGGGAATAGATCACCACAATATGAGGAACTGTATTAAAGGGTTGCAGAATTTGGAAGACTGAGAACCACTTCCTAGAACTGTCTAAAATGTCAGATGATACTGCATACAGATATAAAGTATTAAATTAGCATTGCTCAGAACATAATAGAGATATTCAACATTAAGAAAGTTAAAAGATGTCATTTTAAAGTTTTCCTTGAGTGTTATATTACTAAATCTTGTTTATATTGGCTTTATCATCATAATTAGGATTTAGTCAAATACATTATGATATTTTCTAAACATCATAATAAAACAATAAACAAGTAAAGTTGAAAAATTCAGGATATTTAATTATTTTTCCAATCCATTTTCTACCAATCACCTTTTGGATTTATACATCGGATGATGCTTGTAGACAATTCAGTTCTGTCTTGAAAGCAATTTTATCTGAATAACTTGACTGATCTTCTCATAAGAAGCAACTTAATCTTGGCACTTAAAGACGATTTTGACTGTGTTTTGGTTCATTCTTCTTACACACCTGCTCTTCTCTGTGATATTTCATTTTGCTGAAATGAATAGTTTTTCCTCCAAGGGAAATTTTTTTTTTATTTCAAGTTTACACTTTTAAATTTTATATACCTTACTTATTGTGTTTGAATGTATTTCCCCTTACAGCATCCCTTTCTTTCTTGTTAGTCTTCTTTTCCCCCAAGTCAGTGTTTCTTCTGCTTTCTTTAGATATGTATGTCGTATACATGGCATATGTGTATTTATACACATGAACACACACGCACACACATATGATTTTATATAACTATAAAATTTAGGAAACAAAAGTTAAGAGAGAGCAGACACTTGTCTTTTTGAGACTAGCTTAATTCACTCAGGGTGGCTCATCTCCATCTGCATCAGTTTTCTTGCAAATAATATGTCTCTATATTCTGGATGCTGAATATCTAACCCTTGTGTATACGTTGCACTGTTTGTTTATCCATTAATTCCTCAGCTACTGAACACACATGTTAGTTCTGAACTTAAGGAGGGTCGAAGAGAGAGACTCAGGTTCTACATACGAGTTCTACATACGTAGCATTTTTCTGAGTCTAACTTGTTCAACTAAACATAATTATTTCAAGGAACATTAATTTTCCTGAAAATTAATGATTTATACTTTTATTTATGGCTGAATAAAATTTTATTGTGTGAAAGCATAAATTTTCTTAATTCATTATCTTTTGATAGATATCAAGGCTGGTTTATTTCATGGGTATTATGAAACGGTAATTATGCATGTCTAAATCGCCCTGTTGTGTTGACCTTTAAGTTCTCTGGGTATGTACCCAATGCTGTTTGGCCATGTCATATGCCAGTTTTGTTTTCAGTTTTATATGAAACCTCCATACTGGTTTCTACAGTGGTTGCACCAGTGTTCAGTTCCCCCACCTGTGAGGAGACTTCCTTCCGAACATTCTCATCAAAACTTGTCACTTTCTTGGTGTTAGCTATGCTAAGTGAGACAGAACCTCAGAGCAGTTTTGATTTGTATTTCCCTGACGGCTAAGGATGCTGGAAACTTTTGCAAATACTCATTATTCATGTATATTTCTTTCTTTAGGAACTGACTATTCACTTCATTAGCCCATTTACTGATTGGCTGACATTGGGTTTTGTGGTGTTTAATATTTACAGTTCTTTGCATATTCTGGCTCATAACTGCCAATTTAATATATAATTATTTAAACTTCTTTTTATCCATCTTGCAGACTGTCTCTGTACTATAGTAATGCTTTCTTTTGCTTTGTGGAGTTTTTGAATTTCACAAGGTTGTATTAGTCAATTCTTGGCACTATTTTCTAATCCATTGAAGTCCTTTTGAGAAATCCCTTGCTTGGGCCTAAGTCTTGAAGTGTTCTATGCTTTCTTTTTTATTTTTTAATTAATTTTTACATAAACATTCATATTATCACACACACACACACACATATATATATATATATAAAATAAGCTACATACAGTAAGAAGAACCACGAAACAATCAAGAATTATGTAAATGCTACATTCATAGTGTTTTGGCTATTGTATTTGGCAACCTTGAAGAAAACATCTTTTCTATATTGGTGAGTCTAATTCTGAATATAAATCAATATTTACCATATTTCGTCTCTATCAACTTAAAACTCTGTCATTTTTTTCACTTTGGAAGCTGCTAACCAGGACTTCCTGTTTACTCAGGTAATTAATTTTATTCCTTCTCAAGTCTCTGATGGGATTGAAGACTAGATAGTTTAGTTTTCCAATTAAGCTTGGTTGTTTAGGGGTTAAGATATTCTAGGCTTCTTTAAAGTAGTTTCAGTATGTTGTCTTATTTTAAATTATTTAAGCTACTTTGAATATATTTTGTTCAAGGTAAGATACATGGATGTAATTCTATTCTTCTACATGTGAACATACAATTTAGTTTTGAAGAGGCTGTCATTTCTCCAAGGTATGTTTCATATTTTTTTTTATGTTTGGTCAAATTATGTATCTGCATACACTCTTAGGTTCTCAGTTCCATTTTATTGGTTTTTAATGTGCTACTGTGCCAGTATTATCTACTATTGTGTCTTTGTTACTGTTTTCCTGTAGTATAATTTGAGCTTTAGAATTGTGGTATCTCACGGTTTGCTCCCTCTAATTAGAATTGCATAGCCTATTCAAAACATTTTGCTTTCTACATGAATTTTAGGATTTTTTTTAACTGTAAGTGTAGAGAATGTCATTGGAAGTTTAATAGAGATTAATACTGAAAATATAGACCACTTTTGGTAATATAATTTTTACAAATACTAGTTTTCCAAATCTATGGGTATTGAAATCTTTTCCATCATCTTCTAGAATATTCTCCAATTTCTTATTTCATTGTCTTTAAGAACTTTAATCCCTTGTTTGGGTTAGTTCATTGTGTGTGTGTGTGTGTGTGTGTGTGTGTGTGTGTGTGTGTGTGTATGTGTGTGTTGTTTTAAAGGACTGTGAATAGGAACCTTTTTGTGTGTGTGTGTTTTTTTTTTGGTGAGTTCATTATTGTTATGTAGAAACTTGTACCTTTTTTATATTGATTTTGCATTTTTGCTGACCAGTGTTTTGGTCAGGTCTAAGAGTTTGCTGCTGGAGCGTTTATGGTCTGTTAAGTATGAGCTCATGTCAACTGAGAATAGGGAAACTGGATCCTTCCTTTCATTTGGGAACCCACTCACCTTTAACTTTACCCCTTTTTCTCTAACTAGGACTTTGAGAACTAGATTGAATAAGAGTTGACAGACAGTGCACCCTGGTTACATTTTAGATTTTCATGGAAAAGTATTTTCTTTTTCCTGTTTGTTGTAACATTTGTTATAGGCTTACCATACACACCCTTACTATGTTGAGATATATTCTCTTAAGCCCTTGTTTCCTCAGGGTATTGATTACGGATGCTAAACATTGCCAAATATCTCCCTTGCGCCTCCAACGATGATCTTGTAATTACCATCTTTAAGACCGTTCACAGGTTGCCTTGCATTTATTGAATGGATACTCGTTGGAAGTATGCCCGCATCTCCGAGATGTACACAAAATGAGAAAAGTGCAGATGAGTCACAGCACATGATTTTATAAAGATGTCCTTAGACAGTTTCTCAGTGTTTTGTTGAGAAATATTTTTGTCTATTTCCTAGGAAAATTGCCACAGTATTTTAATTAGTTCTTTTCCTTTGTGTTTTGGTGCAAGGCCTTTGTAGGTATTTTCAATAGCATGTTTTACATTCCGTTTTATAGAATAGTTTCAGAAGAATTAAGTTTAGATCATTTTTGAACATTTAGAAGAACTCAGAAGTGAATATATCTTGTCCTGCTCTTTGCTATGAAATTTTAAATACTGCTTCAGCGTATTACAAGATATTGGTTTGTTCCTGTTGTAAATACCTCTTTTAAAGATGTGAACATCTTCCAAGAGACTGTGGTTTGAAGAGATGGTTCATAACTTGCCATAAACTGCTGCTGTTTGACAGACAGAGCTGGGACTGTGTCTCAGTGGTAGAATGCTTACCTAGCCTGCTCAGTGCCCTGAGTTTGATTCCCAGGGCCACACAACAAATGAACAAGAACAAATCAGTTGCTTGTTGTACAAACCTCATGTCTCCTGTGTTCCTACAATGGCATGAAGATGCTTTCATTTATTTCCTCCTTGGATTTGAGGGAATTATTTGATTGTGTGCCACAAACTCCATTTATTGAAACAGCTGAAAACGAGAGGGAAATATACTTCAAGAAGTCATTCTGAACCAAACACTGACCCCAAATGATTTTAAAATCTTTATTAACAGTAAAACAAAAACAAAAAAACCCAATACTGAGCTATAAAATCTGCTCTCTTGGCTTTGTTATATGAACTTGTACCAAGTTCAAAGACATTAACATATTGACCCATGTACTACACTCTGAAAGTTAAGTTTAGTGTTTTCTCCTGGGTGGCGGTGAGATATTAAATTGGATTCTTTGAGTCTCACTGCTCTGCCTTTGTTTTCTGTAATTTTCACTGCAGGGCACAGGGCACTCTCATCCTCCATCATTGAAACCACAGCAAGATTACAGGCAGTTCTCACTCATGCTTCTGTCTGAACACCAAACAAACAAACAAACAACAACAACAACAGCAAAGCTTTCTTTTTCTTTCACTTATTAACTTTCAGAACTTTACAACAGCTACACCGTACACTGAGTATATACCACTGTACCTTGTTGCCTGTATCCTCTTTTCTCTCTCTTTCCCATCTTCTGTCCTCTTTCTTCCCCCAATTAACTACACTTCTCTTAATTTAACATATAAACGTGCCATTTTACGTGGCTGTATAAGACCTAGGAATCATGGGAAAACATACAGGTTTTTTCCTATCTCATAATTCACTTCATATGACTATTTCCATTTGCATCCATTTTCCCTCGCCTCAGTTTTCATGATTGAAAAATGACTTCATTGTATATACAAACCACATTTTCTTTACCCATTTATTTTTGGTGGACATCTCCATTGGTCCCAAGATACAGCTATTATCATGAGACATTCTGCAATAGTATTGATGTAAAACTGTC
This sequence comes from Acomys percivali, assembly GCA_907169655.1. NCBI lineage: Eukaryota > Metazoa > Chordata > Mammalia > Rodentia > Muridae > Acomys > Acomys percivali. Next base: position 10,088,525 of record OU015749.1, read on the forward strand.
GATGCGAGATGTTGACTTTGTAGCCTTTTGTTTACAACTCAGAAGCAGCATAACCAGAACATATGTTATATCTCTCCATTGTTTTTTTCAGAAATGTCTATACTGATTAACATAGTGTTTGAATACTTTGCCTCATCAACAGCAGTATAGACAGAGTTGTTTTCTGTCCACATCTGTGCCAACATTTGTTGTAATTTGTTTACTTTTATATTCTATTTTACATGGCTTTTAAGCCTATTGCAACATTTTCACACATAAATGTAACATACTTTGATCACATCAACCCTTACCAGATACTATAGTCTCCTCTTTCTGTCATCATTCTTTTCCTCTAGTCTTGTCAAAAACATTCCTCTATCCTTGTTCTAAACTCTCCAATGACCTTCTGTTCAGACCACAGAAGGTGGTATCACATCTCAAGCTCCAGCTCTTGCTGTTCATGTGAAAACTGAATCAAGGAAGTTGGAGTAAAAGTGAGTGGTCAAGAGGACAACATTTTCCTTAGCCTTAGGGCGTAAAGGAGGAGAACGCATGCTTGGAGAGACATGTGAACACATGGTATTGTACACATTTGGTTATTGCATAATCATAGATGAGACCTATTCAGCTGCTGTACAAGTTGAGTGAGGCACACCTGATGAAGAGCTATACAAACCTCTAACTCAGGCTAGAAAATGGATCATCTGCAAAGAGCACCAGCTGCTTTTGCAGAGGACTGTCACTGGGTCCCAGGATTGAAATATAGTGGCTTTGCCATCATGGACACCTCTCTGACTCCTGGGCCCTCTCATACATGTGCACACACCCACTCATAGGCACATAAGTGTAAGAATGGAAAAATTCTGTAATGCGTTATATCCCTTGGGATGAGTCTAGTGGTCACCTAAAGCAGAGTGGACACATTTTCTTTTTATTTAATTTTTAAAATTTCATTAATTATTCACTTTATATCCAGGTGATAGATTCCCTCCCTCTTCAAATCCCAGACTTACACTCCTTCCCTATTTCCCCTATCCTCCCTCTCCTACTCCTGAGAGAAGTCCCACCACCATGCCAGCACATCAAGTCTGAGTGCACCATCCTCTTCCCCTGTGGCGTGGTGAACTAGCCCCGCCAGGGGAAAGTGTTTGAAAGTAGACAGCAAAGTCCATGTCTGAGTTAGCCCCCATTCCCTTCACTATGGGACCTGTATGAGAACAGAGCTGTCTATGGGTAACATCTGTGTATGGGGCCTAGGTCCAGTCCTTGCCTGTCCTTGGATGGAACTTCAATCTCCACAGGGTCCCTGGTCTCTGGTGAGAGCCCTCTGTTGGTCTGTGGGCATATTTTCAACCACCAGATGGCAGTCAAGTATAACTTGCCTATCAAATTCTATCTTTATTAATAAATTTCTAAAAATAAATGTAAAAGGAAGCATTTTTACAGAAGCCTTCTGTGGTCCAGAAGGTGAAATCTAAGAGTTTAGGAATAGATCTGTTTACATCAGGAAAATAGCAAAGTGTCTTCAGGTTTTTTTTTTTTTTTCTCTCTCTCTCTCAAATGTATTCATTCACTCTTTGAAAAAAAATAATGATATGAGAAATCCACATTTTTGATTTTTCAAAAAACACCATTACTGGTATATAAATTACATATTGTGCACTTCAGTAATCTCAAACATGCAGTTTAGTACGGCTCATCACATTGAGAGTTACACAACCCGCAACTGCATCTAACATTCATCTGCTTTCCTCAAGCCCTCTTTGCAGCCACTCCCTATAATCTTCAGAGCACTTCAGCTCCTGCCCTGGAGCTGTCACCAATTTTCTTAGTCTAGAGATTATAGAATTCTAGACACTTGCCTAATTTCTATCCACAGCCACCTCAAGATCCCATTGCATGTTAGGATGTTCAGCCTATGGTCGGTATTTTCCCATAGATGTGATGAATATATGAATATTCTCCTCTGCTCACTTGTTTCCCTCCGATTTCCTTGTTCTGGGCACCCGGAAGACAAAGGATGAGTCAGGTTCTTTGATGAAGTAATAGAGTTTCCTGGAGGCACAGAATGAGTCCCTTTGAATTGTGCAGAGAGGGGACCACACTGCTGGACTCCATCAGATGTGTGTTCTAGGGGTTAGAGTCTAATACAAGCACAGGCTTCAAGCGATAGCACTGAAAATGATCAATTTAGAGTTCAGAGTCCTAACCATTCCATTGAAAACATACACTACATGCTCAGCACTGTATGTGCTATAAGTGACTGTATTTTAATATAAAGTCACACATATATTTTAACATATTTATTACTATGAATTACTGTTTTTAATATGAAATCATATATATTAATTAATTAATTAATTCACTTTATATCTGGATCATTGTCCCCTCCCTCCTCTCCTCACAGCCCCACCTTCCCATCTTCTCTCCCTCATCTCCCCTCCCCTACTCCTCATAAAAGGGGAGCACTTTCCTCTATCAACCCACAGCAGCACATCAAGTGACATAGGACTGAGTGCATCCCTTTCTCCTGTGGCCTGACTAGGCAGCCCCACCACAGGGAAGTGATCAAAAAGCAGGCAACAAGAGTCCATGTCAGAGACAGCCTCTGCTCCCCCTACTAGGGGACCCACATGAAGACCAGGCTGTCTATTGGCTACAATTGTGTAGGGGGCCTAGGTCCAGCCCATGCATGGTTCTTGGTTGGTGCTTCAGTCTCCACAAGCCCCTCTGGGCCCTGGTTAATTGGCTTTGTGGGTCTTCTTGTTGAGCTCCTATCACCTCCCTTCTATCCACACCCCTCCCCAATTCTTCCACAAGGGTACCTGTGCTCTGCCCAAAATTTGGCTGTGAGTTGCAGCTTCTGTTTGGATCACCTGCTGGTTAGAGCCTCTCAAAGGCCAGCTATGCGAGCCTCTTGCATAGCAGAGTATCATTAATAGTGTCAGGGGTTGGCTTTGTCCCATGGGGTGGGTCTCTGGTTGGGGCAGGCATTGGTTGGACATCCCCTCAATCTCTGCTCTAATTTTATCTCTGCATATCTTGTATGCAGGGTGAATTTAAAAGCCAATATCAGAACGCGTCTTTGAATAAAAGCATGGAAATCTCTAATAAGCTATATTATGTTATTAATAAAAAGTAATTATATAATCTATAATCTGTAATTTTAAAGATAATAAACTAACGGACAGCTTAACATAGCTTGGGAATAAAATTCTAAATCAGATCTAGGGAATTCATCTCTGAGCCTTAAGCATAACAATATAAATTCATATAAACTGATGGAGCATATGGCATATAAATTTTATTAACTTACAGTTTCAGTGCTGTTACATCAAGTGGAATATAATGGGTATTCGATATTAATTTTCAGAGTAATTACAAATGTTTTTTCATAACCCATCAATTTTAGAGGTTACTGTAGTTCCCTCGGTTTTTGGCTCCTGCTTTCATGGCATATGAGGAATGTTTGGGAATAAAGTAAGTAAAACTCTGGTTATAATTTTTGTAAAGAATTTTTTTATGCTTGAAATCTTTGAGAAAACCAAACTAGATTCCACTATATGAAAACGTAATTTATATTCAGAAACATAATGTTAAATGTGTCAGTTTAGATAGTATATTTCTTCCTGAAATGATGAAGATGTATATTGGAGATTAAAGACTAAAGAGGCATGGAGACCTAAGAATGTACTGTTTGCAAGCCGTGTGCAAATCCCATGTTGTTTGGGGAGATTTGAGAAGGAATCTGGGTGTGAATTATGGGTGTAGCTTTGTAAGAGTCTTTCTAGGAAAAGAAATGACTCCTGAACAGTTTTACCGGGCTATTAGAAGTTACGATGGAGAAAAATGTCAAGTTTACTCATATAGCAATAAAATATCTGTGAGGACTCAAGCACGGAGAGAGACTGGTGGGTGCTGCGGCACGGGTAGCAGTGAGACACAGACAGGGGATGACACTGGACAGGGAGAGGAATTCGGGCAATCCGCCGCTTTTTATACTGTGTGTCCAACAAGGAGGATGTATTGAGCAGCAACGGCATCAACTGTCCTTTTCCTAAAGGCAATCATATGGACTGAATGTGTTCTCTAAAATTAGTACTTTCAAATACAAAACCCAATATAGTAGTGTTTTGGAGGGGGCCCTCTGGGGAGGCAGCTATGTCCTGTGGTTGAGTACTTTACGGCATGAGGAAAAGTCAAAGATTAGAAGCTAGATTGAGTTGCATCAACCCTGATGAGAGTGGACGTGTTGGGGTGTGTTTGAAGGTTCCCTTTTTCTGAGGAGAAGAGGAAGGAGGATAGGGGAAAGAGGGCGGGGAGAGGGGACCCGGAGGAGATGAGGGAGGGGCTATGATCAGGGCATAAAGTGAGTATATAAATTAAAAAAAATTTTTTTTAAAGGAAAAAAGAAGCTGACTGATTCGTCCCACTTTTACTTTCTAAAACAAAAAAAGTTGTCATTCTTTAGCTTAAAAGTGAATTTACAAAGATTCAATACGACAATGCATTTCTGGAGGACCCTCTACAATACCATACACTTCTGCAAAACATCTCATCATGCCAGGCTTGGTGGTGTAAGGCTGGAGTGTCCATGTCCGACACTTGGCGGACTGAGGCAAGGGGACTGCACATTCAAGGCCACCCTGATGTAAGAAGAGAGTCCAAGACCAGCCTGGGAAAGGGTGAGACTCTGTTTCAAAATGAAAAGTGAGAAGAATGCTGGAGCAATTTCTCAGCAGCAGGGCACTGGATTCTCTTTTACAAGGCCTTAGTTTAATCCATAATAAAATGAATAAGACACAAAGACAGACAGGGAGAGGAAGGGACACAGGGAGGGAGGGTGGAGGGGATAGGGATAGGGGAGAGAGACATGGAGGGAGTGAGGGAGAGAGAGATGGAGAGAGAGAGAGAGAGAGAGAGAGAGAGAGAGAGAGAGAGAGAGAGAGAGAGAGAGAGA
>OU015749.1:10093473-10106076 GCA_907169655.1 Acomys percivali
AGAGAGAGAGAGAGAGAGAGAGAGAGAGAGAGAGAGAGAGAGAGAGAATGAATTTATTTCAAGGTCAAGACTATCTAAAAGTCTGTAGACTTTCAAGCTCTTTACTGTTTTCAGATGCTTCTAATTACTTAAATTATCTTAATTGGAGCCTGGCGTGGTTGCCCACGCCTTTAATCACAGCACTCAGGAGGCAGAGGCAGGCGGATCACTGTGAGTTGGAGGCCAGCCTGGCCTACAAAGTGAATCCAGGACAGCCAAGGCTACACAGAGAAACCCTGGCCTGGAAAAAAATAAGAAAGAAAAAAAAAAAAGATCTCATTTGGGTACCACCCTTAACATTCACCCACTTGACTTTAGCTATAGTGGATCATTCAAAAAAAAAACCTCGGATGTTACTGGCAATAACTCTGCTTACCATTGGCCTAATAATTTGCATCCTTACTTATTATCTTTCTGTTATGTGATCTTCACAGTGTTCTGAGTCCTGAAACTCTCTACTTGTTGAATTTCTGCCTTCAGTAATCGCTGCTCTGCCCTGCCTTCCTTCAGATGGACCTCTCTCATAGCAGCTTAAAGTATGTGACAGTTGATACTGGCCTTGCTGATCCTGTTTCTTATGCCATGTCCCTAAAGGTAGACAGCTGCTAGCTTTGATAGTTTTTCTTATTAAAGCTGTGTCCAGTGCTGGCAAATGCCACTTGGGAGGCTCCTCCATCCACTCTGCTTTCCCTCATTTTCAGCCAAGCAAGATGACTAATCCCACCTACATCTCTGCTTCTAGCTTTATTTCCAGTCTGCAGTGGCCCCTAATGATGTACCCTTTTTATTGTCAGAATAATATTCAAAGACAGCTTGGTTGATTTCCAATGCCTCTCCCCTGGGAAGTTAATTACTTGGCTCTATCAAAAACACAGATCCTGAAAACATTACTTAATTGAGATATCAGGTTTTGTTTCTGTGCTATCCACACTTATATTTCATATGTGCAGCAGATAACTAAAATAATAGCTTCTTTTTTACTTCAATAGTTCTTAACTTTTCATACTCTAAGTTTATAGCTGTTTTTTTTTTTTTTTTTTTTTTTTTTTTTTTGCACACACCATAAAAATGGTGAAGATAGTGAAATAAAAACAAAGAGGAGGTATCAGAAGGATGGGAAACTGGTTTGAGTTGGAGCAAGAAGAGAACTGGATTTTTTTTCAAATTGTACATGAAGCTTTTTACTGCATGTGATCCACAACTTTCATTTCAAAATATCTTTAGCTAAATGGAATTCCATAAATAACTCCAGGCGTTGATTGTCTTTCATTGATAAAATTTGATTCTTAAAGGATTTATTTCATTTTGGTTTTGTATGTGTGACAGAGAGAGAGAGAGAGAGAGAGAGAGAGAGAGAGAGAGAGAGAGAGAGAGAGAGAGAGAGAGAGAGAGAGAGAGAGAGAGAGAGAGAGAGAGAGAGAGAGAGGGAGAGAGAGAGAGAGAGAGAGAGAGAGAGAGAGAGAGAGAGAGAGAGAGAGAAAGAAAGAGAGAGGGAGAGAGAGAAAGAGGGAGGGAGGGAGAGAGACAGAGAGACAGAGAGACAGAGAGACAGAGAGAGAACAAGAGACATCTAGATATAGGCAGGGGTGGGGGTGGGGCGGGAGGAGAGAAAGACAAAGACTGACAGACCAAGATCCAGAGACTGACAGGAGAGAAGCATGTACGTGGTACCTTTGGAGACCATCAGAGGGCAGTCAATTACTTGAAGCTGAGTTACTGGTGGTTGTGAGATGCCTGACATAGGTGCTTGGAACTGAGCTTAGGTCCTAGGGAGGAAGAACAAGTCATTAACCACTAAACTATCACTCCAGCCCAATGAAATTTGTTTTCATTTCACAGTTCCAAGGACTCCTAGCAATCTGAAGTCCATTTCTCATTCAACCTGTTTTCTTTTCCTTAAGAATGTCTGCCTCATTTTTGCCATGCATAAACATGTAAGTTGTGGGACGAAGAACAGCCAAATAGAACTGGCAAGGGGCATTGATTACTTAAAAACAAATGAAAATTAACCTACTTTCAAACACAAGAATGACAAAAGAAAATATGAGAATTCTGATGAAGCAATGCTACCCTATGCCTCTGTCTCTATGTCCTTGAAAGCTATGTTGGCTATCACCTTGACGGGTTCTGGAATCACTTAGCAGACAAGCTGCAGGGGCCAATGAGGTCCTTTCTAGTGGTGAAGTAGCACTCCCTACTGTGGGTCTCAGACTGCATAAACAAGAGTGGGCTGGCAGCGCCAGAACAACCACCATTCTCTCCTTCCTCTCTATATACACAATCTGACCAACCGACTCAAGTTCCCACTCCGGGGACATCCCTGCCATGATGTCTGAGGACAGTGTCCTCAAAGCGGTAGCCCAATTAAACTCTTTCTCCTTTAAGCCTTTTTTTTGGGGGGGGGGCGGGCAGATTTTCACAGAGACAGAAAATATAATTAAGACAAGAAGTCTATCTTTAGCAGTTTGGAAACTTAAATATAATTAACCCTCCTCATTTTTATATTTAATGCATAGAAATATGATTATTTTTGATACTTCCCCATCTGAAATATGTATACAATCAAAGGCACCAAGGAAATCTAGCATTGTAAGATAAAAAGCATACAGCATTCCAGAAGATTCCATAAAGCCAGCAGAGGGCAGCAGAAAGCTTTTCCACGTGTTTGTTGCACAGTGGTCTTTATTTCTGCTATTTTAACTTTGTGTATACAGCAATCATTGAGCTGTCAAGCTGAATTAGCACAGAAATGCATGGAATCTATTTGATCTAACTCCCTTCCTCATCTCCAAAAGTTCTGCAGTAGCACACTGAGTTGTGAAAGAGGCATTTGCATGTTTGAAACTTTGGTATGACATACGAACAGTCAGAGGAGAGCAACCAGACCTTTGGAGTTGCTTGTGTTCTTTATATGGGAAACTCCTGGATATGGGGAACAGTCTCAGATCTGATAAAGTGTGACTTGGCTCAGGTTTCTTCTTTACTGACTTAGTAGCGGTCAGCATGTACATGTTAGACTAAGCCTGCTCCAGCAAAAATAAAGAATGGAAATCACTAACTTTCATTTGTCATAGTTCTTCACTGACCACATCACATAGTTATGAGAAACATATGTTCCAGGTAGAAAGAAAAGAGTGCTCAAGGGTTAGTCTTAATAGTTTCTAAGCCACTCACACACCATGCTGGCTTTATGAATGTAAAAGTCATTTTCATTGACTTTCTCTTACAAATGTCAGATAGGAAATTACATGTTTGTGTATTAAATAAAAACGATGGCCCTGTTATTTCTTACTGTTTCACTTAACTCTCATCAAATCTATAAAATTAAATGACGATGTTCTGGTGAGGTCACGAATGTTTTAACGTCCTACGATTGCCATACAGAGCACTGTGTTAAGTTTTGAAAATCGGTATCGTGAGTTAGAGTGATAGTTCACTGCTCACTAGTGTGGACAGTATGTCCATACCTTAGTCAGAAGGAACATGGGGCATGAGACATTTGTGTTGTTACTAGTCCTATGGTGATAAGCAGTTGGGTAATAAAATGTAGCATATGCTTCATGGATAGGAAGTGATTTGTAGCAGGTAGCAAAAGCAAGCAGTGACACACATACAAACATACCTTCCTCATCTGTCTACTCACAGGAACCTAGGGTAGCACAAATAACTTCCAGCCAGGGACACCTAGCTTATATTCCTATTTTCACAAAGGTCATTTGTTGGTATGAGCCCCAGTTTTGTAGTTATGATTTTGTATGTAGAGAGTTTATCATTATTCCACATCAGCTTGTTAATGTTCATGAGACATTATCAGAAACAGAAAGGTTGATGATGTCTTTGTTCTCACTCTCATAGTCAATCTAACTAGACATAAATCCATTTTATAATATTTCCGAAGAACAGAATTTTTTATTCATTGTCTCTATTACATTTATGTTAATTTCACCGATATCTGCTTTAATTTTGGATTTGAAATCTCTTTGCTTTAGGCTTTTTGTGTTTCTCCTCCAGTTTTCAAAAGTGGAAGATGAGCCTGGCAGTTTCAGGCCTCCTTTTCTTTTTCTTTTCTTTCTTTGTTTTCTAGAACAGCTTGTGTATTCTGTACTAACAACTGCTCTCAATATGCTGCTCTTGATGAACCCCACAAAGCCCAATGGATTGTCACTTTCATGCAGTTAGGCTTTGTTGGGCAACTTACGGATCTTCTCAGGAATTCGAGGTGGACTTGATGATGCTGGTTCGGTCTATCTTGTTGGGTGTTCAATATGAATTTGAGAGTCTCGTACATTCTTATGAGGTTGCAAAGAGCATTCTTTGGATGTCGATCACCTAGTCCTTATTAATAGACATGTTCACATCATATTTTCATGCTCATTCATAAATTTCGGAGAGTTGATTTTTTTTATTTCTAACAATATATCTGCTTAATTTTCCACTGAGTTCCAACAGATTGTGCCCTCTAGATTTCATTACTAACTCTGCTGCTGGGCCAGTAGAAATGCAAGCTATTGAATAATCATGGGAAGTTCATAACTTTATCAGCTTGTAATCTTTTTCTTTATCCTCAGTCACCTTCCATGTGATATGCGTTTGATATACAAAAGTCATAAATACAACAGCTTACCCGTGACTCATGGTACCATGACAAATATGCTTAGATCCCTTTAACTTCTGACTGTTTATATATTTCAAGTGTATACACATAGACATAGTGAGCTTCTTATGTGCATCTTGATCAACTACATGTTTTAATTACTGCATATTAGTCCTTGTTTAAAATTATTGTTGCTGAATTTGGGTCAACATCTGCCACATAAGGAGCTGTATTCTGCTTGTGTGCTTGTTCGTTGTTTGTTTTGACCACCCTCTCCTCTTTGTTGTGTTATTCAGTGTTTGTTGTTTTTTGCTTATAAATATTTCCTCGTCTTCAAAAATATGAATAATTCTCATTTTAAGAGCTTTGGACAGCTGCTCTGAAGTTTGTCTCATATGCTTTCAACTAATCTATAGAAACAGGCACCTACTGATTTACAAATGGTGCAGCCTCTGAATCTCAATATCTAAAGCTCTTCTAACCCTCCTTTGCTTCATTTTATTCTTTTTATAATCATTGTCAAACATGATGTTGATCTTGTTTGATTCAGGATAGGAAACTGAAAGTAAGGGCTATAGAGTGGCTAAGTGGCTAAGGATACATACAACTTTTGCAGAGGGCCCAGGTTTGGTTTCTGAACCATGTCAGATGGCTTACAACATCCTGTGATGGCAATTACAGGAGATTTAATGTCCACTTCTGGCTACCTGGAATACAAGCATGCATGTGGACCATACATATACTCAGAAACATACGCATAAAAAATAAGTAAATCTAAAAATAGACAAGAAATGTTTTTGTCACACTATGCTTAAGTAGTCTTTTCTCTCTTTTTAACAACGTAAATTCTGGTGTCCTATTATTTGAATTTTTCCTGAATAGTGTTTTTAAATCCTCATTTTTGAGAGATAATATTTATGTCTTTTTCACTTATTAGGGACATTACCTTTGAATATGGACTTCTTTACTTTAGTTTTCCCTTTAATACTTACTAATAAATTCGTAACTTTTTACTTGCTAAGTTGAAACTATTTCAATGTAACTCTTACCGTTCTTTCTCTCTGGGTGATATTTCACTTCGTTGGTCTTTGTTTGTCTGTTTGTTGGTTTGTTTGTTTGTATTATATATGGGTCAGTATTTAGTTTTCTTGCTTAGTGTTCTCTGAGCTTCCAAAATCTTTGGTTTTATGCCTGTAATTCATTTTGTAAACTGTAGGCTATTGTAATTGCAATTTTTTCTTGCCTCCTTTCTCCTTATTTTGATGCTTCCATATGCATACACCATTTTATACTTTTAATTCATTTTAATTTTTTATGTAAATATATTTTGCAGTAACCACAGCTGGAGCCTGTAACATATGCACGTAACATAAGTTGGTCAGTGAACCTATGTTGACCTTATGTTGAGCAAGGTCTTTTTTTAGCAGTCAGGTGACTGTTGGTGATAAAGATGTTATCCAGGAAGACATAGAATAAATTTCTTATAGTGGCAGTTGTTTAGAGTCTTCAGCAGCATCCGTCAACATTTGCTCCTAGAACACAGGAGGTAGATGTTGCATGTGCCTTTTAGCTTGGGGATGAGGCACAGTGGTACAGCAGCACAGTGGCCTACCACTTGATATGGGATTAGATATCAGTGACCAATCTTATTTACTCGTAGCCACTCTTCACAGACGCAGTGGAGAGTTTAAGCAAGATGACAGGCGCTTGGATGGCTGTACCTACTTCTTTGGAATAACACGCATTCTGGTGTTACCACTGTAGTCCTCAATAGCTTGACTCTGGTCTGCTGGCCAGCTTAACTGTGCTTCTACACAGACATGATCATCAATCCATGCAACTTTATGGCTGTCCTCATGGAAAACTTAGTCATCTCAGACAATTTAATGGGCAAGGAGAGCAGATAGATCTTCTCAAGAAACTTGACCTTCATGTTCCTGATCCAAGGGCCCAGCTTGGTGATACTGATCTAAACTTTGTCTTTGGCCTTGTGACATGGTCTTGATTTTGGCCTGTATCCTATCCTTAGATGCTATTGCTGAAGTCACTGGCAGTAGGTGTAAGCCCTATGCCTTCACCCCAGGCCTCCAAAACCTACTGCTACACTGGTCTCAATCACCATCTCTGGTTTCCCAGGAAACCTTCTTTTGAGTACTCCCATACTTCTTAGATTTGTTTTTCTTTCTTTGCTCTATTTCAGCTTAGATACGTTGTAACAGCATTATCTTCAAGTTGGGTATGTTCTTTTTTACCTTGTCAAATATATTAATGGGTCCATTTCAAACACTACTAACATGGTTTATTTAGCTCATTTTTATTTCTTACATCACCTCCCAACTCTTTATTTGAAGTTTCCACTTCTCTTTTATGCTTTAATATACTCCACTTTCTCTTTTGGAACCCTTGATATAACAAGCAATGTAAATTGTTTTAAATTGCCCATCTGATAATTCTAAATTTGAACTTAGTTCTTTTGATTGCTTGATATTTTCATACTTTAAAATTTCCCTCTTAATATATTGTAATTTCACTTGGAATCTGGCATAAAATTTTGGAAAATAGGAGAATTATAAGTTTTAGTTTGAGATACTATGTTATTCCAGCCAGGAGCTTGCTGTGCATAATGCTGCTGGATTATAGATGCCAGTATCTTTCTATTTTAGGTTGTTTGTGCTTCCCTAAGAACATTTTCTTAAATTCAGTCCATCATGTCCCTATTTAGGTTTTAATCCATCTCACTAAAAGCTTGTTAATATGATAGAGAGAAAAATAATATAAAACTTTAGAGAAAAGAGACAATTTTCGGGGAAGCTTGAGTCAATGTCTCTCACAAAGTTTCTTGTTTAAACTTTTCTCCCATTCTTTTATGTGATAAGGAAAACTAGAGCAGCCTGTGGTTTGATTGGAGCCTCTCTTCATTGGGAGAAGGAACTGGGAATATGAGGTAGAGAAAAAAAATTAAGACTATTACTGTGGAGAGATTTCCAAATGTCTACTGTCCCTTATGTCCTGAACAAAAAGGAATATTTTCAGGTATTCACAATGAGAACTAGTCTGTGTGGGTCCCAGGTCACTTAATTGTGAAGCCTTCCTAAGATGGCAGATAATATGCTAAACCTGATGGTCTCTCAGAAGCCAATAACATGTCTAGATTACCTCTGTAAAGAACTCTCTACCAAGCCCCCACCCCTGCTTTCTCCCGCCTCCCCTCCCCCAGTGTACACTCCTGCATGGTTGCTTCAAGTGGTCCAAGATCACTGATCTTTACCTGCATTTTCTGTACTTGTCAAAGTGTCTACATTTTGAGGTTGAATTTTATCTTGTGACCTAGTTTACTGGTGGATCTAAAAGCTGCTGATTCTGCTTTTGGTCAGTTTATATTCTTATTGTGAGAACAGAGGTGAACAGCATCTAAGTTCTTTTCAAACTAGAGCTAAAACCACAATTCTACCTTCACTATCTCACCGCCATTTTAGAAAGCCTATTTTTGTCTCAGTCACTCACCAGTGTCTCTGTTACAGGAATCAACACTTAGCACTTTTCAAAAGTGTTATTTTTCACTGCTGTATTTCTGGTGCTTTTAAGAAAGAAATGTCTTGATTCCCTGGGAAGCCATAGGACACTCCAGCCAGGAAGGCAGCTAGGATAACTACAGAGCATCACCTTTTCCTCCTCTCCTCCAAATTCAACTTCCCTCTCTCATGTCCAGCTCCCATCAGACTACACATTGTGGCCCCTCCTCTGTGTGCCACCCATTCCCAGAGCCTGGCAGAAAATCCTCCTCTGTACTCATTCAGAGCCCCTGGCCCCAGCCCATTGTCATTCTTGATGTCAAATTCCAATCCCTGAAACACAGTCTACCTGGAGTCCCCAGGGAACACACCGAACAATGAAAGATAACTACAGACCCATTATGCTTATGAACACAGTACGAAAGGCTGGGCAGTGGTGGCACATGCCTTTAATCCCAGCACTCCAGAGGCAGAGGCAGGCAGATCACTGTGATTTTGAGGCCAGCCTGGTCTACAAAACAAGTCCAGGACAGCCAAGGCTACACAGAGAAACCCTGTCTTGAAAAAACAAAACAAACAAACAAACAAAAAAAGGTTCTCAAAATGCTTGCAAAAAGAATCTAGGAACATATCATTCACCATGATAAAAACTGGCTTCATCCCAGAGATGCAGGGATGATTCAACATACATAAACTGATAATTGTAATCCAAAATATGAACAAATTGAAAGACAAAATCTCACAGGATTATCTCATTAGATACAAAAAAAATCATTTGACAGAATCCAATATCCATTCGTGATAAAAGTGCCAGAGAGTTTAGGGATATAAAGAACATACCAAAATATAATAAAGGCAGAATACGGCAAGCACATAGCCAATATCAACTTAAATGGAAAGAATCCCAATGTAATTCATTCCACTAAAATCAGGTACAAAAAAGGGTTATCCATTCTCTTCACATCTATTCAGTATAGTACTTGAGGTTCTAGCTAGAGTAGAAAGACAACTGAAGGAGATACAAATCAGAATCAAGAGGATACAAATCAGAAGGGAAAAGGTCAAAATATCTTTCCCTTTTTTTTTTGCAAATGATACGACAGTATAAATAAAATTTTCATGAAGTAAACACTTTCAGCAAAGTAGTCGGATACAAAATGAACTCACAAAATTTGCTGACTTCCTATGTACAAATGATAAAGGGACAGAGAAGAAATCAAGGAAACAATGTCTTTAACAGTAGCCTTAAGAGAGTGCCCAGCTCATTCCCCACAGTTGTCGGGGGAGCAGGAAGTGCCTCTGACATGAACTCTGGTACCCATGATTGATGGGGATGCCCTGCATGCACACAGAGAAAGGGGAAGCAGGCAATCCTCATGAGACCTGATAGACTGTGGTGATACAGTAGGGGAAGAGGTCCCCTTTTTTCAGTAGTTCAGGGGAGGGGAAGAAGGCAGAAGAAGAAAGGAGCGTGGGAATGAGAAGATACAAGAAAGGAGATAACAATCGGGATGTAATCTGAATAAGTTATAATAAATTAAAATTTAATAAAATAATATAAAATATCCTTGGGTAAACTACCTCAGCACGTCCAAGAATGGTATGATAACAACTTTATGACACTGAACATAATAGAAAAAAAAAAAAACTCCCATGCTCATGCATTAGTAGGATTAATACAGTAAAAACTGGCCATTCTGCCAAAAGCAAACTACACATTCATTGCAATCTCCACCCAAATTCCATCAGTGTTCTTCATATATATTGAAGGACAGTCTTGAGCTTCATATAGAAACATAAAACACTCAGGATAGCAAAAAAAAAAAAAAAAAAATCCTCAAGAACTTCTGGAGGCATCACCATTCCTACCCTAAAATTTACAACAGTGCTGTGTTTATAAAACAGCATGATACTGGCGGAAAGACAGACACATTGGTCATTGGAATTGAACTGAAGACCCCGACAAAAGCCTTCATACCTATGGACACCCAATTTTTGATTTAAAAAAAACCAGAAATACATACTGGAAAAAATATTCCTTCTTTTAAAAAACCCAAATCAAACCAACCAAACCAACTAACAAAAACAACAAACCAGTGCCGGTCAAACTGAATGTCAGCATGCAGAAGAGCGCAAATAAATCCATACTTATCACCCTTTACCAAACTCAACTCCAAAAGGTATAAAGACCTCAATATAAATCCGGGTACATTGAACCTGATAGAAAAGAAAGTAGTGAATATTCTTGCACCCATTGGTACAGGAGAAGAATTTCTGAACAGAACACTTAACACAGATACTATTAATAACTGTTATTAATAAGACTAATAACAATTAACAACTAGGTCCTTGAAACAGAAAAGCTTCTTTACAGCAAAGGACACTATGATTAAGTAAAAGTGGCAGCCTACACAATGGGAAAAGCTTTTTTACAAATACACATCAAGTAGAGCACCAATAACCAAAATATGTGAAGAACTCCAGAAACTGGACATCAAGAAAACAAATAATCCAATTTAAAACAAGGGGTAAAGAACTAAACAGAGAATTCTCAAAAGAGGAGACTCAAATGGAAAATGTAAGGAAATGCTTGATATTCTTAGTCGTCTAAGAAATGCAAATCAAACTTCCCTGGTTATGTCTTATACTTATCAGAATGGCTAAGATTAATAAAACAAATGACAGCTCATGTTTCTGAGGTTGCTAAGAGAAAGGATCTTTTGCAAAACTACTTTATTGGGGGCTCTTTGATGCATATACCTCCCTATACTACCACACATACAATTGCTCAATTGTGCTCTATTCACAATTGTCAAGAATTGAAAGCAACTTAAATGTCTCTCAACACTTGAATGGATAAAGAAAGTGTGTTATACTTACATAATTAAATATTACTCAGCTCTTTAAAAAAAATGAAACCATGAAATTTGCAGGTAAATGGATAGGAATAGAAAAAAAAAACACTATTCGGAACATGGTTACCCAGATTCAGACAGACAAAAATGAGGCATAGCTTCTTATCTATGCATATTACCTGTAAAGTCAATGGTAACCAAGCTATGATCCATAGAACCGTGGAGGTTAGGAACAGAATAGGAAGCTGGGGAGTGTCAGATAGATCTCCCTAGGAAGTGAAATAGAAGTGATGGGTGGAGGAGGGATGGGAAGTACAAGAGAAGGGAAGAGGGGGACAAAAGAGAGAACACAGTAAAGCTAAAATTAGGGGCCATTTGAATGGTAATATGGAAACCTAATACAATAGAAGCTTCCTGAAATACATACACATGTGAAGGTGACTTAAAAAAAATTGCCAAATAATAGATGGTACAAAGGCCCACCTGGACATCTCTTGTCACCAAAGGAAGCCTTCAGTATTGGATTGGGTTGCACCTAAACGAGTTGTTGGCCAAAGGGTTCCCATGGGAATCTCCAAATAACCCAAGCTGTTGCCAAGAGTACAGGCTGTTTTCTACAAAATGACAACAAGGCCCCATTGCTGAAGACAACACCCGTACAATTTATTGAATATGAGGAAGTCAAACTGGTGCCTACACAGAGCCTTCACCCCTCTGTGATGGTGTTTTTGGTATAGGAAGTTATTCTGCATGCTACCAATGGATGAAAACACCAAGCCAGCCACAAGTTCTTTGAACCTCAGTGGTGTCCTGCATGTGAGATATGCTTGTGCAATGGTGACAGAAATCTTGTGGCAGTAACCAGCCAACTTCTGATTTGACTTACGCCACTCCATGAGATGACAATTCATACTTGACACTGCTTTGGTGACCAAGAACTTATGCTAGATACTGGTTATAAAATGACTTCTAATTATACTTTGCTAAACTCATAGATATTTCTTCCCCAGCCATCAGCAGAGATGTTTCCTCCTGCAGTAGACAGGAAAACCACAGACACCCATGGCTAGACATTATGCAGGAAGTGAGAGACTTTGGGACACTCAGTCCTAAACAGGATCTTTCTGTCAAATCTATACCTTCAAGGCTCTGAAAACCAACCATACAGAAGAAGAGATGGAAAGAATGTAAGAGACAGAGGAAATCGAGGACAGCAAGAAGAAAGGCCCTCTAAGTCAACAGGATTGAGCCCATATAAACACACAAAGAGTGAACACCATGCAGGTATGCTCCAGATTGGGTCCTAGTGCTGAAAGAAATGGACACATAACACCATCCCTAACCCAGAAACTATCTGCAATTGATAATCACTTAGAATCAAAATTTAGTTATCTCCAAGGGAGTTTTACTGGGGACACTAACTACTCTTAAAGGTGGGCTGCATGCCCAGCAGTAGATGCCAACAGCAATGAACTCAATGACATCTTTGGAGGCTTCTTGTCCCATAATGTCATGTCAGGTCCCTTCTTCTTCTTCTTCTTCTTCTTCTTCTTCTTCTTCTTCTTCTTCTTCTTCTTCTTCTTCTTCTTCTTCTTCTTCTTCT
>OU015749.1:10106086-10145126 GCA_907169655.1 Acomys percivali
CTTCTTCTTCTTCTTCTTCTTCTTCTTCTTCTTCTTCTTCTTCTTCTCTTCCTCCTCCTCATCATCCTCATCCTCATCCTTCTCTTCTCCTTTTCCTTCTTCTTTTCATTGCCCTTCTCCTCCTTCTTAATTTTGTCTTTTTTCTTTAATGTATATATATGTGTGTGTGTGTGTGTGTGTGTGTATGTATATGTGTGTGTGTGCCTATATACATATATGTGTGTATGTGGGCATGCATATATGTATGTATTCTCTTTTTATCCAGTGGTCATTTGCATATACTTTATGGCTTCCTATCTAGTGTTTTTATGAGAATGTTGAGTGTGTTAACAAATTGGTCTCTTCATTTATATCTTTTTCTTGTGCTATTTCTTGGGCTCATTTCCTTATGTTTGTTAGTTTTGTCCTATTTTAGCATGTTAGTTTTTTATCTTATATTTTATTTTATTTCATTGTTTTTCCTTAGAAGCCTGTTTGGTTTTTAATGGGAGACAGAAATGGGGTCGATTCTGATGTGACAGGAATCAGGGAGTAACTGTAAGGAGTAGAAATTGTGATCAGACTATAGTATGTGAGGGAAAATCACATTTTTCAATAGGAGAAAAGAAAAAAGGAAAAGGAAAAGAAAGGGAAAGGAACATCTTGTGTGTGGGGAAGTGGCTCAGCAGTTAAGAGTGGATTTTGTTCTTCCACAGCAGTAGTTCTTTCCCATTTCCTAACCCTGGTAGCTCACCACCAATTGTAGTTCCAGTTCCAGGGCATCTTAGGCCCTTTGCTGGGCTCTGTGGGCAGCACTGAAGTAATGTGTACAGCCTGTGCCTACACATGTACCAACTGAAAACAAAGTCTCAGAAAGAAAAGTCTACTTATACACTTTTAAATTGACTTTTTAAAAAAGGTTGAGCTAAGTAAACCAAAACTCATTTTTCAAAGCTGTGATTTTATTTTCTTTTAAACTATTTCTGCTTACTTTTTAACCAAGAAATTTCTCAAGTTTGAGCTATTTTTCTTGGTCACAACAGAGTCTGCTTTAGTCAGCAGCTTATTTACCCTCGAGATGAATCACCCAGAAGACCTCCTGAGGCACACTGAATCCTGGCTCTCCGGTAAATTAACTCCTCTCAGTAAGTTTAATTTTATTTTAAAATGTCCTTTCCTTTCTAAAATTCTGAAAGCTCATTTCAAGGTATAATATTTACAGATTTTTTTTTTACCTCACAAACTCTCATAAATTATTTGTGTTTGATCATTCTGTTTCAATATTTGAATTTGTAATTACCTACACCAAGGTCTTCTGAGACCTGACTTTCCTTACAAATCTGTGATAGGAGAGGAAATTAAATATGGGAAAGCAACTTCCTTTTGAAAGTTTTATTCTCTCAGATGAAGGGCTATCACAGAACACCCTTGTTCCAGTACTTAGACAGTGCCAGAGGAAGGTGCACACAGACAGATGGGATCGCCTGTGTCTTCCCTTTGTTTTGCTCTTACAAGCGAGAAGGTCATTCACCCAATCTCAATATTCCATCTGAGAGACCAAAGGAGCCCATGAATATTTCTCATATGACTCATTGCCTCTCTGAATACAATGTTGATTTGGATAGTCTGTTTTGTCAGCATGTGTCTCCACCCATTCTTCTATTGTCAGAAAAGAATATCTTGGGCTGAGTTACTTATAAAAAGTATTAAACAATTTTGGCTCACAGTTTCAAAGATAGGGGAGTTTAAGATTGGGTATTCACATCTGGTGAGGACTTTTTGGTGTTACAGGTCATGGCAGAAATGAAAAGGATGTGATGGTACTTGCTAATGGAGGAGCTTAGGCAAAGCCTTACATTAGTTCATTCATTCCTGTGACAAAACGCAGTAATCAATTTAGGATATCTCCTCCTCCCTGTATCAAATAGCCCAATACTGATGAAATGAGAAAATGATGTTATTAACATGTGAGCCTTGCAGTACACACAGCAGTCATAGCTTCTTAGTATGAATTGGGACATTATAAATTTGTTCGTGCAAATTCTCTGTTTTTAAATTTCATACCATGACCACCAATTTATTATCATTTTGGAAGGTGTTTAAAACATCAGTATTCATATATTTAGAAGCCTCCACAATCCCTTAAGCCTGTCTTCACAGACTGCTTTCACTAGGCCACTGTTGTTGATGGCTGTACTAAAGTCTTGATTGTTATTTGCCATGAATTGCTAGAGGTCCATAGCTTACTACCTCTAGGTGTTCAATTCTGTCTGTTTTGATGTTAACTACCCAAAAGTACATATCCTGTGACCTTGATCATCCCAGTTCTGTTTTTAATGGTTAATTTGAGCAGGCAAAGGGTGGCTTGCTAGAAGGCTTCAGCAATCTCTTCATACTCTATTCAGCCCAGAGAATGCTCTTATCACTGAGGCACCGGCTCCTTATAGACAACTTTGCTTCAGAGCTGGGTACTTTGTGAGGGCTCCACTGGGTACCAGTTGCTGCCAAGACTGTGTCTGGAAACAGCATCCACCTTCACCAAGAAACTCTTGCTGTTTCCTGTTTCCATGGGTAACTTGGTTCTGAATCCCAGTTGTGGGCAAGTGTGTTTGGATAGTTTAGGCCAGATCTAAGCTCATACTTCAGCTGCAGCAGTGTGTCAGGAAATTATCTACCAGTTTTAGCTTCTAAATTGGGAACCAGGATTCTTTCTTAAAAAAAAAAAAAAAAAAAAAAGAATTGTGTTATTTCTTTCAACTTGATTGTTGTTGAAAGATTTATCTTAAGCTCCTGCTGTTAACTGGTGCCACTGTTGCTCATCTGTTAGTCATCCCAGCATTGTTCTGTCGCTGCTGGATGAAATCTCATATACATTGGAAATTTTGTCATTCTGTTTTTTAATACATGTGCTTCTTCCCAAGCCCTGACCCAGCTAAAGAATGATACCTTAGCAGGAAAGAAAACCATCCTATTTATCTTTGTGTATTTCTTAATCTCCCCTAACGCTGGAACGGATCATAATATATGGTCTGTACATTGCGTTCAAGGAAGTGCTTCCTCACAGTAAATGCTCAGATTATAGGAAAGGGGGCCCTGCTTACCTCAATCCATCAGCTAACAGGAAAAAAGAAAGACCTTGATGTGTTCATATAGCAATGCACAGCACCCTGCTCCTTCCATGTGTTCTGTTTCAGAACCATTTATCTCTACTTTGGCTATAGTTAAATGCTCTTATCTTACTACATGGAAATTCCCAGTGTTTGAGGCAGCTTTCTTAAAGGAGGTGAAGGTTTCCAGTCTCTTGGATACTGTCAGACTGAGCACTGAAGAGACAGATTTGAGTTGATCTGTTCTGTCTGTAAGAGAAAACCTTCCCTACAGCACCTTGATACTGTTTTGATGCCGCAAAGGTAAGATTTAAGGTAAATGAAAGTTTGTTTTGAGCCATGTATTTCCCTGTAATGATTTAATGACCAGACAGAACTAGGATGGAAAATATTAAAGTTGTAGATGATTTTATGAAGAAAGATCTTAAATCATCAAGTATCATTGAGTTGGTGGGATTTTTATTGAAAATTTCTGTAATGAAGAATCAAGGTACTTGCTCAAGTAAGAGGCTACTGCAATGACAGAGTCATGGTAAACCACAAAAGTTTCAATATTTTATAGTACCTAATATTACTTCCTAGAGCTGGCAAAACAATTTAGCATAAAACATGATCTTAGGACAACAGGAATTTATAGTCTCATAGCTCTAGATGCCTAGAAATCAAAAGTTTGCAAGGCTATGCCCCACTGAAACTTGAAACGCTCAGGAAAGTCTTTACTTAATTACTTCTTATCTTTAATATTAATGAACTTTCAGGTACACAGCTCCCTTGACTTCATTTCTTTCTGTTTCTCTGTGTCACATGATGTGTGTGTGTGTGTGTGTGTGTGTGTGTGCTCTATACATATATGTGCATATGAGCACATTCCCACACTAGAATAGAGGTTACAGGAGAGCACAGACATGCCTGACTTCTCTGTTGTAGCTGGGTATTCAGTCTCAGCTCCCAATGTTTGCACAGGTATCCCCACCTACTGAACTATCCCCCTCAGACTGTCACATGGAGATTTTCTTATGAGACCATATATACAACTATACACTCCTAGCTATATACAGCGATCAGACCACTCTAATCCATTAAATATGACCGTGTACCAGCCAGTTATAACTGTATCGATGTTATTTTCCTATAAGATTATGCTCTTCACTTCTATAGTACTAGGGCACATAATTCAACATGTAACAGATAAAAACTTAGTTCTCAGGGCCGGGTGCATGTAATGATACATAGTTTCCCTTCCCAGTGGCTGTGACTAGACACTTACATTGAAAAACAAAGATAAAGCAGACTTTGTTAATCCAGCAGGAGAAGCAGAGGCAGTAGGATGTCTGTGAATTCAATGCTGGCTCAAGTCTAAAACATTAACAACAAATGATAGTCAGGTGTTCTGGCACATTTACATATTCCTAATACTTAAGAAAACAAAGGAGGAAGATTGTGAATTTAAAAACAATCTAGGCTATGTCAAGGCAGACTGGATTAGAGTGAAGACAGTATCCTAGTCTACATATTGGAAGAATGTTTCCCAAACAGTAACCTTTCTGGACTACCAGGAAGGGTTACCATTTATTCTTCAATATTCCAATATTCTCAATAACAAATACCACTTATGCTCCTTCTAGAATATGCTGTTGAAATAAGCTGGACACTTTAAAACATCTTACAGACTCTTGTTATTAATAAAGTCTTAGGGGGAGGGAAATAGAGTGAAAGAGAGAGGGAGGGAGGAACGGGAGGATACAAGTGAAGGGATAACAATTGAGACGTAATCTGAATAAATTAATAAAAAATTAAAAATAAAAAAATTAAAGTCTTAACTAACAGCTACCGCAGCATTCCATCATACCATATTAAATGATTCTTGACACATCACCATTACATTCGTGTGCTCATTACAGAGCACAATCATTTTAAGTGACAAAACTCAAGAAATTTGAGGCCTAGAAGCCAGAAGAGTGTCATAGCCAGAGAGATAGAAAAACTGCTTAAGGATCTGAGGGTGGAGGTAATATTGAAAATCAAATGCTATGGAAACAAAGGGGAAAATGCTAGGAGTGGCAAGGTAAGAGTGAGGCTCCGGAAGACGGGGAAGAGGAAGGAATAGGAGCAGCATCAGGGAAAATAAGGATTTATGAAGAAGTACCAAGAAAATCTCTAATTTTGTAATCTAGTTAAAAGCTATAATTTATGAGGCATTTGAATGGAAGTACTTGAGTGAATAGATAAAGCTTCTCACTGCAAAGATAACGTATGATTTTTAAAAATTATTTCTATTTACTTTTACCAAAAAGTTTCTCAAGTTTGAGCTATCTGTCTTGGTCACAACAGTCTGTTTTAGTCAGCAGCTTATTTACCCTCGAGATGAATCACCCAGAAGACCTCCTGAGGCACACTGGATCCTGGCTCTCCAGTAAATGAACTCCTCTCCATAAGTTTACTTTTGTTCTTAAAATTTTCATTTACTTCTTAAAAATCTGAAAGCTCATTTCAAGGTATAATATTTCCAGATTCCTCTCTCCACCTGTCCCTGAACGGCCCTACCCCAGTCTTTGGTACTAGGGTTGTAGGCACTTAGCACCATAACCAAATTTGACATGATTGCTTGGAACCCAAACTCAGGACTTCATGTTTCCATGGCAGTCATTTTCCCAACTAAGCCATAAACTGATTTTCATAGTAAAATTATTATTCCAAAATTGACCCATTACATCCTTTCCTTCCATATTTTTATAATTAAATAAATATACATATCATTATCAGTTTTCAAAAAATTTCATAATTTTTGCTTTATGTACACATTCTGTAAATCAAGTAGATGAACCAATAGAGAATACGTGTCTGTGTTTGTGTTTGTGTGTGTGTGTATGTGTGTGTGTGTGTTTACCTATTTATCTATTTGTTTATACTTACTTGTGCTTTAAAAAACATATTATTGTTTGGATATTGAATATTTTCAAAGGTCCATAAGTCAAATACTTGCTTGGCATCTTCTGGTATTCAGGGAAGTGGTGGTCCTGTAGGGGACAGACCCTAGTGCAAGGAAATTAAATCACTGAGCAAGGTGAGCTCTTGGAAATAATTTTGGAACTTCTCTGTTCTCTCTCTCTCTCTCTCTCTCTCTCTTTCATTCTTGGCTACTACAAGGTGTTATTTCTGTTCTAAATGCTTCTTGCCATGATGTAATTTTTGCCTTCCTATTAGCTCAAGTTCAGATACAGCTAGTCACAGTTTGTAACTGTGACTCACAGTAGATGGTTCTTTCTTTTAATTTATCATCTCAAGTATTTTGTCATAGGAAAGTAACAAAATCTTAGGTAACTTATGATTGTGCCTCAAGTGGTCTATTGAACAGATTTGTAATTACCTAAAAGACATGCATCTTGGGAAATTGTAATGGTATTTTCTGAAAGGATTAACTGAGCTGGAAGATCCTCTACCACCCTGGACAAAACCTGCTAACAGCATCCTAGATATAAGGAGGACCAAGGGAGCCTTTTCCTGCTTGCTTTCCTAGTCTGCTAGTGAATGCATCTACTTTGTTGCTTCCACTGTTACCATCCTTTGTTGACACAGAACCCAGTTTCATCAGCCTTTCCCAAAGGACTAAAGACCAATAATATTCCAGGAGCTCTTGCCTTTATTGAAAAATTGGAGCTAATGAAGCAACCCAAAAACTTGTAAGCCAGTCTAAGAAACCCCCATTGGTGGCATGTATTTACCTTTATGGTACTGCTGTGTAACTAGAGAATCAAGACTTACAAATGTGATTAAAAATGGATATAAAATTCATCAAAAATAGTATTTTAAGACCAATCTTTGAAAAATTCATGGAGCTCCATAATAGGTAGAATAATAAGTTCTCAAAATATATTGTATCTATAATAATTATAGATCAAACCCCTACCCAGATCTAGGCAATGGACAGGACATTCTCCACAGTTGAGTAGAGAGCAGGGACTGACTTTCACATGAACTCTGGTGCCCCATATTTGACAATGTCCCCTTGATGGGGAAGCCCAGTGGCACCCAGGAAGGATAACAGCTATCAAGAAGAGACTTGATACCCTATGATCATCTAGAGGGGGAGGAGGTCCCCTGAGTCACAGACATAGGGGAGGGGAATAGGGTCAAAGCAGGAGGGAGGGGAGAATGGGAGGATACAAGGGATGGGATAACAATTTATAATGTAATATGAATAAATTAATTAAAAATTAGAAAAAAAGAACTTGAAACTTTCATATCCTTATGGATAAATATATCTTCCAAGCCATGTGAGGAATCCAAAGTCTTAGGGTTTAGTTCAATCACCATAAAAAATTTTCATAATATGCATTAAATTCCAATGTAACAGAACGAATGCAGTGGGTGTGGATCTTATCTTTGAAAAGACACCACTTGTTTCAAAATTCAGGTAGCAGCTGAAGGTTAGTCGCATTTCTCTTTATGTAAGCAGGGATGGCAATATCTAAATTTTCTAAAAGGACTCTATAGCACTGAATTTCACATTTATTTTCAAACTTAAATTAATTGACAACAACTGAAAAACAACTGTTTAGCAATCTGTCAATTCATTAAAAACAGGTATCTGTCCTCATGCATGTGACACTGCCAGCTGGAGAGCTAAAATTGTATCTATGCAATTGCTATTCTGTCACAGGATGAGAAAAAAAAACCAAAATAATATGATTATCTGGCTTGTGAATTTTTATAATTTCAAAATGTTAGGTGATAGTCATGGAAAAATATAGGCTACTTTTCATCTTGATTTCTTCATTGACTACAAACACAAGCACTATATTTTAGAGTGGTCTAATGGATCATTAATTTACCAGAGGCTTTCTACACCACATAAGAAAACTGTCTGAGAGTTCTGAGTGATTAAAAGAGTACTGTATCCACACTGGTTGTACTAAGATAACACGTGTGTATGTATTATCTATAACCACTCAACATGGTTGTTCAATGATGTATTTATTCTTCCTTGAGCAACAGAATCTGGACTAGCTTTACTTCCTTGGAAATCTAAAATTTACTATCATGAAATGCCATAACTTCCTACGTATTAATATAGATATTTTATAATCATTATTGATCAATAATCATTATTGATACTACCCTAGCTATTATTTGAAATGCCTACTTCTCTTCCCATTTGTAGAAGTAGGACTTGAATGGCACCGTTGTAAACACACACACACACACACACACACACACACACACACACACACACACACAGGATGATTACAATGGGAACCCGTGTTTTAGTGTTTAGTGCCACCACTGGTTCTTTAAGGGTATCTTTCACAAACCAGAATTTATGTATAGAGTGCTTCTTAGGTATCTTCAAAGGCGGTGTTTTTCAAGAGTTTTAAATTATTTTCTACAAGACTGACATATACTAGTTTAGCACCAACACTTTATCAGGTGAGAAATCTTATTCTACACTTTGTAAAACTTTTCAGTTTTCTCTGGTACCTCTATTCATTTATTTTTGCTAGAGATCCATGGCGCTCATGATAAATTTTTATTTTGGATTCTTGTAAGTGCATCAATAAACAAACTTTCATTTTAAATGAGCATAGTGGCTAATTTATTACATAGTCTGTTGAAAGTCGGTGAAAGGTAATGCTTCACATTAGATAATAAAATGCCTGACTACATGACATTAAAGTGACAGCGGCATGATTCTAATTCTAATTTCTAAAATCTTCAGTAGTGTTGTGCCTTTTTCTGTATTTCTCTTGTGTCTCAAGCCTGGGATACTAGGAATTTTGAAGGAAACAGGAGCAGATAGCTGAATAAGATGACATCAAAGCCAATGTGACTGTGTTCTCATAGATCCCAGGCTGACTGATTTTTTTTCTATCATATTTTTTTAATTAATTTATTCTTGTTACATCTCAATGGTTATCCCATCCCTTGTATCCTCCCATTCTTCCCTCCCTCCCATTTTCCCCTTATTCCCCTCCCCTATGACTGTTCCACAGAGGGATTACCTCCCCCTGTATATGCTCATAGGGTATCAAGTCTCTTCTTGGTAACCTGCTGTCCTTCCTCTGAGTGCCACCAGGTCTCCTCCAGGGGACATGGTCAAATATGAGGCACCAGAGTACGTGAGAAAGTCATATCCCACTCTCCACTCAAGTGTGGAGACATGTAAACAGATACTTATGTTTACATTTACGTATGTATTCATAGTAAAATTTAGAAATATTTACGTGTATATGCAATTCTGTATAATAATATATCTTAACTATATATTATTATATATACTTTGCAATCTGCACACACATATATATGTCATAGTGACATAGAATATTTACATATGAATACCTATGGATTATATATACATGTATTTATAGATATATTATACACCATTTAATTACATACTATAAACAACTGTGTATTAATTTAAGCATCATTTATGTGTATGTGTGTCCATGTATAGATATATGTATGCGATCTACCACTTAGCACAACATATAGTGTACGATAATTTCTATTTTTTTATTGAGGCATTTTATTCATATGTATGTTTTACATCACTAAATGTTATAAATTCCAGGACTTTCCTCTCCTTTGTATTTTTGTCTGGCTTTTTTTGTGGTCTATGATGCCATCCTAGATTGGCAGTACAATGACATCAGAGAATAATAATGCAATACTACTCTGTTATTTTTCTGTGTTGTTGAACTTTATATCAAATCAAAGGCTGAGCATTACATGGTTGTCTTTAGAGAATCAGCTAGGACATTCATACTCACCATTACAGAAGCACAGAGAGATCACAAGGAAAGCAAGCTCTTAGCAAATACTGACTGGTACTATCAAGTATTTCTCATACAATAAAATAAATGTCTCAGAAGTTAATAACAACAAAATGAAGCCTAAGTATATAAGTATAGCAAGGTACAGATGATAGAGATAAGAATAGATAGATGACAGACAACAGAAAGACAGATGGTAGATTGGTAGAAGATGATGACAGATATATAGATAGATGGTAGATAGATAGATACATACATACATACATACATAAGAAGATGATAGATAAGAGATAGGTGGAGCCAGGCGTGGTGGCACACACCTTTAATCCCAGCACTCAGGAGGCAGAGGTAGGAGGATCACTGTGAGTCTGACGCCAGACTGGTCTACAAAGCGAGTCCAAGCCAACTAAGATAACATAGAGAAACCCTGTCTCGAAAAACAAAACAGAAAGAGAGAGAGAGAGAGAGAGAGAGAGAGAGAGAGAGACATGGGTAGAAAAATCGTTCTCTAGGCAAACATATTGTTATAAATTTTTTTTTCACTCTAAAATAGTTTAAGTTAAAATAATAAAGTACCTAGTGAGGAGATGGCTGAGCTTCTCTTCCAGGATATCAGGATTTGATTCTCAGCATCCACATAGAAGTTCCAGGTCACAAACACCTAGATCTCTGATGTCCTCTTCTGACTTTTGTGGGTACCAAGAACACACATGGTACACAGACATACATACAGTAAAAAATACCCATAAGTATAAAATTATAATAGTGTGGTAAAATTGATGCATTTTCAAAAGCTTACATACCAGTTTAATCAACCCTCCAGAAAGATAAAGGAATATGATGATTATGAATAATATTTAAAATTTCATCTGAAAAATATGCACTTAAATTTTTCCTTAAACAGAAAAGTCCCGTTTCGATTGCCCTGGACCATCTCCCTTAGTGTACACCTTGGCTGTAACTAGTATGCTGAATTTGTCAATTTCTATTAAAAGCTGCTTTGCCTCCATCTGATTTGAGATGTATGAAAGCTCACAGTGTTATTTTATTAAGTAGAGGACTCATAGATTATAAAAGGAGACATTGCAATAGAAATAAATATCTAGAACTGCCAGTCAATATATACAGAACCTCCTTACCATTAATTTTAACAGTAAATTGTTTCAGGGCTAGAAAGAGAATCCTCAACCATAAAAAACTAACATCTCTAAGGATAACTTCCTGCATTACACAATGTCCCTAAAGGCTCAAAACTTGACAAAGAAAAATGTAACTTCGTAATTGCATCTTTAAAAAAATAACATCAAGATGAGACTTGGTAGCCTATTATCAGATAGTGGGGGAGGAGGTCCCCCTTGGTCACAGACATAGGGAAGGGGAATAAGGTGAAAGTGGGAGGGAGGGAGGAATGGGAGGATACAAGGGACGGGATAACAATTGAGATGTAATCTGAATAAATTAATTAAATAAAAAATAAATAAAATAACATCCAGAAAGCATAAGGCTTCTCAAGGACACATCAATAGTGGAACCATGTTTTAGATTAGAACTTTCAATACCCTAGAATGTCATTTCCCTTACTTGTATATTTTGTGTGGTTACCTTATGTTAGGAGAAGACAAATTATCAAATGGGAAAGGAAATTTTAGTGTTTGAATCTGTGCTTAGGCTGCTGTAACTTGGACCTCTGTGCAGAGTCTCTGAAAGATCACATACTTGCTGAGGTTTCTCTGAAGGAGTGTGTTGTATTATCACATAAAGTTCTGAGATCTCCAATTTGCT
Source organism: Acomys percivali (assembly GCA_907169655.1). Lineage (NCBI taxonomy): Eukaryota > Metazoa > Chordata > Mammalia > Rodentia > Muridae > Acomys > Acomys percivali. The sequence continues at coordinate 10,117,725 of OU015749.1, forward strand.
TGCTGGCCTTCTCCCTCTCTCACTATTCAAAATACAAGACCCTCTTCTGTTTAGAAGCTGCCGGTGAGCAAATCAATCAATGAAATAAGCTGGTAATCTGCTTCTTCCTGTACATTTTTAGACTATGTGAAGCCATTTGGTGGAGGCTAAACACATTTAAATTTAACAAGCCTATGTAGAAAATCACGTTAGGTACACAAATCTCAAAACACTTATGGATGCAGACAAAAGTCTTGCATGAGTCTGGTGGGACTTTTTTGTTTTTATTTTTTGCCTCTAGTGATATTTAGCATATTCCTAAACCTTTCTCATGACACTAAGTCTGGGTGTTTAGATCTGTTACTCTCCTGTAGCTTTTTATGAAATTTGCCTTAGAGGCACTACATACACCTGTCAGGGGCATTAATGGTAACAAGTCTAGCAGCAAAGACATTGCTAAAAGTAATAATATCTTGCCTATTTTTAAATTAGGAGTTTTGTGGATTTTCTGTTAGGTTGAAATCTGAACTTATTCCAAAGTAATTATTAATCATAATGAGTCATCCTCTGGTGGTGAGAGCAAAAATCAAGGCTTTTTTTTTTTTTAAATAGCATCGCACTAACTTTCATGATTATTGTACATATCTGTGATATCTCTCAATGAAGTATAGGATGAAGAAGAAATAAGCTGGAATATTTTTAAATTAATAGAAACCATGATTTTATATTATTTGCTAATGTGGATTTTACATATTAACAAAATGGTGGAAATTAAAATAAAGTAATATTTGAAGAATTTGGTAAGTTATTCTCATACACAACATTTGAAGGCTGCCATAGCAAAAAGATACATAATGGTGTGGTTGCCTTTTTGCAAACAGGTCTAGTTTATTGTGTTTGTAATGAGTATAAATTATTTTGCTAGTGCTGTTAGTCGTTAAGGGAATTTAATTTCTTTCTAGTTTACAGTTCTTATACTATTTGATTCTTAAAGCTTGAATTTATGTAAACCTGTGTATTCATCTACATTCATGCGTGTGAGTGACATCAGAGGCTAGAAGAAAGGGTTGGATCCCCTAGAGCTGAAGTTACAGGCAATTGTGAGCCATTTGACATGGATCCTGGGAACAGCACTCAGCCTCTTTAAGAGGAGTGACTCTCACAGTTCACACCAGCACTGGAATTCATCTTCCGTAAGTGGACCTGCATGATTCTGGCTCGGGCCTCCTCGTTGTGCATTGGGAACTCAATCTTGCTGTCCAGGAAACCTGAGCCCAGCAGGGCTGGGTCCAGTATGTCCACCCTGTTAGTGGCTGCAATTACCGTTTATTGGGTGTTGGGATGGAAGCCATCCAGCTTGTTCGGAAGCTCCAGAATGGTCCTCTGCACCTCCTGGTCCCCTGCTTCATCATTGTCGAAGTGCTTGGTGCCAATGGCATCCATTCATCTATGAGGATGAAAGACAGAGCTTTCTCTTCGGCCAGGGCAAAAGCAACACGGACCAGCTTTGTGCCATCTCCAATAAACATCTGCACCAGCTCAGGGCCCGGCAACTTCAAGAAGGTGGCTTTGGTCTGAGCGACACAGGCTCAGGTAAGGATGACTTCATTTGGGGCCCAGTGCAAGGCCGTGTGTGTGGAGGCAGGTGTGATCGCACTGAACAGGGGTGCCTTGGAGTTTACAAGAACAGGGGTGCCATGGAGTTTACAAGAACAGGGGTGCCGTGGAGTTTACAAGAACAGGGGTGCCGTGGAGTTTACAAAGTAGGACTACATGGAGGGCATCCTGGAGTGGTCTGTGGGATGAAGTTGATAATAAAATGTGTTTTCTGTTCCGTAGAGAGAGAGAGAGAGAGAGGGAGGGAGAGAGAGAGAGAGGGAGGGAGGGAGGGAGGGAGAGAGGGAGGGAGGGAGGGAGGGAGAGGGAGAGGGAGAGGGAGAGAGAGAGGGAGAAGGAGAGAGAGACAGAGACAGAGAGAACAGAGAGACAAACAGAGACAGACAGACGACAGACAGACAGAGACAGAGAGAGAATCTCTTATTTGCTGTGCCATCACTCCAACCTCGAAAGTACTTATTCTTGATTTATGAGATAACATGTCACGATCTAATTAGGAATTTAAAAAACAAAAACAAAAAAAAATAGGAACCTTGTTATTTTCCAAATATTTATGATCTACTTGAAAAGACAATAAAATGAAAATTTACGTAGTCACAGATTACAATCAGTTCACAATTTGCAAACAATCCATTCCAGGAGCTCAGGGTAACAGAGACAACTATCAGGAAACCAAAGGCTGCATACAAGCAATGCTCTCTGACTTAAGCTTTGGAACATGCTGTACTGAAAATCTGACACAGGTGTGAGATTAGTGAATAATATCACTAGAATGTTGGGACTTTCAGCAGAATGACATTGCAAACCAAGGGTGGAAAAATGAGGTCCTAGGTGCATACAGAAAGGAAGGAGAGAAGCCAACAGGAAGGAACTCCTTCAGAACGCATTTGGAAGCAAAGCTAAACTCAGTGGATAGTTTATTATGTATTAGATAAAGTAAATTATCTAAAAATAAATAAAACTACCTCTTTGATTTTGATGAATAATATAGATACAATATTTGAAGAGAATGAAAACAGCAGAAAAAAAAAGAAAACAGCAGAAACATTATAGTTATGAAGTCTCAAAGGACAGTCTGAAAAAATAAATATTTATGATCCATCTGACATACAAAATTTAATTGTCATTCAAAAAGTATTAAGGATCAGGTATAGAAGAAAATGTAACACATGGCTAAGAACTTAGTGCTAAATTAAAACTACATTCTGAGAACAAAAAAATACTTTAGAAGCAAATATCAAGTCTTCATTCTAGCCAAGTTAAAACAAAACATAGAGATGAATAATCTATATACGAAGAGCCAGTTTCAGAGAAACAAGGTTAGGGACATAAATTTATAATCTTCATGATTATATTCTATACTAAATATTGGAAAAACACATCACATACCCAAAAAAATCTATGGCTTAAAGTCTTGCCAAGCAAACAGTATCAATATGGTGAAATTGAAGTTGAAATACAGTGTATAATGCTGTTCCTGGAGATATGTGAAGAAATGTCTGCTCACTCCAGAAAGAAAACATAGTCCAACTTGGTGAACCACTAAGTTTATTGAGATTGCTTCTAGAAGTATGTGTGAAAGATTACTTACAAAAGCATGGATGACTTAAAGGGACCTATCTCAGTAAAATCCCATCCCAGCATGGGTGAAGACTCACAAATCTGAAAGTCTACCCCTCTGTATACCTAGAAGGCAGGTCAAGCACTTCAGGGTCATGTCTTAGCAGTCATTTCTGCTTATATACCTTTGATGATAGTGGGGCAGTTACATATGCTAAGTTTTGTGAACTTCCTGAAACTTTTGAGTTGTCTATTTCCTGAGTCTTATTGAGCCTCCCTTCAGGACGGGTATGTTCCAACTCAGAGAAATTTGCTGCACAATGGATTTTTATCTTGATATAGAACGATAGAGAAAAATACTAAGTTAAAATACTTTTGAAATATATTTAAACAAGGAAGAATAAAAATCGCCATAAATACTTAAGTCATTTATTGAATGCCACAAAAGTATTATAACAGATTCTTTAGCAAGTACTTTTGTTTTAATAAATAATATTACCTTTAAACTATGGGTCTCAATTATTTTCTTTGAAATCATATGAAAGAGTATATAAAGTCTTCCCTGTCTCTGATTAAAGTAGGTGTCACGTATGTGAGTCATTTTTCTTTAGAGTCACAGAATAGACCAAGACAATGTTGCTACTTAACTATTATATTCTAGTTTGAATCATATTATTTAATCACAATATGGTATACATTCTTGTCTAAAAAGCATATTCTTCAGAATTAATATGTCAGATCCTGAGCCTCAAGGTGATGACATTAGATGAAGACTAAGGAAAATGATTATCATAATCATGAAGAGAAAACAATCATGTTTGGAATTAGTGTCTTTACTAAAAGGATCACAGAGATCTAACTTGCCTCTTTTACCACTTAAGGAAAGAGATATGTGGGAGGCATTGGTCCCTCTCCAGACATCACATCTGTAGGGGATTTCATATCGGAATTTGGCAACTCCAGGTAACTGATAGAAAAGAACTTGTTTTCTGCATAAGCCATTCATCCTACATTATTTTGTTATAATAAGCCAACTCAACTAAGATGATGGATATTTATTTTCTTTGTATACACGTTTTAGGGAAGTGACTCTTAAGTATATTAATTTCCTTTATCTCAAAGTTATTGCTGCTGCTTTCATTGTTCAAATGAGCTTGTAATTTGCGGACATTATTTGTTAGCTGATTAAGAAATAAACTGATAGCATAAGATAATGAAAAGAGTGAATTTTTCACTCTCCCTTATTTTTTAATAAAAGCTCTTTGTGAAGTATTTCTCATATATTAATTAGCAGCTGATTAGTGGAGCTGCATTATGAACTACTTGATTCACTTTTAATATATCGGCCATTCAATATTACCACAGCTAATTAAACATGTGATTTCTTCAACTAATTATTATTATCTAAAGAATTAAGATGTAAATTCATTGCACCCTACAAGATAAATCATTTAGGGAGTGAAAAAAAAAAAACCCTTCCATCTCTAACATTCTCCTCACCACAATTTGCCCTATCTTCACAAACATTCCTTTGTCTAGAATATCAAAGTTTATTGACTTAGGAGAGGGGTCATTTGAGACAATATCTTTGAAAATCTACTGTGCAGATTTGTAAATTTAAACTCATGAAGGAATATTTTTCTCGGGAATTTAAGAGGTGAGAAGCTAGTAAGTTTTCTCCCTTTCCCCACTCAAAAATCACACTATATGCCATTAACTGCTGTCAATTATTATCACCTGGGGCCTGAGAATTTAGATGTTCAGAAATATGGAGGACATCTTATTAAACTACTAAATTAAATATTGGTCTATTAAACACTGGTGTTTGGCATTCACTCATGCTTCACTAGGAGTCTTAACCTACCTGCCTCTACCCTTCCCACTTCCATAGAATTATCCACCTCTCAATATCTTATAACATGCTCTTATGTCTACTATTTACTGACTCATCACACTGAAAACAAAGATTAGCAGGATTCAGCCTTGAAATTTAACCATACCATCGTAAGACAGGGACAACAATCATGTGGAATCAATGCTTATATTTGGAGAGCGCTTTGAAGATTGTCTTCCTCAAATAAGGTACATTAAAGAAATGTAGTGAATGGAAACATATCAGGCCCCAAACAAGAGGCTTGGCGGTTTGGCTGTCCGTTGCTCCACTTTGAGACACTCCTGGAGAGAAACACTCCAGAGAACACTTCCAGGTTCCTGGTACCCACTGCTGATCTGGATTTTTGCTGTTGTGGGGGCAGTCACTTTTGCTGAATTGCTGGTTTGCTGTTTAACAGGTTTTCTGGAATCCTGATGATGAAGAGTGGAATTGCGCCAAGGAACTGAGTCTAAAAAGGTCTACTTCTATTTCTGTTAACTTCTTTTCTCTCCTATCGAGGGTAGGTGGGTTGGAAGAGAGGTATAAGAATTAAAGAACCCCAAATAAAGTAGGTTTTAAAAAATTCAAAGCAAGGAAATGTGTGTAATATCACAGGTAAATTTAAAAAACTGTTCACAAAGAAAGGTTTTTCATGAGACATTGCTAATATGATAGGCTGTATTTTTCAACAATGAGGTCATGTTCACTATGTATGAGAAACTTAATCTCAGGAGAAGGCTTGACAAGGGTCCACCACGAATCACACCATGATGACACTGAAAAATCCTCGAAATCATGCTGGGACCATAATTAGACATGTTATTTGACTTCCTAATGTACAAGAATTAATTTCTTTCATTTTCTTTCTGCTACTTTGATTTTATGTCTTTTCACATTTAATCCATGAAAATTTGAATAGTACCTATGCTTATTGTTGCTATCTGGATTTGATATTTATCTTATCAAGTAGTGGGCATGTACCAGTGATTAAATCTTTACTGCTCAAACACGCACTGGGTACCTTCTGTAGGTCAGGCCACGCTGATTAAGTTAGCGACATGTGCTGCTATCTTCATAGTGCCTAAAGTCTAGTCAAAGAGGCAAAGGATAAAGTGCTGAATTATGATAAATATTATAAGTCAATAGACTAAGTACAACAAGTAAAAATGTGATGTTTGTTGGCTTTGTTTACCAACAAAAGTTCTTTGAATGCAATACCTGTTACTGAATGAACAGCTTGACAAAGTAGCAAGTGAAAATTCAATAAAAGGTTGTTTAAGGCTAAGAAGAAAAACATGAGTAAAGACAAGAGATGTAGATTTTTTTGTTCTGCTCAAGGTTTTGAATGAAAATGGGTGTAACTTATGTGTATTGGGTATGTTGAATTATGCAACAGAAGAACGGGAGGAAATAAGAACGGGATGTTACCTTAGCAACACCCAAGAGAGTAGAGGTCAGTGAAAACAGGGAGGTGGCTGGAGAGATTGTTTTTAAGGCACAATAAATTTACCTTGGAAACAACAGCAATGACAACAAAGCTTTTTCTATAGCAGACCAAAGGAATAGGCAAATAAGGAAATGTGAAAATGTGGCAGATATAACAACAACAACAACAAAGCTGTTTTAAAATCTCCTAGTAAATCAGGGCATGCACACTACCATGAATAAAATAATTAACTCTTTTGGAGTGAGAATTTAAAACGCTTCTTAAATTTATTAAGACGCCTCAGCCTTGAAAGTGCCCTTGACAATTTGTGAGAAAGCGTATAGAGACAGTAGTCTCCATGCTAGGCTTTCATATATACAAGTGAATACCATTCAGGATATTTCACACCTATGCTAGTCACACTGTAAACACATGATTAGTCATTGATATTCTTTCCTGAACTCACAGATAGTTTCCCTGTTACTCAGGAAACTGAACTTTTGAACTTGTGAAGTAACAATATGCATAGAAAACTGACATGACACTTAAATAGCACTTAATATATTCATGTGTGAAAGTTTTAAAAGATGTAGACAGTAGTTGTGACAATGCATTTGGCTTAGGAACTATCTGGAAGCTTGCCCATCTAGTAATTATGAGTACTGCCCTCCTCCCCACAGACCATCATCTGTTTCTCTCTACCAACCACCTCAGTAATTATTAAGCACCTATAATCAGATGCAGGCACTTCACATATCTTATTCATATTTAATTGTTTCCTAGGACTATATGTTTTCATATTTACATCCATAGTCTTTGGAAATGTTCAGAAATGTTTCCTTCAAAAGATGTCATGCTTTCCTTTTCTCCTTTTAACACAGGAAGGGATCTTGTTTGGAACCTTGCCAAATTAACCTGACAAAGGAAGCATAGACAATCCTCATCTGTGTATGGAACTAGGTTTATATTTCTAACTGTTGAGGAATGGGTGCTGATAGTTTAAGTTGACAAAAAAAAAATCCAACTGATTTATGAGAAGGTTCTGTTCCCTGGTAGACTCATCTCCTCATAATATCCATCAACTCCTAATTTTCCTTACTCTGCTCTCTAGAAGATAGTTGACATGTTGAAAACATATGGAATAAAGATAAAATTGTCTTCTTTTTCAGGGGTCAAAACTCTTTTAGAAAACAAAAGAAGACTAAAAAGAAAAAAAGCCCTAAACCGAAAACCAACAACACTGTACATAGTTCTGTACTCATGGCCCTAGTACTTGACTAAGACATTTCTGGATGATGGACATACTGCATCACCCATTAACTATCGCAATGACTAGCATGGGAATCTATCCATAAAGGTGTGTGATAAATGGCATTTATTTGGTGGCAGCCAACACTGTATAGCTGGATTTCGGGCCTACTCAACAGCAGGGAAATTATGCCTAGCATTGGAAAACACAGCCAGCTTCCTTCAGCTAGTCTGGATGTGGACTTTAGAAAAGAGTCTCCTACCTTCTTTTCACTAGGCCAACATGATTCCTTATTACATTCTAAATCTATCCTGATGGCTACAATTAGTGTTCATGGAGAGTGTCACAGGAACCTACAACTGGACACAATGAAGTGATTTACTTATCATGGAGAGACCAACCCAAATGGATACACGCACATCACATACCTGCACCTATGGAACATCAAGGAAGAGGGTGGAAACGTAAGAGACAGAAAACCAGGGAGGCTTCAAGGGAACACTCTTCTAGAAATGGCTGCAAAAGCAAGACTAAAGCAATGACATTATCAGTGGATATGGTAATACAGAAGTGAGAGAATTTCATGGGATCCCACTCCTAGACAAAGAAATATAGACAACTTATGACTGCTGGGAGGATTACTAGCCTCTCCCAGGGATGAGCCTCTCATTGTCTGTCCAATGCAGAATGTTCAGCCCTGAAATCATATACATACAAATGACAAATATGGACAGAGCATGTTGTATTTATATGTTTATGCATATACATGGACAGACACACACACACACACACACATGCATGCACACACACAGACACACAAAATGTGTGTGTATGTAACAGTAATATTCATAGAAAAAAGCTTGCATTTCAAAGTGGGGAGCATGAGGAAGAATGAGGAAGAGCAGCTGGAGGGAGGGAAGTGAGATAATTCTATTTCAATTAAATACTCTTTTTAAAAAATGGAAGATGTTTCTAGAAGCACATGGTGCCTCTTTGCAAACACACTAGTCAGTCAACATTCACAGAACTGACTATATTGAGTTAACAAATGAAAACAAAATGATTTTAAGGTTTCTGTTTGTTTTTTCTCCTTTTCTCCCCTTTCCTCTTTTGTCTTTCTTTTTCTTTCTTCTTTTCATTTTCTCCCTTCTCTTTTCCTTTCCTTTTGGCTTTTGTTTACGTTTGTTTGTTTTTTGTTTCTTTAAGAGTGACAAACAAATCAGGGAACAGATTCTAAGAAGACTTGGGCAGTTTGACCAGAGAAGGTAGGTGATATTGAGTATGTGGTGTGTAATTTACCTCTACAAAGTAGCCCTTGAAAGCATGTTCGCAAAATGAGAAGATTTTTCTTTATTTTATGGAGCCAATAAAAAATAATAATTATCTTAGCCCTTTATGGTTATTGTATTCAATTGATAATTTTGTATATTCATTTCATTTGTGTTTTATTTTTAAATGATTTTTTCTAGAACATCTGACATCTATTGCTGAGTGTGTAGCTTATGTCAACACCTATGTTCAGTGCTAAGGGCCAAGACAAATGCCAGTATTCTAAAGCTGTGAAGAAGCTCTCTGTCTGTGGGGACATGGGTGAGTTTGTGTGTAATGAGCAAGTGATTAATATGTAGCATATGAATTGCACATATTGAGTCACATAGGAAGGAGGTTTTCTTTGTATCAAAACAATGTGTAAATCATTCTAGTGTACAACATCCAAGTAAGATTTCTATATATCTAATCATGCTGGTTGCCTTATTGGTGAAGAAAACCAGAAAATTCTTCTTTCTCCCTCTCTTTCTCATACCACATCACTGTCACAGAATCTCTACCTTGCTGATGTTACCTGGATTCATTTGTATCCCAAGAGTCATATCGGAAGATATTATAAAAATGGTGATAGAGTCTGTATCAAATGAATTTTGATATAACGCAGCATTCAGTCCATAGACATTCTTAAATTTCAGAAATACAAAGAGTAGTGTGTGGGAAGCCATGCTAAATTCAGCCATGTTAGAAATCCTGTGCTTAGGCTGCACACTGTGACCTTTGAGTTGCTGACTCTTGCTGAAGGAGGCCTTGTGCTCTAGGCTATCTTTAAATTGTCTAAAGAGAAAAATAGGGAAGTTCTTATAGGGAACTACCCAGAGAAATAAGGAAGTCCTTACAGGGAACTACCCAGAGGATTAAGGAAGTTCTTACAGGGAGCTGTTCAGAGGATTGCATTCTTGCCTGGGGGTAGGGGAAGTGAGATTACAATAGATCTTGTGCTGACCTTGCTATATAAAGCCTACTTGCCTGCATTTAAGTGAGCCTTGATCAGAAATTTCCAGACTTGACTCAATTTTCTCTTGTCTCTGTCCCCACTTTCAATCCACACCCCCTCTTTCAGGTGAACCCTGATTTGATTTGTCCTGTGGGCCAGCACAATAGTGGACCTTTGGAGAAAATACTCCTGAAGCGTTCTATTCATTTTTATCACAGGTTTCTTGGGGCAAGAAACAAGTGATGCCTCTAGTAACAAGTGGAAACTGGATGAAGAAACAGTGTATAGTCATGCCATGGGACACAGATGCACCTTGATTCACAGTTGGGTTACTTCTTGATGAACCCCTGATAAGCTGAAAATAAGTCAAACACATTTAACTCATTTAATCTACGCAAATCATAGATTTGTAGCACACTACACTGTACAGTGTTGGTTGTTTTCCCTCATAGGTCGTTGCAATACCAAAACATTCCCAGAGAACATCATACCACATATTGATAGTGCAGGTAAAGAGGAAAAAATCAACTATGAAGAATACTTTTAAATTAATTCACATTACTTTCATACCATATTAACATTTTTTAAAAGCTAAGTTGATACATCAGAAGTAGAAGAATCACTTTGTTCTCAAGCTTTGCTTGGCATCATGATGACATGAACAGTTTGATGAAGCACAGATTTCTGAACTACTCAGGAGAATTTGACTTTGCAGAGCTAGCCTGGGACCCAAGAATTTGCATTACAAACTAGATGTTAGGAATTGTTGATGCTATTGATCCTAAGACCACTCTTTGATTAATAGGGTTATATGGTAATGTAAAATAATGAGATGCAATGTAAATGGATTTCAGAAATGTAGAGAGGAAAAACAGAGATGAAAGTAGACAAAGGTTGACAAAATAAACCCATGTCTTTCAAGGCCAAGACAATGGCTACATTGGGACAATAACAGAGTAAGACAGTAGAACATGCTGGGGAAGCTTCTGGTCAGCTGGTGAATGTGTCTTTATCTGTGTACTCACTGTATAAGTAGTTTCTATGTAGTTATAAAATAGTCACAGAGATTAATAACATCATGCATCAAAATTAACCAGATGCAAAGCTTGTACAACTCAATGAGCTTCTGTATGATTAGAATAGGCATTCAGAACAGAGGCTATGGAGCATCACATGAAGTCTTTTTTATTCTTATACTTTCTGTACTTTCTTCACTGCCTGTAACATTTGACAAAAAATAATGATGGAGGCACAGACAAGTCTGGAAATGCCAGTTACTCAACATTTAACTGAGCCTAGATGCCATTGTAGACATTGTCAAAAAACAAAATACAAAAAATAAAAATGACATAGTTTCCACCCTCAGATAAATCACAGTTTAATCATGGAATGAGACACTTCAATAAGAAAGATTATGATTTATGACAAAAATGGTATAAAGTACTGCAGAGCTTCAAAGGAGAGAAATATAACTCCTGATTTGGAAGTGCCACAGAGCTTTTAATGAGGCAATGGGAGTTGAAGTTGTCTAGATTGATGTGTAGTTTTCACAATTGATTTGGCTTCATATTTAAAGTCGGAATTGTCCTGTCAAACTCCTCTCTTGACATCGTCCTTCACGACACATACTACGTAGTAGCCCACTTCCACTACGTTTTATCTATGGGAGCAGTCTTTGCCATTATGGCAGGTTTTGTCCATTGATTCCCCCTATTTTCAGGCTACTCCCTTAATGATATGTGAGCTAAGGCTCACTTTATAGTTATATTTGTAGGAGTAAATTTAACCTTTTTCCCTCAACACTTCTTAGGCTTAGCAGGCATACCTCGACGATACTCTGATTACCCAGATGCTTATACAACTTGAAATATGGTATCCTCCATGGGCTCATTTATTTCTCTCACAGCTGTCATCATTATAATCTTTATGATCTGAGAAGCCTTTGCCTCAAAACGTGAAATTCTATCAGTACCTTATTCATCCACCAATCTAGAGTGATTACACGGATGTCCTCCACCCTATCACACCTTTGAAGAACCAACTTACGTAAAAGTAAAATAAGAAAGGAAGGATTCGAACCCCCTAAAATTGGTTTCAAGCCAACCCCATAACCTCTATGTCTTTCTTTATAAGATATTAGTAAATTTATTACATAACTTTGTCAAAGTTAAATTACAGACTGCAATCTGTATATCTTATATGGCCTACCCATTTCAATTAGGACTACAAGACGCTACATCCCCAATTATAGAAGAACTTACAAACTTTCACGACCATACGCTAATAATTGTTTTCCTCATCAGCTCCCTAGTACTCTACATAATTTCATCAATACTTGCTACTAAAATAACCCATACTAGTACCATAGATGCCCAAAGCATAGAAACAATTTGAACTATTCTGCCAGCCGTAATCCTAGTTCTCATTGCACTTCCATCCCTTCGGATCCTTTACATAATAGACGAAATTAACAACCCCGTATTAACTGTCAAAACAATAGGACACCAGTGATACTGAAGTTATGAGTATACCGACTATGAAGACCTATGTTTTGACTCTTACATAGTTCCAACAAACGAACTAAAACCAGGAGACCTTCGTTTATTAGAAGTAGATAACCGAGTAGTTCTTCCCATAGAACTCCCCATCCGCATACTAATCTCATCTGAAGATGTTTTACACTCATGAGCTGTCCCATCACTAGGATTAAAAACAGACGCAATTCCCGGACGTTTAAATCAAGCCACAATCTCATCCAACCGCCCAGGATTATTTTATGGACAATGCTCAGAAATTTGTGGCTCAAATCACAGTTTTATACCAATTGTACTTGAAATAGTGCCACTGAAACACTTCGAAAACTGATCAGCTACTATAATTTAACCTCACTGCGAAGCTAAGAGCATTAACCTTTTAAGTTAAAATTAGAGATTTATATCTCCACAGTGATATGCCTCAACTAGATACATCAACATGATTTATTACCGCCCTCTCTTCAACCATCATACTCTTCATCCTGCTCCAACTAAAATTCTCAAACATCATCTATTCCCCCACACCTACACCTAAAACACTAAAATCACTAAAAACTGAAAACCCTTGAGAAACAAAATGAACGAAAATCTATTTTCCTCTTTCATTACCCCTACACTAATAGGATTACCCGTAGTAATCATTATTATTACGTTTCCCTTTATTATATTTCCCAACTCTAAACGTCTACTAAACAACCGTCTAATCTCATTCCAACAATGATTAATTAAACTAATTATAAAACAAATAATACTAATTCATACACCAAAAGGTCGAACTTGATCACTAATAATTATTTCCCTAATTATATTTATTGGCTCAACTAATTTACTTGGCCTACTTCCCCACACATTTACACCGACAACCCAACTCTCTATGAACCTCAGTATAGCAATTCCCCTATGAGCCGGAGCAGTAATCATAGGATTCCGCCATAAATTAAAAGACTCATTGGCCCACTTCCTCCCTCAGGGAACCCCCGTTTCACTTATCCCCATGCTTATTATTATCGAAACAATTAGCCTCTTTATTCAACCTATAGCTCTGGCAGTCCGACTCACAGCTAACATTACCGCTGGACACCTACTCATACACCTAATCGGAGGGGCAACACTAGTACTCATGAACATTAGTCCACCAACCGCTATAATCACATTCATTATCCTCTTACTTCTCACTATACTAGAATTTGCAGTAGCCCTTATTCAAGCCTACGTATTTACCCTGTTAGTAAGCCTCTATTTACATGATAATACATAATGAACCACCAGACCCACGCCTTCCATATAGTTAACTCCAGCCCGTGACCTCTAACAGGAGCCCTTTCAGCCCTTCTGCTTACATCTGGATTAGTAATATGATTTCATTATAACTCCACAATCCTATTACTAACGGGCCTACTGGCCAACCTCCTAACAATGTACCAATGATGGCGAGACGTAATCCGTGAAGGAACCTTCCAAGGACACCACACCCCTATTGTACAAAAAAGCCTTCGCTATGGAATAATCCTATTTATTGTATCAGAAATTTTCTTTTTCGCCGGATTCTTCTGAGCCTTCTACCACTCAAGCCTGGTCCCAACACATGACCTAGGAGGATTCTGGCCCCCCGCAGGAATCTCACCCCTGAATCCCCTAGAAGTCCCTCTTCTTAATACATCCGTCCTATTGGCCTCAGGAGTATCAATCACATGAGCCCACCATAGCCTAATAGAGGGGAAGCGCAAACACATAAATCAAGCCCTATTTATCACAATTGCATTAGGACTCTACTTTACCATCCTCCAAGCTTCCGAATATTTCGAAACCCCATTCTCCATCTCAGATGGTATTTATGGATCTACATTCTTCATAGCAACAGGATTTCACGGACTCCACGTGATCATTGGAACAACCTTCCTAATCATTTGCCTCTTACGACAAATAAAATTCCACTTCACATCAAAACACCACTTTGGCTTCGAAGCCGCAGCATGATACTGACACTTTGTAGATGTAGTATGACTATTCCTATATGTATCAATCTACTGATGAGGCTCATACTTTCTTAGTATAATAAGTACAACTGACTTCCAATCAGTTAGATCTAGAATAAACTAGAAGGGAGTAATTAACATACTTCTAGCCATTTCTATCAATATTATCCTATCACTTCTCCTAATTACAGTAGCCTTCTGGATCCCCCAGATTAATGTCTATACAGAAAAAGCAAACCCCTATGAATGCGGCTTCGACCCTATCGACTCAGCCCGTCTACCCTTCTCTATAAAATTTTTCCTAGTAGCCATTACATTTCTCCTATTTGATCTAGAAATTGCACTGTTGCTCCCAATCCCCTGAGCTATTCAAACATACAAAGTACATTACATAATACTATATGCATTTCTTCTAATTTCAATTCTTTCACTAGGACTAGCCTATGAATGAGCACAAAAAGGCCTAGAATGAACAGAATAATTGGTAATTAGTTTAACTAAAAATCAATGATTTCGACTCATTAGACTATGGCTTCCACCATAATTACCAAATGTCTCCTATCTACATCAATTTAACCTTAGCCTTCTTCCTATCACTCCTAGGCACTCTAATATTCCGCTCACACCTTATATCTTCGCTACTATGCTTAGAAGGGATAATACTCTCCCTATTCATTATAATATCCGTATCATCCCTAAATATCAACTCAATAGCCTTTTTCCCCATCCCCATTGTTATCCTAGTATTCGCGGCATGCGAAGCAGCCATTGGGTTGTCCCTACTAGTAAAAGTTTCAAACACATATGGAACAGATTATGTACAAAACCTCAATACCCTACAATGCTAAAAATCATCGTAGCCTCAATCATACTTCTGCCCTTAATCTGACTATCAAAAAACAAATTTATATGAATTAATGTAACATCACACAGCTTCATAATTAGCCTGATCAGCTTAACCCTCCTATGACAAGACGAAAACTGTACAACTTTCTCTACCTCCCTATCTTCCGATTCTGTATCTTGGGCACTTTAATGTGTGCTTCATATTTCGTTGAGATGACAGACAATTCAGGCTTTTTATTACAGTCCATATCCAACTGAATCTTATGGTCATCACTCTCAATATTAAGGTGATTTACCCCATGTTGCCAGTAGTTCAGAACATGATTTACTTTCAAGTCTGTTGAAAATATACCTATTTTATCTGGTGCAACAGCTGAAAAAAAATGAAGATGCATAATTGATTTTTTAAACCGATGCAGTCACTGAAATGAGGTATATTCTTTTAGTCAATGTCCAGGAGTGCAACAATTCATTCCCTCTCCTACTTCACAAAATGTCATCAGTGACATCATTAAATATATACCATTTTATTTTGACATTGATAGCAAATGGCAGAAATACAATACTACAGTAGTAAAATATTACAATGTTATACAATACTACAAAATACAATATTACAATCATAAAAATGCCCCCAAAATTGATGTTTACATCATAGTTGGGAAGTCTCCATGAATAAGTATAAGTAAAAAATTTTTTATCTTACAGGGCTGCAGAAATCGCTTAAGATTAAGAGCACTTGCAGATATTGCAGAGGCCCCCAGTTCTGTTTTCAACAGCCATAACAGGGCACTTACAACCTCATGTAATTTCTGCTTGTGGGAATCCAATGTCCTCTTCTGTGCCCCACCAACCCCTGCAGGCATGTGTGCCTGCCTATGCGTACACAGACACAGACACACAGTCACAGTCACAGGCAGACAGGCAAACACACACACAGTATATACACACACAAAAATTAAATAAATAAATAACTATATTTCTTTTATAGTTTTGTATTCCAAGAAATTCAGAACTGTAGATAATATAGCCCAATCAGACTTATATTTTTTTCCAACTCAGTTTTCAATCTATAATCTGAACATATTATCAGTTGTTCCATTTTGTATGCATATAAGGTAATATATGAGGCCTCTACTTGTCTGCAGCCTTACCAATACTTGATAATATTAGTACTTTTATGCAGCCATTCTAACAGTTACATGCTATTATTTTACTTTGATTTGTTTAAGAAGAGTTTGCTAATGACTGGATGATAATGAACATCTTTGTGTTTACAATTAATATAACATCTTCATCAGAGCTTCCTGTTTAGCTATTGATAGGTAATAGTTATTTGCCTATTTAAGTGTATATTAAAGTAAATAATACTAAAATCAATATGTCACCACAGAAAATGCCACAGATAAAAAAGCAAGTCTGGATAACAATAAGAAACTAGGGTCAGCATCCTACCTGGCTTTTGAACACATTATAAAGTTATTTATAACCAAAACAGTATGGCTTTGACTACAAGTAGACCCAATGACTAATAGAACAGTATACAAATTGTAGAAATCAACCCAAACAATTGTAGTTAGTAGAGTTTTTATGAATGTGAGAAGACCATATGTTGAAAAAATATAGTCTCCTGAATACATAGTTTTGTGAAAAGCCAACCACCACATGAATAAAATTGATCACATTTGTTTCTGCCAGGGAAATATTATGCTGCTGTTGTTTTGTATGAGCATACGTAGATACTAATGACACAATGTACAACGCTTATTTTATTTATTCACCAAAGAAACAGATTTAACCAATTCAATTAATCATAATTATTTCTTCTGATTATTCCAAGTAATTGCTACTACATTAAGACAAATATGATTTTTAATTTTTCATATAACGTGAACATTATTAAAGCCATTTAATGATATTATATCAATTTTAATAGATTTTAATCAATATTTTATATTGCCCATATAAACAATGCCAATATCTCAGAATTAAAATGTATTAATATATTTACTTCTCATAATTTTTTCCTATATAGTGAGATGCTATGATGGTACTTCTGATTAGACTCTTTGTACAATAAATTATTATATTGGTTGAATTTCAGTGTTTTGGCTTCCTAGGAAAAGTCATACTCAGTAATTCCACATTTGTACATCTAGATAGAGATTTCTGCATCTAAGATCAAGAAAGGCATTGCTCTAAAGTTCTCTTTTTTGGAGTAGTGTCTCAGTGTGCTTTTAATGACTATACAACAAAGACAAGATGTCATTTACTTTTTTTTTTCTTGAGCAGTTTGTAATCAATTATTATTTCCTTAAGTGTTGGTCATTTTCAACCAGTGAGGACACTTGGTTCTGGAACTTTCACTGTTGGAAACATTCTTCTCCTGTTTATTTTTTAGAAGTTGTATATGTGATCTGTCTGAATGTGGGATTCAGTGCGGTCATTTGAATTCTGTTTTGGATAAATTTTAGCTTATGCGTAGTTTCTGTAGGTTTAGGTTTATAAAAAATGAGCCATTGTTTTCAAATACACTTTTTAGTTTTATAGTTGTTGTTCTTGCCTCTCTATCACATTGTTCAGGGTTTAAAACATTTAGTATTTATGATAAAATGTCCATTGTTAATTCACATTTTTATTACAAATGACATGCTTTTGGTTTGCCCACTTGTCTGTCTTTTCCTCTTATGCTCTCTGCTTTATTTCTATATAACTTTACTAAGAGATTGCCTCACAGTTTAAAGTAACTCATTTAAATAGTACAACCCGCTAGCTTCTGTTTTAGGGTATTTCTGAGTTGAAGCCATCAGGTCAGCCAGTTTTTACATCCCCAATCATCTTGTGTTCCAGATCTGAGTGCTAAGCAACTACTATCTTATTCTGCCTTAAGAGTCTCTATTCTGAACATTACTCATGAATAATATTTGGGTGCTGGCCTTTTTCAACTGAACTTAGTACATGAAATTAAACATTAGCCACTAATACTTCTCTGAGTACGTTCTTATGCATATGTACAGGAACAAAAAAAAAAAAAAAAGACAAATATACAAACTGAAACACTAACTAAGCCAACTAGCCAACTAAGAGTTTGTGTGACAGGATTCTGCCTCCATTGGCTCTTCCTGATGCAGCCCACTGAAGACAAGATGACCCCAAGGTGTCTTTGAACTGAAGACTTGGCACATCCTAACAAATAAGGACTCCTAAACTAGCCAGACCAGTGTTATAAAATAATCCATCACTGCAGAGACATCACAGTTACAATGTGATCCTAACATGGCTCCTTCCCTGAATCCCAGAACATAAAATACTTTTATAATTAAAATTCCTTTTTACAGCATTGAAACAGCAAAATACTTCAAGCAAACTTTTAATTCTTTCCTTTGGAGCCCAAATTCTGAGCCCCTTTTAGTGCCATCCAGGCCTTGAACTTCTAAGCCTGGGTAAAAAAAAAAAAAAAAAAAAAGCCATTCACAAATGAGCTGCATAAATTAATCACCTTCTTATTTTTAAAGCCAAACTTCTCTTTTCCAAAATTAAACAACACAACACCAACATTCCCTCTGTAATCTTCATCTATGACACCAGCTCTTAAACATAATTATCTTCTATATGCTATCTGTTCATAAATGTGGCAATGGGCAAGCTAAACATCTCACAACTTT
This sequence comes from Acomys percivali, assembly GCA_907169655.1. Taxonomy (NCBI): domain Eukaryota; kingdom Metazoa; phylum Chordata; class Mammalia; order Rodentia; family Muridae; genus Acomys; species Acomys percivali. The sequence continues at coordinate 10,136,713 of OU015749.1, forward strand.
AAAAGTTTTTTTTTTTTATACTTATATAACTAAGTCTTTTGCTAGTTAATGTGTTTCCACCACCATCAGCTGTGACACATCCCAGCAGATTCCTTGTCAGATTGTACTAGAGAGTAGATTTCGACAGTTTCTCTTAAAACATTCTCACCCAAAGCTGTTCCATGCAGATTATTCACATCAGCTGATTCCTCTTTGTCACTTTGAAGTCAGCATTGACTCCATTAATGTGCAGTGACACCTGAGCAGTGTTAATCACGTCTGTCACTTTTAGGAAGATGAGAAATAAAGCCATTGAAAATGGTTTTCCTTGTTTAATAATGGATATTTTATATTGCATGCAGTATTTCAACTTCCTGAGCCACTGTTCTTCAGGGGAAAAAAAAATAAAACTATGACTTCACTGTCATAAATGATAAATAAAATTGAAATTTATTTGTAAGCTTCAACTTGTTTTGATACACGTAGGCATTGATGGGGGCAAAGCTAATTGATATATTCATCACTTTGTGTACTTATCTTACTTTTTAATGAGAACTCACTGCCATCTATGTCTACCAAGGCTAAAAGTCATAGACAGCATTTTCTAAAGAAAGGAAGAGGGCTCTGCTTTCCTCCCTTTGCAGCCATTCCTTGCTCCGAATATGCTGAGGCAGGTTCTGTCAGCAAGAGAGCTCAGGCAGAGAGAGGATGGTTCTTCTCTGCACTTCATGCAGTTCTTTTGGAGCGCCCCACTGCACCCTTTCCACCTGCTCATCTGTGCGTGCTGCAGGCTACGACCTGTACGGTGCCTGTGATTATATGATTCCACGCACGGAGAAATCCATTGTGAAATCAGACATTCAGATAGCACTATGGAAGAGTAGCTCCACGATCTGGCTTGACAGTAAAGCACTTCATCTACTGGGATGTGTCACAACTGATGGTGGTGGAAACACATAAACTAGAAAAAACAGTTATATAAGCATTTTTTTAAAAATGCTTTTAAAGATGTGAGATGTTTAGCTTGCCCATGGCAGCATTTATGAACTGATAGCATGCAGAAGATAATTATGTTTCTCATACAACTTGAAGACTAGGATCAATAGGGATATTTTGTCTCTCTCAGAGACTTAGGCATTATTTGTCAAGAAATGGTGAAAACCCAACTAGGCCTATAGTATCCAGTCGGCAACCTGACTCATGAGTTATAGTCAAACATTATTACGATCTATTCATCTTGAGACCAAGAATAGAACTTATCTATAGAAAGCACTATCCTAGTCTCTGTTTCTGAACACTGGTTTTAGTATTGAACTTTTGTTCAGGATTATAGTTAACTCCACCTAGAATTACAAGGCACAACAGTGCTGTCTATGAAAATTCCAACACAGGAAGCTGTTTCCACAAGAAAGTCTTGGAACACAAGCTGGACCAAGCGGCTTTGTACATTTCTTGCCCTGTCAAAAGTTAAATAAAGAAGTGGGATCTGCATTCACACATAAATTTGCATGGAATACATTTTCTGAACTGAAACTACAGTTCTAGCAGCATTTTATGACCTCAATACAAGTGCAAAAAAAAAAAAAATCTCCATACTTCTTAATACATTTAAATGTGCAATCCAGGACCTTTCACCTAGCCTTCATTTGAGAACAGGTTAATATGCAATATAGCCACATGCTAAAATAGCATTATCAAGTTGGAATCTGAAATGTGCTTCTATAAATGCCTTCAAATTGATGAATATGCTCAATCTGCATTGCATGCTCACTGAGTGGCGTCTGTGTTTGGAGACAGGTATCTTCCTGAAAAGACATTTTAAAAGATAAGATACGGAAAATCTTATCAAAGATCAGTATCAACAGACATACATATTTATAATATGCTTTGACTATAGTGAACACTAACTCTGAACTCTAATTAAAATGTTAGCTTTTCCCAGAAGTATTCCATTCTTCATATTAGTAGACACCATGTTACCAAAATTAAAGTTGAACTTTATTGACAATGGTTTTTTTTTTTTTTTTTTTAATGTAGAAAGATGCAACCCAAGATATCCTGGAATTCTTTCTGTATATAATACTTATGTACACCAGGCTGGTGTAAAACTCAGCATCCTGCTTTAGCCTTCCAACTGATGGGATTACAGATGCATGCCACTACTCATAGCTGACAGTAAATTTCCTGTGGTCAATTATGCCAATCTTCTCATGTATCAATACATTAAGATTTTTCTTTAACCTTATGATTACCAAATTATATATAGGTGCATAGTGTAGTCATACCAATGTCAGTATAAATTCTGTCCATAACATGTATTAGTCTCTATGGATTCCAAAATGAGGGCGCCTATCACACACTGTATATAATCTACCACATGGAGACCACAGACCTGACTGGGAGCCACAGAAAAGAACTGGAGAACACTAGGTGAGTCGGGTCTAGCATAGTGCAGACCACAGGTGGGCCTGGACCCGGGTCAACCAATTACCCACAGAGGATGGGAGACCAGTCCCCAGAATCTGGACTGGAACTTACCTGCAAAGTGCAGCCAGGCTCTATAACCTGAATCAGTATATCAGACTGAACTCTGGGCAGTGATGCACCAGAGCTTCTGCCCTGGATGAATTTCAGGGAAACAAGTGGACCTGTCCTCAGACACCTGCCTTCCCCGGCCCCCCCTGTTGCACCACACCAGTCCACAGAAAGCCTCAGGGGACACACGGAAGCCCAGGGATCTGTGAACATGTTACCCAGCCACAGCAGGATGATCTGAACATGACCTGACAGGAACCTAGCCACCAGTCATGGAAGACCTTGCCTAGACAATTGGGCAGATCTAACTCCACAGCCCGGCAGGGCATGCAACGCTCTTGGAAGAGGCTGCGCAACCCTGAGTGCTCAGGACAGGAAACTAAACACAGAGACTAACTTAATACAGATATTCTATCATGACCAGCTCCTTGCTCTTAAGGATTCTAGATTAGGCCAAATATGAAGTCAATATTAAACATTGTACAGGCTGAACATTAGCAAAGAAGACATCCTTTCCCAGTGATTGTATCTAACATCTTCAGCTGGTATCTGAATACTGCATAAATGCAGATATAAAACTGAAGTTCAGTTACCTAGAAAGTCATAGAAATTCAAATCAATATCTATGACAAAAGAAAGCTATGAAGCCCTGTAAAGCATTGCACTGAATGCCATCTCTCAGTGAAGTTCATAATGCCTTCTGGATCGTTTTAACGTGTCTTATTAAATATTTCCATTTAAAGATGAAACCTTCCTAGATATTTATTCAGTTCTATATTAGGCAGATTACACACTATCAGGATAACAAGAGAGAATTCAAGATGTATAAATGGTAGAGTCATAATTCCAGCAGTGATGGACTTTCTGAAAGACATAAAAGCACAGTCTCATGTACCATATTTTTCAGACCATAAGACACACCTTACCATAAGATGCACCCAGTTTTTAGAGCAGTAAAACAAGAAAAGCAGTAAAAACAGCAATAGGACCATAAGGTACACCCTAATTGTCCCCCTCCCCCACAATGTTGGGGGGGGGGGAAGTTCATCTTATGGTCCGAAAAATACGGTAGCTTATTGTTTAGGCTGTCATAATAACCACATTGCTTGCATATTTGCATATCTTGATCAATATAAGAAGATAAACCTCAATCCCACCCCCTGTTCAGATCTAGCTAATGGACACCTCATTCTCCATGAACTCTTGATCACTTCCTCTTGGTGGGGATGCCCAGTGGGCACACAGAAGAAGGGGAAGCAGGCTATCCAGATAGGCTGTGGTCATATGCTGGGGGAGAAAGTCCTCTTCTGTCAGCGATCTAGGGGAGGCGAACAGGGTGGAAGAGGGAGGGAGGGTGGGAATGGGAAGATACACATGACAGGGTAACATTCAGGATGTAAGCTGAATAAATTATAATAAATTAAAATTTACAAATTAAAATGGACCCTTTAACTTTAAAACATATTGTGCAATTTTATCCTTATTTAATAGCAAGCAATTCTGAATGCTCTTATTTATCTTTTAAGAATCAGTTTCTGTTCTTAGTATGCTGATGTGAAAGTGGTAACAATGACAGATAACATCAAAATGTTCCCATGTCCCTGGTAGCTGCAGCACACAAAACAGAAAGGGGATAGTAAATACATAATATTCTATAAGTCTTCACCCAATATGGTGCATTGACTGGCTGTGCATCCTCTCCTTAGGGCTGTGATATGACCAGGAAAGCTGCCATTTCACTCCCATCAATGCTACTCATCATCAATCCTTCTTGATTTCTCTAATTAAAAATAATTTCCTTATTAAACATATCCAGCCATCAGGAAGCATAGTCCCTCTTTGCTCCTAAGAGTGTGCTTGTACAATAATTTTCACTTAAAATGGCCTCTGGAAACAGATCTTTCCATATTTCTAGAAATGAGTTTCTCTCATTTTTGAATAATGGACAGATGGCATTCCTCTGGGCACAAATTTATGTAGAGACAGCACACACACATACACACACACTCACACTCACACAGACACACACAGAGACACACACAGAGATACACACAGAGACACATACACACACGCACACACATAAAGACACATACAAGCACATGCATGCACACACACACACACGCACACACACAAAGTGTGTTATACTACTGTGCTCGTGAACAAAACTTATGGATAGGGCAAGGTGTCTAGAGAACAAGTGATGCTGATGATGCTCATTTCTATGGTGATAAAAGTTATTTTGATTTTGTACCAAAATTAAATTACATAAATTTCTAAGAGATTATCTGTTCATAGTAGATTTGGAAAGGAATATAGGTTTGTGTAATTTGTAAAGTATTAGTATACCAGAGAAGGTACCAGAGAAGAAAAGTAAACACCAATACGATTTAGTTACTAACTGTGTGGCATACAAAAGTGATCTGCAATATATATTGTTGAAATAGTGGCACAAATGCTACAGGGGATAACACCCACTTTTTTGAATAAATTTAACACCCGTTCCACAAGGTGGAGCCCACATGTGAAGCTGTTCAAGAACCTGAAACTTGACCTTTCATGGGAGTACAGGGAAAAGTTAATATTATTATTCTGCTAAAGGAACACAGCGATAAAATAATTCCTAATCACACACTATGACAACCATAGATGAGTTCCTCAATCAACCCACATTCGAGCCACTTCTTTTTGCAGTATATGGGAACTAACACAAATTTCCACAACTGGACAATGTGCAGAGTGTGAGGAGCTCTAGAACACTCAGTTCTGAATAAAATATCCTCATCAAAGCCCTTCGTTCAAGGCTCAGGATCTGTTTGTAAGAAAAGGGAGCAAGATTGTGAGAGTGAGAGATGATGGATGACTTACTCAAAAAAAAAAAGTGTCTTCCAGACACAATATGCCTAATGCACAGATTAACGTACATGCCCTGTAGCCAAGTGTGCAGGCCAGTCATCTGCACTTGATCCCTGCTGGGGAAGGGAAAAGCAGTTTTCTCCAGTGGAGTGTCACTAGGTATACAAACCATTCCCTAGGGCAGGCCACATAGATGCCCAGGAGTAATGAAATCACTTACACAAAACTACAAAACAAACTCAATGAGATTTTTGCAGATTTTTGTTTGTTTGTGTTAGTGTTATTGTGTGGGTGTTTTGTTTATTTTTTGTTTTTATCTATCAATTTTTATTTTTTTGGTTGTTGATTCTTGCTTGGTTTTGTTCCTTATTTTTTTTTTTTATTTTTGAAAGAGAGAAAGAAAGAACTTAAAGTTGGGTATGTAGAGACAGTGAGGAACATCTGAGAGGAGGAAAGGGAATAGAAGACACGATCAAATCAACTGTTTGAAAAATTTAATCAAAATTGGTTTTTTTGTTGTTTTTCTAATCATTTATTTCACTGAAGTGTTTACAAAAGCTTTTTCCAAAACAGAAAAAAATGAATGGCAGATAAATTTAGTTACATATAATCTTTCTATTTTTATTTTATTTTTTATTATTTATTTATTCATATTACATCTCGATTGTTAGCCCTTCCCCTGTTTCCTCCCATTCTTCCCTCCCTCCCAATTCCCCCCTTCTCCCCTCCCCTATGTCTGTGATTGAGGGAGACCTCCTCCCCCTATATATGCTCTTAGAATATCGATTCTTCTTGGTAACTTGCTGTCTTTCCTCTGAGTGCCGCCAGGCCTCCCCATCCAGGGGACATGGTCAGAAAAAGGGGCACCAGAGTTCGTGTGAGAGTCAGATCTCACTCTCCACTCAACGGTGGAGAATATCATGTTCGTCGGCTAGGTCTTGGTAGGGGTTCAAATATTACTGCCTATATTCTACTTTCTTATTTTATGATATCAATTAAATAATATAATATGTGTCATGATGACTTTTTCAGACTTGGGTAGAATTTCTATGCTATTTTTAGAGCCTTTTTTTTTTTTTTTTTACAATTTCTATAACCTAATGTTTGACTGTGTTTTACATGTATTTGAAAGTGTTGGTTGAGGAAAAGAGCATATGGTTATGTTACTGCTGTCTAGCAGAAGTAAAGAAAAACAAGCTTATGTCCTGTATCAACTATAAGTGCTGAGGATATGATTCTATGAAACTGAACCAGGCTTCCTATTCTTTGAGAGACTGAGGTTTACATGTGACTTTAACCCAGATGGCACAATAACACGGGTTGGGAGCACCACCTTGAGGAACCTTTTTTTTATTTTTTAAATTTATTTTATTAATTTATTCTTGTTACATCTCTATGGTTATCCCATCCCTTGTATCCTCCCATTCTCCCCTCCCTCCCATTTTCCCCTTATTCCCCTCCCCTATGACTGTTCCTCAGAGGGATTACCTCCCCCTGTATGTGCTCATAGGGTATCAAGTCTCTTCTCAGTGACCTGCTCTCCTTCCTCTGAGTGCCAATAGGTCTCCCCCTTCAGGGGACATAGTCAAATGTCAGGCTCCAGAGTACATGAGAAAGTCATATCCCACTCTCCACTCAAGTGCGGAGACTGTCCTGTCCATTGGCTAGATCTGGGTAGGGGTTTAAATTTTACCTCCTGTATTGTCCTTGGCTAGTGCCTTAGTTTGAGAGGGACCCCTTGACCCAAATCTGCCTATCATAATGTTCTACTTGTAGGTTTCTAGGACCCACTGGATCCTTCTACATTGCTATTCTCACATGGTTCTCTTATCTAGAGTCCCAATAGGATGTCCTCCCCTCGGTCCCAGTTTCCTGGTAAGGGAAGGCTTTCCTTAATGTCAACAAATAATAAATGGGACCTCATGAGGCTGAGAAGCTTCGGTAAGGCTGGAGACACTGTCAAGAGAACAAAGCAACAGCCTACAGACTGGGAAAAGATCTTCACCAACCCTACATCTGACAAAGGTCTAATATCCAAAATATATAAAGAACTCAAGAAATTAAACACCACCAAACCAAATAACCCAATTGAGAAATGGGGCTTGGAACTAAACAGAGAATTCTCAACAGAAGAATATCAAATGGCTGAGAAACACTTAAAGAAATGCTCAACTTCCTTAGTCATCAGGGAAATGCAAATCAAAACAACTCTGAGATTCCATCTTACACCCATCAGAATGGCTAAGATCAACAACTCAAGCAACACCACATGCTGGAGAGGATGTGGGCAGAGAGGCACACTCCTTCATTGCTGGTGGGAATGCAAACTAGTACAGCCACTTTGGAAATCTATCTGGTGCTATCTCAGAAAACTGGGAATAGGGCTTCCTAAAGACCCAGCTATTCCACTCGTTGGAATATACCCAGAAGACGCACCAGCACACAACAAGAAAATTTGCTCAACCATGTTCATAGCAGCCTTATTCATAATAGCCAGATCATGGAAACAGCCTAAATGTCCCTCAGTAGAAGAACGGATAAAGAAACTGTGGTACATATACACTATGGAATACTACTCAGCTATTTGAAACAAGGAATTCCCGAAATTTGTGGATAAATGGATTGAGCTAGAAATGATCATAATGAGTGAGTTAACTCAGAAGCAGAAAGACTCAAATGGTATATACTCACTTATATCTGCATACTAGCCCGAGGAAACTTTTTATAATATAAAGATATATATTTTCATGGAGGGAAGGACACACTAAAGAGACAACCAGAAACAATCTCTACATGCCATGTGAGTTATGATGCCATAGACTGGAGCAAGGTCAGACACAAAACTGCAGTGCAGCCCCTAAGAACTCAATAAGACAGTTCCTTTAAATTTGGGTGAATGTAATTTTGCTGGACATGATTTTGGTAAGACGTTTCTGTGAAAGGAAACCACCATCATTTCACACATACCTCAACTCCATACTCATTCTCCTCCTCCTCCTCCTCCTCCTGCTCCTCCTCCTCCTCCTCCTTCTCCTCCTCCTCCTCCT
>OU015749.1:10154589-10236618 GCA_907169655.1 Acomys percivali
TGTGTGTGTGTGTGTGTGTGTGTGTGTGTGTGTGTGTGTGTGTGTGTGTCCCCTGGAGCAGGAGATTCCTGAGGCATGAGTGTCAGTGTTCTTGATGGCTGTGGAAATCCTCCTGAGTTGGGTTATTTTGAAAATCAGAGATGAAGAAGTTAAGCCATTAGGGAGTGCAAAAGTTCTGACAACCTAGCTCATGAAGAATTTTTCAGCAACACAAACAGGAATGTAGAACAATGAAAACACAAAATAACAAGAAGTTAAATGCAAGTGGAAAGTATGTTTTGATCAGAAAATCTTTAAGGAAACTCAAAACTGTGTCACAGAAGTATACACAAAGGAGACAAAAACATTCAAAATGAAATAAGGCGTTTTAATGATGTTCATAGTCATATATTACACATACATTTATATTAGAAATGAAATGCTAACCAAGTTTAATGATGACATCAGTGGAGGTCTTTTCCAACAGGATGCATAGTCATTATCTTCAGACTTAAACACAAGGAAGATGTATTAGAACACTAGCAGTGAAAAAATAGCAAGAAAGTACAAACAGAATATGTGAGAACATTATTAAGAAAAGGAATTCATGAATAAAAGGATAGAAGAAGTACTTAAAAAGATAAAAATACATTCATCAAAATTATAGAAGAAAATCTTAACTCTAAGGATGGTATGACCATTTTGAGAGAGGAAGAATTTAGAATGCCACAGCAATTCAACAGGAAAATCAGTTCTCCATGCTATATGATAGTTAACATGAATATTGTATAGAGCCAAGGATGGCTATTGAAAGCTAAAAACAAAACAAGGCCCATGCAAAGGCAAAGCTGTCATAACAACAGTTTATTTCACAACAGAAGGCAGTGTGGAAGAGAAACATGCCTTTCAAACCTTATCAGAATAATTGTGAAGTAAAGTAATACATGACCACCAAGCTGGTGTTATAGACATTTGAAAGAATCATCTGCAATGAAATAAAAGCCAAGCCCTCTGTATCCACAGAAGAGAACATTTACAATGGAACAGCAGAGAAGCAAATACAGATTAGAAAAGCACCAAGTAAAATAAAACCAATAATGGGCAGAGGTCATTATCTAACCTTCAGAAATAAATCCAAATATTAGTGATCAAATTTTTTTCCAATGAAAAGACATAGACTATGAACTTAGATCAAAATGTGTTTTTATTATTATTATTATTATTATTTATAATTTTTTTATTAATTTATTCTTGTTACATCTCAATGGTTATCCCATCCCTTGTATCCTCCCATTATTCCCTCCCGCCCATTTTCCCCTTCTTCCCCTCCCCTATGACTGTTCCTGAGGGGGATTACCTCCCCCTGTATATGCTCATAGGGTATCAAGTCTCTTCTCGGTGACCTGCTGTCATTCCTCTGAGTGCCACCAGGTCTCCCCCTCCAGGGGACATGGTCAAATGTGAGGCACCAGAGTACATGAGAAAGTCATATCCCACTCTCCACTCAAGTGTGGAGACTGTTCTGACCATTGGCTAGATCTGGGTAGGGGTTTAAAGTTTACCGCCTGTCTTGTCCTTGGCTGGTGCCTTAGTTTGAGCGGGACCCCTTGGCCAAAATCTGCCTATCATAATGTTCTACTTGTAGGTTTCTAGGACCCACTGGTTTCTCCTACATTGCTATTCTCCCATGGTTCTCTCATCTAGAGTCCCAATAGGATGTCCTCCCCTCTGTCCCAGTTTCCTGGTAAGGGAAGGCTTTCGTGGGACATGCCCCTTGGGCTAGTATGCAGATATAAGTGAGTATATGCCATTTGAGTCTTTCTGCTTCTGGGTTAACTCACTCATTATGATCATCTCTAGCTCAATCCATTTGTCTTCAAATTTCGGGAATTCCTTGTTTTTAATAGCTGAGTAGTATTCCATAGTGTATATGTACCACAGTTTCTTTATCCATTCTTCTACTGAGGGACATTTAGGCTGTTTCCATGATCTGGCTATTATGAATAAGGCTGCTATGAACATGGTTGAGCAAACTTTCTTGTTGTGTGCTGGAGCATCTTCTGGGTATATTCCAAGGAGTGGAATAGCTGGGCAAAATGTGTTTTTTATATCTGCTGCCTGTCAGAAACACATAGCGCTGACAAAGACAAAGCTACATGAGAGTATAAGGGTGGGACCCACACTTGTAACAAGTGGAACCAGGAAGCAGGATTAGCTGTACTGACATCAAGGCAGGAAGTCACTTCATATTGATTAAAAAAGCAGCAAGTTATATTCAAGAATATTTATGTAATTCAGTAATAATTAGTATGAAAAACAGGCCATCAGTTTGAAGCAGAGAGGGTAGGAGAACACGTGACAGTTTTGAGGGAGGAAAGGAAAAATATAATTAATTATAATCTCAAAAATAATCAAAAGAGAAAAATTCATCAAAAAGTTTTTATTATTATAAAAATATATACACCAAACATCAAGAGATCCAGTTGCTTATAACACTGCTGGGTGTAAACACACAGACTGATTTCAACACAGTAATAAGGATTAACTTTAATTCTGTACTTTCACCAAGACACTGGAAACCCAGAACCCTTCTCCCCATCTCCACCAAAGCAGAGAAACATCATGGTTAAATGACTGCATATAGCGAACGGACTTAATAGATATTTATACATTTCAACCCACCACTGCAGAATATATATTTCCTAGAATTTTATGGAACATTCTCTAAAACTGATCATATATTGGAACACAAAGAAAACCTTAACACAGGAAAGTTGAAATAATTTTATATAGTCTATCTGATTACAATGGGCTGAGGCTAGAAATAAAATAACAGAGTAGTATTCTTATTTTAGGGAAAAAAAAAGTATCAACAAATGGTGATGAGGATGTACGGAAAGGGAAGCCACAGAGTGGCTGATGACAATGTAAATTAATTATTACACTATAAAAACCTGTTTGAAGGTTTCCTAAGAAACTGATATCTCTATGATATGATGCCACCATACTTCTGGGTACAGATATCTGAAGGGACCTAAGACAATCTACCCCAGGGATGCAAATGCACCCATGTATGCAGTACTATTCATAATATCTTGGTTACAGAATCAGCTTGGGTGCCTATCAATAGAGAAATAGCTAAAGAAAATGTATTATTTGAATATATTGATACATTTGTACATGGAGAACTGATACTGTACTTGACATGATATGGGAATTGACAAGTAAGAAAACGTTCATTCTCCTTAACGACACTCCTTACAAAACTTCAAGTTCCTGGGCTGGGTGTACACTGAACATGCTAGCATGGTTGTGTCATGTGCAGCTAACTTTTCCACAGCTCTTATTAGCATTTTCCCTCTATCATCTCAGTACACCCCACTTTTGTCCTTGTGTGCATTTGTGGGGGCATCCTTTACTCATTGGAAACACTAATGTCTTGTTGAAAAATGTTTATTTCTCCTCTATCTTCTTCAGAAGAATCTTTGCTGATGCTCAGACCTGCATCAAAAATCTTGAGGGCACTTCTTGGGGCCTTTTATACTACCCTCTCTGAGTCATTCTGAAAAGTCACGTGGTGAATTAAGACGTCCCAGCTCTTGTCTCCTTGATTTGACTCTTTGATGAATCCTTCTCAAGTCACTACTAGTAGCTGATTTTAAGTTACTTGTATTTTGTCACCTCTTAATACAATATATTCCAGAAGCTTGCTAGATGAGCAGCCAAAGTCATGACAATGAACTCTAAGTTTCTGGAAGATGTTTCTTTTGCAGAGCCCTTTCCTCCCATCCTCCTCCTCTTTCTGTACATTTGAAAAATTAAATGTATTTACTTATCCACCTTACATCTTCCTTGTGGCCCTGTTCCTCCTCTCTTCCCTGACCCACCCTCCCTTACTCTTCCTACATCTCCATTCCCCTATTTCTCAGAAAAAAAGGAGCCCACACTACATGTCCAACCCAGATCATCAAGTTACATCAAGACTGAGCCTGTCCACTTCCCATGTGGCCTGGTGAGGCAGGCCCTGCCAGAGGGGAGTGATCAAAAGACAGACAACAGAGTCCATGGTGGAGATAGCTCTGGCTCTGCTTACTAGGAGATCCACATGAAACCTGATTCCCGTAGGTACAGTCTATGCATTTTTCTTGATTGGTACTTCAGTCTCTACAAGCCACTCTGGATACTGGTTAGTTAGCTTTGTTGGTCTCCTTGTGGAGCTCCAGTCACCCTCCATGATATTTTTTTAATCCTTTCCCCCATTTTTCCACAAGACTTCCTATGAAGCATCTACTATTTGGCTGTGAGTGTCAGCATCTGTTTCAATCTGCAGCTGGGTGGTTCCTTTCAGAGGACAGCTATGCTAGGCTTCTATCTGTGAGCATAGCAGAATATCAATAGTGTCACAGATTGGCTTTCTCCCATAGGGTTATTCTCAGATTGGGCCAGGAATTGGTGGAACATTCCTTCAATCTCTGCTCTATCTTTATCCCCGTACATGGTGTAGGTAGGGAAAATTTTGGGTAAGTGTTTGTTGGTGGGTTGTTGTTCCCCTCTGTCCACTGAGAGTTTTGTCTAGTTAGAAGGTGTCTTCCTCGGTCTCCGTGACCCTTATTACTGTCAGCTAGAGTCACTGCAATATCCTCCCAGAAGCTTGCCCTGTCTTAGGTCCCCATCTAGTCACAGAGATGCCTCTGCCTATGGTTTCTATTCTCTCTGTGAGCCCTCTGTTCTCTGGCCGCTTCTTTCTCTTGGTCTGGTCTCCACACTCATTTCTCCCTGTATTCCCTCTTCCACCTTGTTCCCCCTCTTCAGCCACTTCCACTGTCTGTTCTATTTCCTCTTCTCAGTGAGATGTAAGTGTCCTACTTTGGGTCCTCCTTGTCACTTAATCTTCTTTGGATCTGTGAATTGTAATGTGTTTATCCTACTTTATATGGTTAAAACCCACTTATAAGTGAATATGTACAATGTGTGTCTGGGTCTGAGATATTTCACTCAGGTTGATCTTTTCTAGTTCCATCAATTTGCCTGTAAATGTCATAATTTCCTTGTTTTTAATGGCTGCGTAGTATTCCACTGTGTAAATGTATGAGTTCTTTTCATAATCTTAAGAAGTAGAAGACACTGCAATTTTTTGTTTGTTTTGTTTTGTTATTTGGTTTTTTGTTTGTTTTTAATTCAAAGAAGAAAAAGTTTAGCTCAGTTTCCAAATTACAGTCCACTGTTGAGAGAATTTAGGCCAGGAATTCATGCAGGAACTTAAAACACAACGGTTTTGCCATCCATTCTTTGGTTGAGCAGCATCTAGGTGATTTCCAGATTCTGATTATTATGAATAAAGCTGCTATAAACATAGTTGAGCAAACATCTTTTTAAAAATTAACTTATTTAATTTGTTCTTCTTTATTTTATTTTTTAAAAAATTGTTATTTTTTATATATACATTTATATTTTTACATCTTTTCTTTCTTGGTGGGTCTAAATTTCTGAATGTAAGTCAATCTCTATCACATATTGTCATTATCAACTTAAAATGTCTATCTAGACCCTAACCAACTAAGCTTCATTGTAAAACTAAGCTACCTAGTCTTCAACTCCATCAGATTCTTGAGAAGTAATAAACTTGATTACCTGAGTATGCCAGAAGTGCAGAATAGTAGCTTTCCAAATGAGAGGATGACAGACACAGTTTGTTACCTGAGTAGTCAATCAAAACTCTCTATTATGTTGTAGCATCTTTGTAATACGGTGGAGCAACTATTGGGTATATGCCCAGGAGTGGTATAGCTGGATCTTGAGGTAGAGATATGCTCAATTTTCTGAAAAAGTGCTTGATTGATTTCCAAGGTGGTTGTACAAGTTCACACTACACCAGCAATGGTGAGTGTTACCTTTTCTCCAAATCCTCACCAGCATGTGCTGTTACTTGAGTTTTTGATCTGATCCATTCTGGTAGGATGGAATCTCAGAGTTTTGATTTTCATTTTGCTGATGACTAAAGACATTGAACATTTATTTAAGTGCTCCTTGGAGATTTGAGATTCCTCTGTTGAAAAGTATCTGATTAGTTCTGTACCCCATTTTGAAGGCAGGATTTCTCTGTGTATCCTTGGCTGTCTTGGAGTTGCTTTATAGACCAGGCTTGCCTTGAACTCATGGAGATCCCCCTGCCTTTGCCTCTGTGATTGCTTGGGTTACATGTGTGTGTGCCACCATTTCTGACATTCCCAGTTTTCAATTTAATTATTTTTATGTTTTGTGTTTAATTTCTTGAGTTATTTGTATATTTTGGATATTAGCATTCTGTTGTATGTGGGATAGGTGAAGATCTTTTTCCAGTCTGTAGAGTTCCTTCTATTGACAGTGTTCTTTGCCTTACAGAAGCTTTTCAGTTTCATGAGGTCCCACTTATTAATTGTTGATCTTAGAGCCTGAGCTTGTTCAAGAACTTATCTTCTATGCCAATGAGTTCAATTTTACCCTACTTTTAAAGAAGAACTAATTCCAATACTTCTCTAGCTCTTCCAAAGAACAGAAACAATAGGAACATTGCCAAATTAATTCTACAAGAGTGCAGCCATTTTAATACCTAAGTCATGCAAAGACCCAACAAAAAAGAATTTCAGACCAGTTTCCATTATGAGCATTGATGCAACAATACTCAACAAAATACTCAAACCAAATCCAAGAACACATCAAAAATATGATTCACTGAAAACAAGTAGGATTCACCTCAGGCATGCAGAGGTGGTTCAATGTATGGAAATCCATCAATGTGATTCATTGTATAAGCAAACTGAAAGAATAAAACCACATGATCATCTCCCTAGATGCTTGAAAAGCATTCAACAAAATCCAACACCACATGTTAGAGTTTTGGAAAGAGCAGGGATAAAATTCACATACGTAACCACAATAAAGGCAATATACAGCAATCCTATATCAAATTAAATGAAGAGAAACTTTAAAAAATCCCACTGAAATCATGGATTTAACAAGGCTGATCACTCTTATTATTTATCTTCAATATAGTATTTAATGTCCTAGCCAGAGCAATAAGACAGCTAAAGGAGATCAAAGGGATACAAATTGGAAAGGAAGATATCAAAGTATTGCTACTCACAGATGATATGATGTATATACAAGTCATCCCAAAAATACCACCAGAGAACTCCTTGTGCTGATAAACACCTTCATCAAAGTGGCTAGATAAAAAATTAATTTAAAAAATTCAGTAGTCCTCTTGTATACAAAAGACAAATATGCTGAGAAAGAAATTAGTGAAAAGACATCCTTCACAATAGTCACAAAAAACATAAAAGTATCTTGGTGTAACTCTAACCAAGGGAGTAAAAAACATGTATGACAAGAAATTTGAGTCTCTGAAGAAAGAAATTGAAGAAGAGATCAGAAGGTGGAAAGATGTCCCATATCATGGATTGGTAGGATCAACATAGTAAAACTGGCCATCTTACTAAAAGTAATCTGAAGATCCCTAAGAAAATGTCAACACAATTCTTTACATGCATTGAAAGAACAACTGTAAACAAAGTACCCAGAATAGCTAAAGGATCCTACACAATAAAAGAACTTCTGGAGGTATCTTCATCTCTGCCATCTAGCTGTACTATAGAGCAACAGTAATAAAAACTGCATAGTACTGACAGAGAAATAAACTGGTTGATCAATAGAATTGAATCAATAACCCAGAAATAAATCCACCTACCTAAGTACACATGATATTTGATAAAGGAGCCAAAGATGGAAAAAGAAAAGCATCTTCAACAATGGTGCTGGTCTTACTGGATAGCTACATGAAGGAAAATGAAAATAGATCATATTTATCACCTTGCACAAAACTCAAGTCCAAGTGAATTAAAGACATCAACATAAAACCAGGTACAATAAATCTAATGGAAAGAAAATGAGGAAGAACCTTGAACTCCCACACTATTCTTAACATAATTGTTCCTTATACCAAAGTCATCTGATCTGCCCTTAGGGCCTTTTGTTAACATATTCTCAATTGTCTCTCTCTTTACCTTCCATCAAATCATGAAACACAGAGAAACCCTTTTACCTGACTTTTAATAAAATGTAATTTTACCTCTATCAATCTTGGTACCTTTTGAATTATTATTATTATTGTTATTATTATTATTTCTTAAGTATTTGTTGAAATGCATACATTTAACCTCCATGAAGGAAGAAATATATCAATATTTTTCCAGTTGATAAGCCTCAGGTATGAGAACAGTATATGGGAAGCAGCAGGCATTTCATACACCTATAAATATTAATGGTGAATGAATAAAGCAAACATCCAATTCTAAAAGCCGGAAGAATGTTAACTGTGGTATGCATTTTGAGAACTCTCATGGGGATTGTACTGCATTAATTGAGGATCAAGACAGGATCTTCCTAAATATGCTTAATTAATTGATGCTAAGTCTCAGTGAAATAAACTGTAAATTATTTTAAAGTCATTGAACACAATACATATTGATATTATTAAGATAAAACATGCCACATTTGAATAGGAAGAGAATAGAGGAAAAGAAAATTAGCTATTATTTCCTATTGAGGCATTTTGCAGAAGTCTCCTTCCAAGTTTGGGAACTGGAATGCATGGAGCCAAAGAGAAGCAAGGTTGGAGATTGAAATAAAGAAATGCAGTCTCTTCTTGGTAGCCTGCTCTCCTTCCTCTGAGTGCCACCAGGTCTCCCCCTCCAGGGGACACAGTCAAATATGAGGCACCAGAGTACGTGTGGAAGTCATACCCCACGCTCCACTCAACTGTGGAGAATGTTCTGCCCATTGGCTAGATCTGGGTAGGGGTTTGAAGTTTACCACCTGTATTGTCCTTGAGACTTGATACCCTATGAGCATATACAGGGGGAGGAGGTCCCCCTCAGTCACAGACATAGGGGAGTAAGGGGAAAATGGGAGGGAGGGAAGAATGGGAGGATACAAGGGATGGGATAACCATTGAGGTATAACAAGAATAAATTAATAAAAAATTAAAAAAAGAAAATAAATGAAGCCTAAGGTTGATTTCCATTTGCAGAAAGAAAAAAAAGAAAAAAAAAGAAAAAAGAAAGAAAGAAAAAAGAAATGCAGAATCATTTCACAAGCTAGTATAATTATATAGATTAAGTTTATTTGTGCAACAAATCTTAAACGACTTCAAGAGAAAATAATGAAAATCAAATTGTATGATGGGATGGCTCTGAGATCTTGGGAGGTAACAGAGGCCTCAGTACAATGCATTAACTGAACTAACAGAAACTGTCACCCACTTTACAAATATTTCTTGTCTTGTCACTATCAACTTACCTGTAGAAATATAAACATTTCTTAGAAATAACCTTTGAAAAGAGTTATAGTAACTTATTTAATTTTTGGTATTTTTCTATGTGTGAAGTTAGTTCTCCATTCTCCAGGTTTATTATAATAAGTAATTAACGAAATGTTTAGTATAAATTGTAGGGCCATGAAAGTAAACAATGGATTGCCTTGCCTGCATATGTTTTACTTGGACTGATCAGGTAACAAGGTGGTATTCTGAATGAGCTTGGGTCGGCAAGCTAGGATATGGCTCCTTATTAGAACATGTGGTGTACAGGCATGAGGAGCTGCCCGAGTGCAAGTCCTCACTTAGACAAGAGGTTCTCTGGGATTAACCTAACACTGCACTGTAATCAGTGAAAGGCCCTAAAATGCCTTAAGGGACTAAGGTAGAGAGTGACTTTTGCATACGTGTAAGTATACACATGAACCCGCGTACACATGGACACATGACACACTTCACCCATTTACACAAACCACACACACACACACACACACACACACACACACACATCACCTGTCTCAAACTCTCTATACCTACATCATATTTAGCCATCATGGTTGTGAAATGAATAATTAAAATCAGTGGCTGAAAATATTTATATACAAAGAGGTCTGTAAACTTCTTATAGCATCTGTTGAGAATCCAAAAAGTCCATAGAATAAAAAGTTCTTGGTGTCTTGTACATGTCCAAAGATAAGTGAAGAAAAAATATATATCATACAATTCAAGTTTGCACCATTCCTAAAGAGAAGTTTAACTTCCCTAAAATTACAAAGAACAATAGAGACATTTTTCTTTCCACAAGCATATTTTTGTATAAAATCACCACAACATTTGATCTGTTGTAGGACAATTTGGGAAGCTGAAATAACAAACTATAAGTTTTGCATTAACTTTTAAAAGTTTAATGAATATAATATATCACTTTAATATCATATGATTTCTTTTAGGTGTGGCTGAAAATTGATGTCAAGCATGGTTTTCTGTTTCTGAGTGCCCTCATATTCAATAAAATACTCACATGGGGTTGAGAGTATATAGTCATGCAAAAAGAGAAACAGCATGTCACTCAACATCACCAGCCTACAACTAGTGTTTAGCTTCCATTGTTAAAAGTATGGTACAGAAGCTCTGTAGGAGTAAGAGGAATTAAAAATCTCATCAGTATTGGAGCACCCAGTATTTTAGATGATGCCTAACTGTCATATCTTTGGGGATAGCAGGCTAAGATATTTTAAAGATACATAGATAATTTGGAAAGGTTCAGTTGGCAATGAACTGATAACTAGCCAATAGCCAGAGCAACCTGGCAAAGTCACTTAGGTGAGATCAACAGGAATTCACCCAATTATAGTGTCTAGGTGTCTGCAGGCCTGGTGGATGCATTGACAGGACACTGCAAGAAAATACGGAACTACTACAACCCTGATTTGTTGCTCCCCGATTCCATCCCACAAAATTTCAAAATAATATGTATTTTGGAAAAATATAGATCTCAATGCACAGTCATAGGTTTGGAAGCAATCAATGCAGGTCTGTCATTAATTTAAGGTGATTTAAAATTAATATTAAATATCAAACAAACAAAACAAATATCATCCAGATGCAGATGGAAGATGATTATTATTCAAATGAAGGAAGAGAACAACTTTATACTAATGGCAGAGTCAAATGCTTGGAGGATGGAAATAGCTTTTGGATAAGTAAGACAAAAATCACTTGACACATGTACCATTGAAATTTAACAGCTCAATTGGAAAGTGTAAATGCATGATATACAGACCAGCTATATGTAATATTTTGGTGTCATTTAGAAGTTCCCATAAGACTAGTCAGGATTAATGGTGTTGAAAGACAGCAAACGGTAGCTATTGAGAGAAGACTCGAAACAAAAAAAAGAGCTTGGCCTCTCTCAGCTAGTCAATGAAATATTCCTATAATTGGAAACAATGGGAATAAAATGGTTGCCATCTCTAATGCCAATCATACGACCTTGAGAATTTTAGGTAAATATTGTTTTAAGGTTTCTCACCTACACGTGAGGATAACCACCCATACGAATAACAAGAATGATTAAGTGGAAAAATGTGTTTACGTGAGACCCACCACAGGGTCTCATCTCATACAAAATTAACTTCTCTGTAAATGATGGTTATTATTTTTTCTCCATTAATTTTCTAATGGTTTCATTAACTTGGGAAAGCATAGTCTGGAGTATTGTGGAAGCTGGGACTCTAATTTTACAGCAGCCTTTATTGGATTTTATATTGTGCCACAACTGAGGGAAACGTAAAAGAGAAGATAAGGTGAAGAGGAGAAGGATGCTCTTGGCTTTTATCTTTGAAAATATACTTTTAGTGGGAAGAAATACTACTGTATTCATCCATATTTATGAAAAATAAATTGAACATTTAATGCAGAATCTAAAGTAGTTGTGAAGGCCCTGAAATAATTATGAAGGACTTTGCCTTCTGTTGAGAAATGGTCTCAGAGGATAAAAAGGAGTCAGCTCTATCTAGCACAAAACAAGTTTTCTAAGAAGGCTTTCAAATTATGCTCACCAATGTCCTTCTATGCAGTAAGGTCACAATAAAATTAATTTTAATTTAACACTTTCTATAGTTAGCACATTAATGTAAGCACACTACAGGCTAAAGTGAGACCTTTGGCTTCCACACCTTTACTGTAAGCACATTGTAGTTTTTATAAACCTTTGAAATGCTGAAAAATCATTTGTAGATGTTATTGTAAAAGTTTGAGTACATGAAATATTTAAAGGAGGTTGAGATGTGTTTAAATTTGAATTTAATACATGTGTGGTAAAGGTTTTGTTTATATTAAGAATTGGAGGGAAAATGAATAATAAAGATTTTAAGTTAACTTGGAAAATTAAAACTACAATTATCTGTAATTTTAAACACATTTAGATTATGAGATCATATTTAATATTTTAAGAGAATGACATATTTTTAAGGTCAAAGCAAAACTATATTTTACTTTTAAGATGGGCGTCTTTGTATATTCTTAAAAACCAGAGTACACTCCTTCTGACTCATTGAAGAAATGGTGTTCTATCCTAAATATTCATATACTATTTAAACAATTGGAGAACTGTGGAATAACCATGGTGCGGCATCCACACATTGGACAGTGGGCAGTATAGAGCTAACATCACTGAAAAAAAGAGACATACACTTGGCCCTGGTAGCACATGCGCATGCCTATAATTCTAGGCTTCTGGAGGTGGAGGTGGGAAAATATCTGAAGTTCAGGGTCATCCCAGACTATGCATGCAGTTGAAGGCCAGCCTGCTGTACATGAAGATTCTGCCTACAAATAAAGTATTATGAAAGAATAGACATGGGCATAGTTAGTTGTATTGCCATGGGGGAGGACACAGAAAGGAGCTAAAGAGGGTCACTGAATCTAGAAGAAAAAGATCCGAGGATGGGGTCCACAATTGGCCAGAATCGGGAGGCCCAATAAAAGACCAGAAAAAGAGGGGAGGGAAGGAGATGAAAAAGCAGGAGGGGGCCTATCTTATGTAGGCAGACAGCTTCTAAAAGATGCCTTCAGGAGAGTCTCCGAGTTGGTCTCTGCATAGACAAAATGAACCTCAAGAAGCTTGACCAGAGACCTCAGAAAAAGCAGATATGCTTTTGTGAAGATGCTCTGAATCTGAAGACTGAATTTTTTTAAAAAAGAGTTTATCACCCATTGAAGCAAAATTCTGCTGCCTGTGAATTCTCTCAGTTTGTAAACATCTGCTCCTAGCGGGTGGTGTGTGTGTTCATTCTCTTAGCAGTATCTTCTGAGGACAAGGTTCATTGCAAAGAAAGTTAATTTATCATATTTTTCTATTTGTTTTTGCTTTGTCCCTTTTAAAACTTTATTTTATTATAATTTATTCATATTACATCCTAATTGTTATCGCATTGCTTGTGTCTTCCCATTCTGACCTTTCCTCCCTCTTCCACACTGTTCTCCTCTGCTACACCTCTTACAGAATGGGATCTCCCCTCCGCCTCACCATCTGACCACAGCATATCAGGTCTCATTCAGATAGCCTGCTTCCCCTTCCTCTGTGTACCCACCAGGGCTCCCCACCAGGGAGAAGTGATCAAATAGTGAGCACCAGAGTTCATGTAAGAATTCATGTCCCTCCCCCTCACCCATACACAAGCCAAGCAGTGCATTGGCTAGATCTGAACAGGCCGGCTATGTTTACTGTATGCATTGTAGTTGATTGGTGTAACAGTTCGTGCAGGCCACCCTGGGTCCAGACCTGACAGACTTAATGGTCTCCTTGTGGGGCTCCTGAACCCTCTCTGGGTCTTTCTATAACCCCTCATTCTTCCATACCACTCTCAGAGCTCCACCCAGAATCCCAGCACCTGTCCAGATTCCCCCATGGGTGGAATCTCTCAGAGAACATCTATGTTGTGCAAATATCCACTTATAAGTGAGAATTTACTATGTGTGTCTTTCTGGGTCTTTTCTAGTTCCATCCATTTGCCTGCAAATTTCAATAATTCCTTGTTTTTAATATCTGAGTAATATTCCATTGTGTAAATGTACCACAGTTTCTTTATCCATTCAGTGGTTGAGGGACATGTAGGTTGTGTCCAGGTTCTGGCAATTCCAAACAAAGCTGCTATGAATATAGCTGAGTAAATGTCCTTATTGTGTGGTACAGCATCTTTTGGGCATATGCCCAGGAGTGGTATGGCTTGGTCTTGAGGTAGTATTCATTATTCCCAAGTTTCTGAGAAAACTCCAGATTGATTTCCAAAGCGGTTGTACAAGCGTGCACTCCCACTAGCACTGGGGGAGTGTTTCCCTTTCTCCACATCCCAGCCAGCATGTGCTGTCACATGAATTTTTTGTCTTACTGATTCTGGTAGGTATAAAATAGAATCTCATAGCCATTTTGGTTCATGTTTCCTTAACGACTAGGGACGTTGAACATTTCTTTAGGTGTTTCTCAGCCACTCGATATTCCTCTGTTGAGGATTTTCTGTTTAACTCTGTATCCACTTATTACTACTCTGTTTGGTGGTGCTTAATTTCATGAGTTATTTATATTGTCTTTTACTTAAGAAATCTTTGTGAAGCAGAAGACTAAATATTTCTGCTGTTTTCTTCTAGGAGTTTTACAGTTTTATCTCTGACATTTTGTATCTAACCCAATTCAAGTAGATTGTCAGGTATGCGGTAAATTTGCTCTCTTTCTCTGTCTCTGTCTGCTTCTCACTGTCTTTCTAGCACATGGATATCTAATTTATTTAAAAAACACATTTATTTAAAAAACTGATCCTTTTGTCAGTTCATATTGCCCCGTTGTTAAAACAACATCATACATGCATGAACCTGATTATGTTTATTATCTTTCTCATTAGATACTCTGCCACTTCTCAGGCACACCCTGCAGAGATGGATCGTTCTTAATTCTCAAACATCTAAACAAACACTTTCTGACTTTACTCCCCTTCGTGCTGATTGCGGTTGTCTTATGTATTTGGTGAATGCTTGTTATTTTTAATGGCTAACTATTAATTTTGGTTTCTGTTTTACTAATGACTTCTTTGATCTGGATGGTTATGTCTTCCATTGTCTTTGGGTTTAACTTAATGACTGAATGATTCCAGGCCTATCGTAAAAAAGACAGTAAATCATTTACTTGAGAATTACTCTATTTTCTACCAACATATCTTTTTTTCTTTCTTTTAAATTCCCAAAGAGGGTGGTTAATTTATATTCTCACCTGGGAGGAATAGGAAGAGTTTAGTCCCATTGAACTCTTTTCTTTGCACTGAGTCTCAGCCCCTGATTAATGAATATTTCCCTTCCTCTCTGAGACCATTGAGCTAGCTGAACTGGACCTAACGAATGTTGTAAAGGAGTAAGCACTATCAAGCAGGCAAACCTTATCACAGT
Organism: Acomys percivali; assembly: GCA_907169655.1. NCBI lineage: Eukaryota > Metazoa > Chordata > Mammalia > Rodentia > Muridae > Acomys > Acomys percivali. The sequence continues at coordinate 10,169,858 of OU015749.1, forward strand.
TACCTTTCCAAATGACATGAAATTAGGAGGGACACATGTTAGGGTATTTGTGAGGGAAGTGAAGAGAGAAATTTTTGTAAATGCAATCAGATTTCACAATCTTATCTGAATCTCTGTTCCTGCCCCAATATGATGTATTTTAATTACATCTAAAATAGTTTTTTTAATGATCCTTACAGTTTCTTCTTTACAGAGGGATTAACTTCAAAATACTTGGGTTTTTATACTTGTAATGTCTATCTACTTGTAATGTAATATCTAATGTCACTTGTGCTAGAATACAAAATTTCAACCCTTTTTGCTGTTACTTGCCTTACGTTATAAAACATAGCTGTGTTAATGAATATTCAATAGATCCTTGTGTACAATGTTTAGTCTCAACCTGAAAGATGACATTTTAAATAAATACCAGTTTGATGTAGTAGATCATTTTATAATTTATCAATAATCAGTCCAGTAATTCATAAATTATTAGGGCAGAGAGAATCAGACCATATAGCTATAGTTTTGGATTTTGCTATTTATTGTTTGAGATATAAACTTTTATCTATTTCCTCGGTAAGCTTTGCTGTTACATTCATAACAATTTAAGAAATTTGTCTTTTGGTGAATTGTTGCAATATTTTACTTCATTTGTAGTAATATGCTTTTTAAGATGTGTGTTATCTATACTCCTATGATACCATAATGTTTTAGTAACCTTTCATCAAGTGCTTTTTACTAAAACTGGAAAAAGTAAACAAGTGTATTTGTTATATTAGGGCTCTATTCTGTGCTTCTAGAAGAGAGTGAAGAGTTCAGGAAAATAGCCAAAGAAATAAGAGTTGAAACAAAACCAAAAGTAATTAAAAATCACAAACTTAAACCTAAGATGCCAAGTCAAGCACAAGAATATCTCCAGAATCCTCTCCAGAAACATCATAACCAAATAGCACAGAATGAATGAGAGGATGGCACTTGTTAAAACAATCCAAAGAACAATTTATATACAGAGAAAATAGTAATGACAGTAGATTTCACAACAAAATTAACTCAAGTTACAGGTCAAAGACTGATGTACTTGCCTGAATGATGAAAAATATTGAAACTATATTTCTCCATGTAATAAGAATATTTTGTCAAAAAAGTGGAAGTATTAACCTCTATATTTAGGTAGGATTCTTTTTTTTTTGCTTTTTAAATGTTTTTTATTAAATATTTTTTACATATGCACTTATATTACACATATGTACAATAAACTACCTCCAGCAAGAAGAATGATGAAACAATAAGGAGTTATATAAATGTTTATATTTTTAGTGTTTTGGCTATTTGTATTTGGCAGCCTTAGAAAACATCTTTCCTATCTTGGTGAGTACAAAATTCTGAATGTAAACTGATTCTTAATACTGAGAATAACTTTAAAACTAAAATCACACTAAGTAGGTATTTTAAATATATAAGATGCTTATTTCCATATAAGCACTTAGTAACTAATATTCTATAGCATTATACATAAAGTTAAACCACACTGAAGCAAATTGAGACATCATCTGACACTCAATCCTGACAAGAGTTCTGTCTTGTCGTCTAGTATCCAGAAGTTATTTGTCACTAAATGTTTTATTGGGGTCATGTGAACTGGTTGGTTGATTTCTCTATTTACTGTCAAAGACTGTGAATCTGCTGCATTGCTCTGGTCTCCATTTTAAAGCACGATGGCCCCTTTTCCCACAAGGGGTGTTGGATAGTTTTTTGGTTGCTTTCTTAGGCCATATATGTTTATTTTTATTGGGAGTTGGTCATAAATTATTATTGGTCTTATTCAGAGAGAAACACAAGGTTGATTTCAGGTATGTCTCTTTTTTCCTCTATCTTTCTTTCTTAGGTTTGGAGATAATGGTTGAAAAGAAAAAAGGGGAAATATAGAAATAAATAGGGATGATTGGACAAAAAAGTAGATTATTGAATCTACTCATCAACTTACTGCTTTAATTGTTATTTACAATGTTATTTTTAATTCATTGGAATAGAATTTTGTATATTGATGCAAAATAAGTTTAATTTTGATACATTGGTATACAATTCAAATTTAAGATTATTCTTCACACATTATATATACATATGCATATATATATATATTTCTACTGTGATATGAGGTATTATACCCATGCAACTCAATTATAATACAAGGTTTACATCCAATATTTTGAAAGTGCTATTGCAAGCTGTTTAGGATAAGTAAGTTATACGAGTTAATTGTTAGTGGATCAAATCATGATCATGTCAATTGCTAGTCTATTTATATTACAAAAATATATATCCTAGGTTTAACAGAGAGATATGATTCTATAGGTAGATAAGGTAAAATAGTTAGATAAGGTATTCAAAAGCCTCAGAGACCTACAGAATATAGCACTTAAAGATGTTTTTATTATTTTAAAGATTCATTGACAATAAGACAAGTTAACTCCTGGCAACACCCAGCCTACCTCAAAGAAGATGATGAGCATCAAAGAACTTCCTCATGGAGATGGCTTCAAATGTGGCAAATGAGCCACTGGGCAAAATATCCTCATTCTTGCCACAGACAGAATTCTGCCTAAAAAGGGCAAGCTTGGATGCAGGCAGAGTTGATGGCCAAACTCTGCCAATACAGGGTAATTAAGTCATTAATAGTTCCTGCTTCACAAATATGTCTGTCAGATATACTGGCTGAAGGCTGAAGATGATGCTCCAACATTATAGAGAGTGTTGGGTGACTATTCAGGCAGCAAACTGTCTCTGTCATGTTTTCAATTTTGAAGCTTCTAATGTGCACTTCCTGTTTACTCAGGTAATCAATTTTATTCCTTTCCAAGTCTCTGATGAAATTGAACACCAAATAGTTTAGTTTTACAATTAAGCTTAGTTGTTTAGAGGTTAAGATGTTTTCAGGTTTAGATAGCTGTTTTAAGTTGATATAGATGAGATATGATAGATATTGATTTACATTCAGAATTTTAGACACCCCAAGAGAAGTAGATGTTTTCTCCAAAGTTGCCAAATACAAATAGCCAAAACCCTACATATGTCATATTTATATAATTCTTGATTTTTTTGTGGTTTCTTGCTGTATGTAGTTTATTGTACATATGCACAATAATATAAATGTATATGTAAAAAAAGTAATCCCATTCCCAAATAAAGGGGGGACAGGTCTGCTTGCCACAGATTATATGTCTTGTGGAGAGCTAACCTTTTTCTCCCCAGTGCTGTAAGATACATGGGGTTACCTATCTGAATGGTATTCTACCTATTTCCTGGATATAAATACTTTTTGTGCTTGCAAAATGCCAGTTTCTCACACCCCACACATACCCCACTGAGGTTCTGAAGTGGGGTTTCTTAGGACTGTGGAGAGGATCCCCATGGTGCAAGATGTAACACAGACTAGGACTGAGGTGTTGAGAGCTCTAAAGTTACTGTAAGATAATCTAACTAATTTAAGAAATCATGCAGTTCTGAGTTATTAATAAAGTAGAATTGCCATGATTAGAGAAAAATATTTATCAACCTTGTTTTGGTTTTATAACTTTAAATAACCATGCATTCAAATTAACTTTGGAAATTAATTATATTCCTCAGCATTATTGGTGTAACCAGGCCTCACTTAATTATAAATAATTTTAGATTGATTCTTATCACAGTGTTTATCAAGAATATTTACAATATATAAAATAACCAGTTATGAGGTGATCAGCCTCATGGAGTTTTTAGCCTAATGATGAAGATGATGTTTGAAGGGTGGGATTTGAATACAAGTTATAGAAGCTAACAACATCTTTCTGAAAATTAGGTAATTAAGGTAGTGTTGTTGAAATCTGGGGTGATTGTCTTTTTCGATGTTCAAATTCTTGACTATTCTTCCTCGAATAATACTCTTAAATTTATTTTATATGGGATATCAGGTTTAATTCTACAAAGTTTAGATCCCCTGCTACTAATACACAAAACTGTCCTATATGGATGAACTCTAGACTTTAATTAATTTTGAGGGGTTTTGTATGTTTGTTTTAATTTTAATTCATTATAGTTTATCCAGATTACATTGTGGCTGTTATTCCCTTGCTTGTACCTTCCCCTTCCCACCTCCCCTCACTCTTATGCCCTATTGCCCTCCCCTAGACCTCTGACAGAAGGGCACTTCCTTCCCTACCATATGACCACAGCCTATCAGGTCTCATTTGGATAGCCTACTTCCCCTTCCTCCGTGTGCGTCTGGACCTCTTCACCAAGGGAAGTGACCAAATCCAGGGCACCAGAGATAGGAACTCTGATAGGCTCTACTTATGGAAATAGTTTCCTTATTATTAGCAGTTTGGCCTTTTTCAATTTGAACAGTTGTTGTTGTTTTGTTTTGTTTTATTGTTGTTAGACATTGTTTCTTGATTTTCCAAGACTTGAGAAAACTCACTGTGATTCCCTCACTCAGCAGAACTCAAAGGATATATAACAGAATGGTAGTCTAATCATTCTGACTTGTAAGAGCTGTGAACGAATAAGCTTGTGAATAATTAGGGGATTCTTTTGTTACTCTTGGCATTTGGTATTTTTCTCCACAGGTTAGTTTGAGTAAAATCTGTCCTTTGCATAATTGAGATTTACCATGCACCAGTGAAATTCATTTATGGAAGAAATTGGTTTATAAATAATCTTTTTTTTTCTTACCCATAAGACTTTACTCTGAAACCAAAACTAAACAAATAAAGCCTATGAATAATTGGGAATCATGAGTTTTTCATTATATAGTGTGCTAATACAACCTTAAAGCACAGGCAGGCCAACAGAGGGTATAGTTTCCTTTAAAATGATGGCTGGTTACTGTGAATCTTAGTTACTTGAATCGCTCACCTTAATGGCATTTGAAATGAACTACAAGACAGAGCTCTGGGACTGTCTGTGAACTCAATTCCAGGTAAGCTTAGCTGAAGTGAAAGGCCCTTCCCTCAGGGTAGACAGTGAATTCCAGGAGTGGCCCAGGTATAGTGGAGGTCTGAGGGGAAACCTAGCTGCCTTGCTTGTCGTCCTTTTGGTCCATATTTGTAAGTGCATCTGCTTTGCTGTTGCTGCTGCTGTGGCAGGTAATGGCGGTTGTGATGGTGATGGAGGTGCTGCTGGTATTATCCCCATTGCTGCCATCAGAACCAAACTTCTTCAGCTTTCCAAGGTAGAACTGAAGCCCAGCGACTCTCCAACACTCCACTGAGCCCTTCAGTGCCCGATTATCACTCTTAAGGCATCAATACTGCTGTGCTGAAGGCTTTATACTCAGCCTCTTTCCTGTGCAGCAGCCATTGTTGAACTAACCAGCCCAGCCCTTAACATGACAATCAATCAAGTAAATACTTTTTGAAATGTGTACTACTTCTTCTATCTTTCTTACTCAGGGGACCCCTGCCTAATGCCCTTCTAATTCTCAACAGAGCACCACCCTGATCTTGTGCCTGGGTTCAGAGAGCAAGGAAGAACACCAGGGCAGCTGGGATGCACATGAAAAGGAAGAAAGTGTAGGCGATGGCTTTATGTGGCTCTACAAGTAGAACATTATGATAGGCAGATTTGGGTCATGGGGTCCCACTCAAACTAAGGCCCTAGCAAGGACAATACAGGCGGTAAAATTTAAACCCCTACCCTGATCTAGCCCATGGACAGGACAGTCTCCACACTTGAGTGGAGAGAGGGATTTGACTTTCTCATTTACTCTGGTGCCTCACATTTGACTATGTCCCCTGAAGGGGGAGACCTAGTGGCACTCAGAGGAAGGACAGCAGGTCACTGAGAAGAGACTTGATACCCTATAAGCATATACAGAGGGAGGTAATCCCTCTGAGGAACAGTCATAGGGGAGGGGAATAAGGGGAAAATGGGAGGGAGGGGAGAATGGGAGGATACAAGGGATGGGATAACCATAGAGATGTACCAAGAATAAATTAATTAAAAAAATAAATAAAATTAAAAAAAAAGAAATAAAAAGAACAAGATTATTTAAAAAAAAAAAAGAGGTGGAGCAGAGCACGCAGGCGCAGAAATGGACTTGATACCCTATGAGCATATAAAGGGAGAGGAAGTCCCTCTCAGTCACAGTCATAGGGGAGGGGAGTAAGGGGAAAATGGGAGGGAGGGAGGAATGGGAGGATACAAGGGATGGGATAACCACTGAGATGTAACAACAGTAAATTAATAAAATAAAATTAAAAAAAGAAAAGAAAAAAAAGAAAGAAATGGACTCTGAGGAATTTCAGAAGCTTCTGGGGATGTTACAGTTTGAATATGGAAAGTCCTCACAGAATCATATTTTAATTGAGTGGTCTTTAGGTTTGCAGACTGCAGAATCATTAACCATCAGTCCTAGCTGATAGACGTAGGTCACGGGAGGCGTGGCACTTCGGGGTTGTACCTGATCCTGGTTCCAGCCTGCAGGTCTACTTCTTGTTCCTCTATTACGTCATATTGCACTGCCTCACGTTCCCGCTGCCTCACAAGCCCACTGCCCTGGAAGCGGCTGTTCCCACTGCCTGCCTTTCCCACAAGATGAAGCAGACATGTTTCCAAAAAGTGGGCCAAAGTAACTGAGAGGGCGGGCAAGTGCTTGGTTGTCTAGAGCCTTGGGCATGAGATGGTTGATACTGGAGAAGATGTTTGCTAACGAGAGGGCCTATAGGAAGGTGGCTTGTAACAGAAAGATCCATCTTGGAGAACTGCCCGGGAGAAGGGTGGAGGCAAAGGGACTGAGAAGCAGGAGGTCAAGGAAGATGCCAGAGACATGTGGTGGCTTTGCTCTAGCAATGCTCCTCTAGCCTGTGCCTGTGGGGCAGACGCTGAAGCAGCAAGGTCACAGAAGCTGAAACCGCAGGTGACAGCACAGTCTTTAGCTGCTGATGGGATTTGAGATGTGAAAGATAGAAAAGGTGTGCTCTCATTGATCTGTTATGATGACACCAAGGCCTTTTCCCACAGAGTTTACAACTAACTTGAAATCTGTCAGTGTGAACAAAGTGCTTGAAATTTATTTCCAAGAGCTGTGTTACATCTCATACAGCTAGAGTAAATTCTTTTCTCTTAAACTTTTATCTCCTCTATGAAAATTCCCATCTTTCTTCCCAAAGCTTTCTTTTAAATTAAATTCATTAAAAAAAATATACTCACTTTACATCCCAATTGTGGCCTCCTCTCTCATTTCCTACCTGTCCCATCCTCCCTTCCCTTCTCCTCCCCTGGTCCTCAGAGAGAGAAGCCCTTCTACCCTATCAACTGACCCCTTTCTATCAGGTCTTATCAGGACTGCCTGCATCTTCTTCCTCTGTGGCATGGTAAGGCATCCCACCAGCGGGGAGTGATTAGTGTGCCGACAACAGGGTCTATGACAGGGACAGCTCCGACTCCCCTTAATAGGAGACCCATATGGAAACTGAGCTACACATTGGCTACATCTGTGTGGGGGTCCTGGGTCCTCTCCATGTGTGGTCTTTCTTTGGTGCATCAGTCTGCCTAGGTCCTCCTGGGCCCATATTAGTTGGGTCTGTTGGTCCTCTTGTGGGCTATTGTGTGTGTGTGTGTGTGTGTGTGTGTGTGTGTGTGTGTGTGTGTGTATGTGCGTGTGTGCATTTGGTGTGCTGTCTGCATGTTTGTGCAAGACTGGAGGGGTGTAGTTCTCTCTCTCTCTCTCTCTCTCTCTCTCTCTCTCTCTCTCTTTCCCTTTGGTTTTTCATGACAGGGTCTCTCTGTGTAGCTTTGGCTGTCCTGACTTGCTTTGTAGACCAGGCTGGCCTTGAACTCATAGAGACCCTTCTGCCTCTGCTTCTCTGAGTACTAAAATTACAGGCATGGTCCTCCATGCCAAGTACAGTCAATGCTATCAACCACTGAGTCATCTCTCCAGCCCCCATCATTCAGGACTTTTGTTTTCACTGTTCATTAACTAAGAGACAGACCTTGATCTTTTCTTTACTAACATACTCACCATTGTTTGTGCTCATTGTTTTTGTTTCAATCACTTCTCAGTGCTGAGGATCATATAATTCCTCTTTACTTTTGTAGTTCATTTGGTCACCACTCAGCTCCCATGCTCAATTCCTATGACTTTGTTCTTTTCAGCCCATCCTAATAGTGATGCCAAGGTCACAATTAACTCATTAAAGATGTAACAATTTTACTGTATTAAGTTTGGGTGAAGAGACTTGTCATTTTTCTGTGACTAATGTAGAGCATTTTCCACAGTTGGAGAAAAAGGAACTCACTGCTTTGCCAAGAGACTTCGGTTTCCCACATGTGTGGTTCATGTGTCCCTAGAACTCCAAAAGATCCAACTCTTCCTCTGGTCTCTGTGTGCATTACACACTTTTATGTACACACAGACAAAACCATTCAATATTTTAAAAACAGAAAACTTGGCAATGTTCCTCACATATGATAAAACTAGTGCTTAAAATGAAAAAACTATTATCTATTTGTAAAAACAGAATTAATATATGCTACAAATACTGATTAATAACAATGTGCAACCAAAAAGTTACTAGTTATATACTTCACATATATTTGGTAAACCAAAGTTTATGAAAATTTTTAATTAGAATACTCTGATAATTCATCTGGCTATGATGAAAAGTTATGCATTCATTCATTATAGGAATTACTATTATTTGTCATTAAAATGCTGATTTTGATTCCTCATTTATTGCTAAGTGTCTTTGTGTAGTGTTTTGGACACTGATCAGAAGTTGCATAAACCAAACAATATAATCAGGAAGAGTTAAAATGAAGGAATAACATTGTAACTAAAATTTTAAATCTAAAAAAATTATAAAATTTATACTTGAAAGTTGAAATATTTTATAGCATTTTATTCTTTCATACGGATTTCTTAATGACAGATCGTAACACCCTGAATAAAACAAGTGTGGCACAATTGTTTTAAAAACTGGCAGTAGAGGGCACTATTGGATGCCTTGTAGCAACTACAAAATTAGATGCTGAGCCAAGCTGAGACATTCTCATGGGGTTAAACTTTACAGTGCTTTATTGTCAAGCCCAGATGTAGATTCAGAGACTATTTTTGCCATTAAACAATGAGATAGTGATGGAGGGGAGAGTAGGTAGGGAGAGAGAAGAAGAGGGAGAGGTGGGAGAGAGAAGATGAAGAAATGGTGGAAGAGACAAAGGGAGCGAGGGATGAAGGGAGGGGGAGAGAGAGAGAAAAAGAGGGAGGGAGAGAAAGAGGGAGGGAGGGTGGGAAAAAAGGAGGGAGGGAGGGAGGAAATCAGTCTATTGGATGAATCACGTTGAGGTTAGAAAGTGAAAGGGGAAATGGAGCATATATTGGAAAGCACAAAACGTAGAAATACTAAGTTGCATTACAGTGGAGAGAGGAAAACAGCAAGGACACTGCATGTTTAGACCCTTTGGCTACTTCTCCTTAGAGTAGTATGTTCTAGGCGTAAAGAAATAGCACTGTCAAAAGGTCACCTTGAAAGTCATCAAAGGTGCAGGACAACCTAGCAAAGGCTCATTTTGTCTCCACAGTGTGCACACATCACTATAACTTTTAAGTCAGGTAGTATTTACATATTTTCTTGGTATCATGCTGGGGACAGAAGCACTGCAATTAAATAGTATATGGTTCTAAAGTTTTTATAATATATAGTTCTTTTGTTAGTTCACTTAAGCTTACTACCCAAAACAACTGTAGAAGCTACAATCAGGCTTGTAAATAGTCTTTAGTAACTATTAAGTATATTCCCTTAGGTTCTCTAACATGAAACTGTCACTATGTGCAAAAAGAAGCTAGAATTTTTTTTTTTTTTGTAAACTCAGGGAAATAATTTTATTTCATCTTCAATATATTAAAATTGTCTATGATCTTCTTGGATACACAGAAGTGCAATGTCTAAAATACAAATATGAATATAGACTACTTTTGGAAAAAAATTAAAACATGAATATTTCAGTACTCCAATCATGGAGACATAGTGTCCCAAAAGAGTGTAAACACACTTTTCCTTTTTGCGTCTGAATCTAAGACTTCTCTTTTCTAACAAATGTGTGTAGAACTAGAGTGTCTGAGAACATGACATACATGCACTTGGGTGCTCACTGCTGGAGGCTTAAGGGTACTGACTTTGGCTTCTGTTTGTTTCTTTAAACGGGTTCATATTTAACCCCATACTTCTATTTGGTTGATCAGTAAATGATTAAATTGTTCTGCTGAGTAGCTTAGGAGAATCTGTTGAACATGTTTTGTTTAGCTCTGTCTTTGGCAGCAAAACAAATTTCTCTGCTGCAGCTTTAATAACTTGTAGATTGTAAAGAATGCTTCTTCACACATACTGGGTGCTACAACAACCCCATGGACGGGTTCACTGGGACACTTGATCACGTCTGGTCAACAGGCCATGCTGTTATTCCCAAACTAATTGGGAGACTGTGGGAGAGAACATGATAGAAGTTCGTTTTTCCAATGTTCAGAATATTTCATTTTTTTGTCTGATTGCTGGAAAGACCATAAGTATCTGGAAATGCTTTGTAGAAATAATGAGAGCCTATGCATATATTTGCATCTTTTTATAAGTTTCCTTCAATGTGGCTGGAGCGTATCTTGTTTCCTGGGAGAACCATATTGAACTTTAGCAACTCAGATGACACGATTGCATGGTGCCCATGATATTAAGTGCATCACTGAGAATTAATTTCTTGCTCTAGGAATAGAGTTCATGCTTTCATGAGAATGGGTAATTGCTAGTTACTTTGAACGTGGGTTGTCCTTCAAGCCTCCCTCATGAACTTCGTCTCCTACATATGAGCCTTTCTGGTGTCCACCTTAAGATGAAGATGAGGTGGCCCCTGTCAGCTTAGTGGAAGCTCGTGCTGGTGCCACACTCTTAATTTATCCTGTGGATTTTCTTAATCATGGTGGTTTAAAATTCTATATTATTAACTTTATTATACAAAATAAGAAGCACTGTTTTTAAGCCAAGGCAGTTTACATAGTTATTGGAACTGCTTTGGTTATAAGGACTAATCAGTATGATGTTAAAGATGGCATACATTCTTGATATGTCTTTGAGGGTTATTGTTTTGTTTTTGTTTTTGTTTTTTTGTTTTCTTTTATTATTTTTTATTTTTACTTTGTTCGTTTTATGTCCCAATTGTAGCACCCTCATCTCCCTCATCTCCTCCTGGTCCCACCCTCCTTCCTTTATCCAGCTTCTCCCTCTTCCCTACTCCTCAGAAGGGGGGAGCCCTCCTCCTCCATCATCTGACCCCAGCCTATGAAGTCTCAACTGGACTTCCTACATCCTCTTCCTCTGTGGTCTTACAAGGCTGCCCTTCGAGGAGGAAGTGATCAACAAGTGAGCAGCTGAGTCCATGTCAGAAGCAGCCCCTACTCCCCATATTATGAGACCCCCAAGAAGGCTGCATCTCTACTATATCTGAGCAAGAAGTCCTAGGTCCTCACCATGTATTTATTGTTCATGGTTGGTGTATCACTCTCTGTAGCACTTTCCCGCCCCCGTCTGTCCCACCCTGATTTGTTGGCTCCTTGTGGAGCTCCTGTCCCCTCCAGGTTTTTCTACTCCCCAACTCCTCCATAAGACCCCCTGAGCTCCACCCTAATGTTTGGCTGTGAGTTTCAGCCTCTGCTTTGATGCCTTTCTGGGTGGAGTCTTTCAGAGGACCTCCGTGGTCAGCTCCTATCCTATTCCTTCACTTCAACCACTTCCAGTGTCTATTCTATCTACCCTTCTCAATGAGAATTAAGAATTCCTCTTGTTATTTGGCTTCTTTGAATCTGTGTATAGACAGTAGTGTTGTTATCCTGTACTATGTGGCTAATATCAGCTTATAAGTGAATATATACCACGGGTGTCTTTCTGGGTCTGGTTACCTCACTCAGGATGATCATTTCTAGTTCCATCCATTTGTCTGAAAATTTAAAGATTTCCTTGTTTTTAATAGTTGAGTAGTAATCCATTGTGTAAATGTCTCACAGTTCCTTCATTCATATTTGGTAAAGGAACATCTAGGTTGTCTCCAGATTCTGGCTATTATGAATAAAGCTTCTATGAACATATTTAAGCAAATGTCATTGTGCTTTGGTGGGGCATCTTTCAGGTACATGCCCAAGAGTGGTATAGCTGCGTCTTCAATATACATCTTCTAAAGAAAGTCTGTGGGATGGGAGACAGTATTTACCTATCTAGTAAATGTGATTTTTGTTACTAATAGCTTTGGAGTGCAGTGAAAAGTGAGGACTTGGTTCTCAAAGTCGCTTGCAAGGAAATAAACTGCAGTTTCCTAGCCCAGGCTGCCTTGCTAGCCTTTGGCAAAATGGGTCAATGCCCTTTCCAGTGTGGTGTATTACAGAGGTGTGGACCATAACTAGTATCTGTAAGAAATCATTTACTTTTCCCCAAATTGATAGAGAAAAGCAATATGGGTGCCACACTTCTCACCCACACATTCTTTCTGAGAAGTAAATTTGTAATAGACTAAGAGCTATCAGACATTTAAAAATGGGATCAGTTAATATTAATTATAGATTCTCTAACTTATCCAAAACAACTTTTATTTAATATCGAATACATTTTTCAGTGTTTATTTCAAAATTAAAAAGGTTAGTGTTCTATAAAAGAAGAGGTTTATGTTTATTCTTGTCATTGAAAATATTAAATTATCTACTCTTGCCTTTTCATTGAGTGCAATTAAAGTGTATATCAGAAGAAATGGGAATTAGCATAAATGTACATGGCTTTGGAATGAGAGCATGCATTTCCCTTCTGCACAATCCTATGACATTGTGCAATGATTGTTTTGCCCTAATATTTTTACAAAAGGATGTTTGCTATTCATCTTTTGTTAAAAGTGCACTTTGTTAGAACACAATGCATTTTAGCTCTACTCATTAATTTATTTCAAATTTGTGTTAATTGCTGGAATGTAATCCTTACATATTTATTGAATGCCATAAAGTTGAACAGTAAACTCAATCAAATTAATGTGATGTAAATGTCATAAGCCAATTTTTAGAACATGGTGAAAAATTATCTAGATTTGTTTTCAGTGTTTATCCAGTACTAACTTATTGCTCTTACATTTGTTATAATTTATGCATTGGGAGTTGTTACAAAGATGAAGATTATTGGTAAGAATGTTGGTCATTTTAAAAGACCTTGTCTTGTTTTCTGTCTTTCACCATATCCTGCTTCATAGTGAAAATTACAAGTTACCACTCAGCTTTGCTCATGAAAAAATAATAATGAAGCTAAACATCCCTTGGACTAAATCGTTTCCTGGAAATCGCCCTATATGTTATTAATGTCCTAGCAGTGACACAGATTGCTCTATTAGTTGTACTTAAAAACAAGCAATTCCCTTTACATCATTTGCTCTGTGTTGCAGATATAATAGCCTTGGCTCTCTCCTGCGCATGAACCACTACTGGCTGACATTTTTTAGGCTCAGAGTGGGAATGTCCCATGATGCAAACACTGTAGCTCCTGCCCTCTGCTCTTAGAGTTTCCCATTTCTCTCTAGGTTCTATGTATTATGTAACTCGCTCAACAGCTTAAAATTCTTTCAACCTTTTAAAGCTATGGAGCCTAGTATTTATTTTAATTCTTTTCACCATGGGATGGAAGAACTTGTGATATTACAGTTTTGTCTGCAGTCAAGCTAGGCAATCATGGCCCCACAAAGCCATCTTTACAAGAATGTAAAGATATATCTACTGCAAGCTGCATGTGGGAAATGTTCAATTCTCACTAGAAAGAGCCTTAGTCTGCTTCATGAAATCACGTTATTGTGTTCCTGGGAGATGGTGCACAGAGCATACTAGATGAAAAGATGGTTGTTTCATAAGATGGCATAGAATGATTCCCATCCAGACTCTATTTTTTTTCCTTACTGTCATTACTATTTCCCTTCATAAATGACAATACAAACATAAAACATAAAAATTAGAAGACTGAGAATAAATCAGAAAAATTAACCCTCAGAGATTCATAAAGAACTTTTTATTTTTATTTATTTATTTTTTAAAATCTTTTTTTATTAATTTATTCATATTACATCTCAATGGTTATCCCATCCCTTGTATCCTCCCATTCTTCCCTCCCTCCCATTTTCCCCTTACTCCCCTCCCCTATGACTGTGACTGAGGGGGCCTTCCTCCCCTTTTATGTGCTCAAAGGGTATCAAGTCTCTTCTTGGGAGCCCTGCTAAATATTTGTGAATGATAAAAATTATACTTAGTACATTATTCTTTTAGGATTCTTGTCTGCTTTGGAAACCCATTGGCCATATTTTTATTTACACTTATACCTTTATGAGAAAACATAGTGCTCTGATAATCCTCATTGCATTTCTTCCATACACAGTTCAATATTTTCTAGAAAATACTTCCAAACTATAATCTATATATACATATATATGCAATTTTGCTAAATTGCCTTTTTAACTGACTGCTAGGATTCTATCTCACTCACTGTCTACTAAAACTCTCCTGTTTCTACAACACCAACAAATCTCATTGTTATATTTTGCAATTTTGCTGATGTTACACATGATGAAGTGTTATATGGTTTTGCTTTTCCACTTTTGATGTTTCTAAATTATGATCTGAATTTCAAATTAGCAGGAGTTACTTTAAATCATAAAAAAAATAACTTCCACTGATTCTGACAACTTTAAAAAGTTATATGGTTTCAATTCAAAACGTAGTTGCCCTGTTTTGGACTGGAGAGTGTCTTAGTAGTTTATCTTTTATCTCAGCAAATCAGATGTTTGACCATATGCATTAGTCTCTAAATGCATCCTGTTAAACAAAATTAGATCTCTACCACTGAGTTCTGGGCTAGAATTATAGTCTTTGGATTCTTTTAAGTTCTTTTATAGTTTTGAAGAAGTTCTGTGGAAATATACCAATAGGCTGAGTTTGATGCAATGAATAAATATACACTTACCCTCCCCTGAGAATTCTAGAAATTATTTTAGAATGGTTTTTACATTTATGCATTGATTTTACAGTTGTCACAGAGACTTTATGCAGGTTGGAGGACCACTTGCTGGAGTCTTTCTTTCTCCATTTGGATTCTAAAGCTCAGGTCATCAGGCTTGGCAAGCACCTCTGCTTGCCGAGACATCTGACTGGCCCTAGTCTAGAAACTTGAATTTTGTAGACCTCAGTTGGATTTAGATTAGATGTTAAAAGAAGATCTAGCATCACAGCTTAATGCAAGGTTAAACCCTTAGATATGATTAAGGACTTTGATTGCATCTTCAAATTGTATGATTTACTAGAGTCAATTCCAACAATGACTGTTTCACAATGGAAAGTCTAAAAATCCAGTAGTTGCTCATTCTACAAGCCTATAACACCAGTAAAGGGATCAACTTACCAACAAGAGGGCAGGCAAGCAAAGAGGCAACTTCCTTCTTCTACATTCATTCAATAGACAGCTACCAGGAAATGTGGCCCAGATTTAAAGGGAATATTTCAACTTAAAAAAAAATCCAGACTTAGGGTGAATCTTTCCACTTCAAATGATCTAATCAAGAAAAATCCTTCACAGCTTTCCCAAGCTGCTAGGGTTTTAATTTCTTCCTGATGTATTCAGATTGACAACCCCCATTATAACAGTAAATATAATTCCTAGTGTCTTTGTGTATCAGAGAGGCTTCTATTGTAGAAGACAAAATGTTAGCATATATCTATACCTTCATCTACACATTTGTGTGTACACTCATGCACATATTTAGGTATACATGTACTTGTACAGGTACTAAGTAATAAACTGTTATTCCAGAGAGTTGACCTACATAGCTTTAGAGTCTGGGCATGATAAAACTCACAGAACTGATATTCTAAAAGGATGTGCAGGATGAGGAGAACTCTAGGAGCACATAGGATATTGAATCCATCTTGACATTCATCATAACATCAGCACTGAAGTTATTGTTTGACCGTAAGCCTACGAGTGGAGGCTAACAAGGCTGACCACTCACATTATATCCCTTTGTTCTTTTGGACCGTGTTCTAACTAGAAGCATGACTGCTTTTATTTACATCATGATAGACTTTCACAAGTGGATAGAAATTGCATATTGCATCTACAGTTCTTAGAGAGTAAGGGCAGGTGTTGGAAAATAAGACCTTAGTTACATTGTGTTTAAAGGCAAGCAAGGCTCTTTCTCATAGATGTATGGAAAAGCAATGGTTTTCTAGCAGGTATTACACATGTGAAGCAATGAGGCTCGAAACCAATGACTCCCAAACTTAACACCATTAGGACTAATCACGGAGCATAGTAAGATTATTGGTATCAGGAAAAAAGTCCTTTCTTATAAAATATTAAATGTTTAATTTTCAACCAATCTATGTTTTGTAATTTTAATTGCCCAAATGAAAATTTATTGTATATGTATGAAGAATTCTGTATTTGATATTATATCAGATACCTTTATTTATTCCTTTGGAAATGAGAAAAAAGTACTTCTCAGGGATTGTGGTTTGCCTGATGTTTTCATTGGGAAAAAGGACAAGCATAGCCTAGGTTTTATGAAAAATACAAGGTATTTGGATATAGAAGCATAATTTGACTATGAAATCCAGGAAATAAAGTCTATACCAGTAAAACTTCTCAGTGGGCTTGGCCATTTGGAATAGTTTAACTTGAAATTGGACATTTTGTTATCGCCCACTTCAGAATGTTTCTGCATCACTGACTTCATAATTTCTTGCCCTAAGAAGGTGAAATAGTTGTATTGTAATGAATTTATAGTAAACTGGAAGATAACACATGTTAGTATAAAATCTCTGTTGCAAATTGGAACAAAGCTTACATTAAAGCCAAATATACTTACAACAGATATTTAAATTTTAATGCTTGGGCGTGAACTGATTAAACACAATGACTTCTATTCCAGAAGACTGAGGTTTCATTCCTAGCACCACATAAAATGCTCACATCACTATCTTTAACTCCAGTTTTAGGGGACTCACTGCCTTCTTCTGGCCTCTATGAACATGGCATGCACGTGAGGCACATGTATACCTGCAGGCACATGTATACATGCAAGCATACTCATACACTTGAAAATAAACAAGTTTAAACTTAGTGGATTATAGTCCCTGTTCCTGTACAACAGTTACTATCCATTATTTTCAACTTATTTCTGAGAACTTTCCAGAGTGCCCCATGGCTTGTCCAATTAAATGCTTGTCACTGTCTTGTTGTGATTTTTAAAAATATGGCATAGTTGGACAGATATTCAAGGCCCAAAATAGTACAACTTTAATCACTTTGGCTCAAACATATTTGTCTAGAGAAAAGGCTGTAAGTAACACCATTTGAAGAAAAGAACTTTTTCTCTGAAAGTGAGCTTTGAATTCAAATGCTTCAGTTTCACTGAGTACATCATTCTTATCTTCCCCACTTGGTTGATTACTGAAGTGTATAGACAAGCCATTAATTGGCAAAAAGATCCTGCCATATTTGCAGACAATCAACCTAACATTTCTTCTGCTGCTCAAACCTTTCTAAAGTTGTATTGTATTAAAAATTAGGTTATGCCTAAAAACTTACCAGCTACTTAATTTTCTATGTTCCAGTGTCCTGCAATCTATGCTCCAACGAATTTACTATATTGTAATATCAAGACTTTAATCCTTCTAAAGTACACTTATATTTAGATTGGAAGGGTTGGAGCACAGATAAGGAGTCTTGCCAGTTCAGCTCTGACAAACATCCACATTGTACTTGTAAGTCACAATGATCCTCAAGTATGCCTGCCACAAGGAATCATGTAAGAGACACAACCTTTCCTGCAGCCAACTCTACAGAGTTTCTAGATGTGACAAGTGTCTCCTTAGGAGCACCAGAGCCTGTGGCTCTGCAGTGTCCTCTCTCTGCTCCCAGTAGTGGCACTCTCCGCTGGGGTCTCTGACTTCTTGCCTCTGCTAAAGCTTCATAGAAGCTAATCATTGTGATGGCTTTGCAGGCTCTGGCCACTTTTCCTCATCTGTCCTCTGCTTGGCTGAGGTTTCAGGTGCGTCCCCACTCTTGTGTACTTAATTCCTTTATACTTTTCCACCTGTGTTTCCTAACAAGACATAGCCTTCACCGAAGAATCAATTTCCATGCCTCAAAATATTTATAATGGTGGCTGGGGCAGGGAAGATATTCTTCAGAATCACTAAAGTTCTGATGGAAACCCAAAAGTTATACTTTCTCTTGATTTTCCATCATAATTATTTTGTTTTTGGTTTTCTTTTCAGTATTTTTGTCATACTAGCTAGTGTTAACTTGATATGCAATCCAGGATGAGGTTGATGCTTCTATTTCTACTTCCTGAAACACTGGGAATATAGGCAGTAAAATGCATAGTGTGTGTGTGTGCGTGCACATGAGCAAGCGCGTGCAAACACACATATACCAACCTTGCCATCAAAGGGTGTCTTTTAGGATTTGGTTCATTCCTCCACTCACCTCCTGAAACTCTGCCTGTCGGGCTGTCCTGCGGGCCCTTCTATTCACCGAACCATCTTAGTGACCGTAAATGCCTTTTACATTGTCTTGTTTCTTTATATAGGTTCACAATGACTTTGCCCTTTTAAGGTCACCACATTTGTTTATGCATTGATGGACCATTTAGGCTCAAGCCATAGGCTAAACTGCTTGATCTTTCCATGTCAAATCTTTGTATTATTGGTGGACTGTATAGTTGGAGCTTTCTAAGCTCTATCTATCTTATTGAGAAATGATCTGTTTTCTCTTGTCCACTCACTTTCCTACATAAGCAACACAAATGGACTGTAAGCTGATGGGAATTTATTAAGGAATCTAATAAGCAATCTTAGAAATTAGATTTGTTTGATAAAATGAAATATTGGAATTTATTAGTAACAGCAACCATTTTAATTATTTCATTTAATATTTTTACATTTAATTTCAGACAAAAATGGGGGACAAAGGAGGGAGAGTTATGCATGGAAATGATAATTAGATCAATCTCATAGTTTTTATAAAAAGGTTATATAAAATGTGTATAAATGAGTTCCTGATCAAATACTGTTCAAAACTCACATTATTTACAAAGATATATGGAAAAATAAAAGAAGATACAATGTTTGAAAACTGAGAATATTTTTATACACAGAGCTACTTTTTAAGAATGATGAACATACTGGATAATTGTATATTGTATGCTTAACTGCCAAGCTTTCATTAAAAAGCAAAGATATATTTATCTACCACCAGTGCAGAAAAATTTATTACCGAGAACAAGTAGCTTTATGACCTCTTAATGATTTTCAAATTTTTTTATTTAAGTAATTTGTTCAGACTATATCTCAATTGTTATCTCCTCATTGCCCTCTCCACCTCCTCCATCCTATTCCCCTCCCCTATGTCTGTGACAGAAGGGGACATGGCACCCCACTATAAGATCACAGCCTATCAGGTCTCTTTATGGTAGCCCGCATACTCTTCCTCTGAGTGTCACCAGGCCTCCCCACCAAGGGGAAGTGGTCAAATAGGGGGCATCAGAGTTCATGTGCAAGTCAGTCCCTGCTCTCCACACAATTGTGGAGAATGTGCTGTCCATTGGCTAGATCTGGGTAGGGAGTCTAGGTTTACTGCATGCATTGACCACAGTTGGTACAGTAGTTTGAGCTGGCCTGCCTGGGTCCAGATCCATCAGCCTTAATGGTCTTCTTGTAGGTTTCTAGGAGCCTCTGGATCTTTCTATTTCCCCATTCTTCCTTACCTTCTCAACTAGAGTCCTCAGTAGCTCTTAATGATTTTTAATGACCTCCATTCAGTCCTTCCTCATTCTCTAATTCTCAGACATATTAAAGTCTATAGGCTTATTCTCATTTCTACATGTTTTATTGTAGACTGGATAATGCACTATGAATAAGTGCAAGCATATATACTCTATATTTGATAGTTAAAGACGGAAATCCAATATGCAGCTCCAAAGGTCCTCTCTGAACTGTTACTCTGTCAGTATAGAAGTTTATTGAGTTGTACAGTCTTAGGGGTCTGCTTACTCTGGTTAATTGAAGTATACAATTTTTAGTATTATTTACATTTCTATTTTCATTATCAGTTTAAAGTAAATAATATTTAAAAAGCAAAGATTACTTTCTAAAACGAACCCTATAAAAATGTTCAGCTTTCGAGTACCTCTGATTTGAATCTTTCTTGATATTGAGCATGGAAAGTAGAGAAGTTTAGAGCACCTCTTTATAATTATCAATTATTATTATTATTATTATTATTATTATCATCATCATCATCATCATCATCATCATTATTATTTGAGAATCTCACATCATGCACTCCAAGTGTACTCTCCTCCAAGTTTCCCCATATCTGTCTCCTCACCTTGTGACCAAGCCCCTCCAAAAAGGAAAAAGCAAGTCAATTTTGTGTTGTCCATGTACTCACTGGAGTATGGTCAAATTCCTAGTGGTCCACCCCACCAGGGAGGATGAATCCTTCTCTACGTGCATCTGTGCCAGAGGCCATTAGCTGAGAACTGTGCATTGGCCAGCAGCTAGTCAGGCTCTCCTGTGAGGGACAGGGCCAGCTCTCCAGAGCCTATAGACTTTAATATGGCTTCATCCAGAATCCCAGGCCATGGACATCCATATAGGTTTTGATAGTAACATGGGAGCAGATTTCAACACAACCATTGGCTGTATCAAGCCAATTAAACTTCCCATAGCCCTCAACAGCTACATAGGTCATGAGCATTAGGTGGCTACACATGCTACTCATATCAGGGACCTCTCTGCTTTGCCCCTAAGGCAGGACATCAATAAGCCAACAGTTAATGGTATATACTGCATACATACACATGGATCTCAGGCTTCATCATGGCCTGGGACAGCAGCATGCACCCCCATTGCTGACATAACTTCCATTGGCTTTGCAAACCACAGTGGTCTTTCAAGGAGGTCCAACCCAGAAAATGAACCTTTCTTCATCTTGGCCTTCTGTCAATGCCCAGCGTCAGGGAAATCCTGTAGCCCTGGTGGTTGACAGAACCTGCAGTCTGCATCTGCATGAACACTCAGCTGTTGTACACTGACCCTACTGAACATGAGAACGTGTCTACCAGCCCTTGCTCTCACCTGTCTCCACCATCATGTCTCCAGTTCTGCTTCCTTTCATAATGTACACATTGCTTTGTTTTTTCTATCTTTCCCATCTCAACATCATATATTTGTTTATAATAGTGGTGCCCAACCTGGGGTGTGGCCTGGAAGCACTTGGGTGTCTTCTTCCTCCTCTGGGAGTGTTATGAATATATGAATAAGCTTAAAACCTATAGGCAGCCTGTGTTTTATTTTGGGGCACACATATTTATGTGAATCTATGTATATACAATAACATATATATGAATAAATTTCCTCTTGTTTGGTACCACATTGATGTACATACTGTTCTTGGCTGCTGTTTATAAGAGCTATCCTTTACTTCCTTTGTAGGAATTCTGTAATGGTTTGATCAAATATTTCTCCATGGAGAAATGGAGCAATAATAGCTAACTTCCTAACTCAGAGCTCAAAACAGAACAAATGTTTCCAATGAGTCATTCTTCTTTGTAGAAAAGACTTAGGGCTTCAGAACCCCATATTACAAGTAATGAAAAAACAAAAATAAAACACAGACTGCATACATCTTTTAAGTTTATTCATACATCCACATAGGGAGTTGGGTTATGAGCACAAACTCGCTATGTTCCAAATATCAGTAATGGTCTGACTCCTTTAAGATTCTTCTCTGTGAGCTCTTGTGGTTTCCTCTGGCAGTTTAGTCGGTATACACATATGTAGGTTATCACTAGAGCTAAGTGTGTGCATTTGTGTGTAAGGAGGATGTCTTTCACATGGGTTTACGTAAAAATGAAAAGATTGGCCCGTAGAACTTATTAGCATATCACAAATGGGGCATTTCTCCCCCACCACTTTCTCATTCCCTTCATCTCTCTTCACTCTTCTTTAGTTTTCTTATTTACCAGGTAACTTAACATACACACAAGCTCTACAGAAATAACATCGTGCTTAAACCATACCTAAGGACATACATATGAAGACAGTTGTGGGGAAATGTCCTAGAAACAAGAAGAGTTGCCTCTTCTATGGTGCTTACATTAATCTCCCTTAGCAATTCACTATCAATTGCATGTGAAGTGATATAAAAGGAGAGATGAAACTCACACAGGTAGCAAGAACATATATTTCACCTCTTTGTAACCAGCTCAATAAATGTAACCACAAAAAATAATATTTGATGACATCATATAAACATGTAGAGACGATGACCAACAAGCTGATTAAGATTTTTGAATGGGATGAACTGCTAAGGCAAATGGCACCACATCCCTATACCATTAGCACATTTGCCCACGTGACATGGCAAATATGAAAATAGACACGATCAGTCAGGAAGGGAATACAAAGTCACAAGGATGACTACTACCCACAATTTTCTATATGAGTATACATAAGGAAAATATTGGGAATGGATTTGCATTGTTGAGTTAGATTTTAAACATAGTTTGTTTCCATGGTTATTTAAATTATTTAAAACTCTGACATGTATATTCTCACATTTGGCATTGATCAAAGTTTTATGAGTTATTCATGTTATATACATTAATGTACTCCATGCATCCATTACCAAATCAGCTATATGCACATGCTGTATCCACATCTTTGGAGAGATATTTGGACAACAACCTGAAGCTGGAATCAGTATTTAAAACATATTCTACAATAATTTCCACTTCGATGATCATAAAGATGAGGTTAAATATCATTTAAAATATCACATCGTTCATGATTAGTAGAATCTTGGATTAAAACTTAGGAAATTCAGATATATAAAGAAAACAGGAAATAAGTTAAAAAGAGCCTGTGGGGGCTTTTAATAGAAAAAGAGATGTAGATGGAAATCCATAATATTTAATTAACTCAGTGGGGTATGTATGGTATCACTGCAGTGACAACTGGCATCAGTTCTGCGTTCTTAGGAAGGTTCAAGATCAGGGACTTTTGTCTCTGACTAAGAACAGTGCTGTGCCCTGCTCTGTTGTGTACAGCCATTCTTAGGTGATTACGTTTTTCTTTTCCCTGTTCACAGCTAGGGAATTTGTATCCATTTCTTGTCTTCTGACACCATTCCATCAATCACTCCATTATAAACCCACACAGGCACATGAATATGAACACACATGCTCACACCCACATCAAAGCTTTTGGGAAATAAGCTCAGTTCACAGTAACAAAATAATATATAATCTCCTTAGGCTTCCATTTTCAGCACTCTCCAAAGAGAGTGAGATAAACATCTGCACTGACAACACTAGAGCTTCTCATGGTATTTCTTGTGTTATTACAGTCACATAGATAATATGCTTATCTCCCATTAGGTACTGAATGATTTTGTTGATCTAGTTTTGATTTGGATTTATTCTGGCATTCTATCATCTCAGAAGGGTAGATGAGGCGATGACTCTAGCTCAACAGTAGTTACTAAGGTAATCATCTTGTTACATGACAGGGCACCTGGCAAGTTTCTTCGACATGTTCATTATTGTATTTTACGCCATCACTTTATCTTTATAGTTCATACTTTGCTTTCTCATTGACATCTGTTTTAATGTGTGTGTGTGTGTGTGTGTGTGTGTGTGTGGTTTTTTTTTTTTGTTTTGTTTTTTGTTTTTTTTGTTTGTTTGTTTTTTGAGACAGGGTCTCCCTATGTCGCCTTGGCTGTCCTGGACTCTCTTTGTAGACAGGCTGGCCTCGAACTCACAGAGAACCACCTGCCTCTGCCTCCCCAGTGCTGGGATTAAAGGCATGAGCCATTGTGTCCGGCCTTGTTTTAATGTGTTTTAAAAGTACAATTGAGCCAGGTGTAGTGGCACACACCTTTAATCCCAGCACTCAAGAGGCCAGAGACAGGTAGATCACTGTGAGCTCGAAGCTAGCCTGGTCTACAAAATAAGTCCAGGATATCCAAGGCTAAACAGAGAAACCATGGCTTGAAAAACCAAAAACCCATTGGGCTAGTATGCAGATATAAGTGAGTATATACCATTTGAGTCTTTCTGCTTCTGGGTTAACTCACTCATTATGATCATTTCCAGCTCAATCCATTTATCCACAAATTTTGGGAATTCCTTATTTTTAATAGCTGAGTAGTATTCCATAGTGTATATGTACCACAGTTTCTTTATCCATTCTTCTACTGAGGGACATTTAGGCTGTTTCCATGATCTGGCTATTATGAATAAGGCTGCTATGAACATGGTTGAGCAAATTTTCTTGTTGTGTGCTAGTGCATCTTCTGGCATGACTATGTCCCCTGGAGGGGGAGACCTAGTGGCACTCAGAGGAAGGACAGCAGGTCACCGAGAAGAGACTTGATACCCTATGAGCATATACGTGGGGAGGTAATCCCTCTCAGGAACAGTCATAGGGGAGGGGAATAAGGGGAAAATGGGAGGGAGGGGAGAATGGGAGGATACAAGGGATGGGATAACCATAGAGATGTAACAAGAATAAATTAATTAAAAAAAAGAACAACCCCCCCCCAAAAAAAAGAAAAACCAAAAACCAATACCAAAAACAAATGAACAAAAAATGTTTGAATTTTAACACATAATTTACTTATGGGTGTCTCTGTGTGCCTGTGTATGAGGGCATATGTCTCCACATCGGTCATGTGACTGACATAGGTCAATGTTGCTATGTCTTTCTTGATTTCCTTTTTACCTTCTTTTGAGACAGAATACATTTGTTTCAACATTATTATTCTATATATTGAAAGTTAAAACCTCATCTACTAGTTGAGATGACACCTACCTTTTTGTGAAGTATTAATATCAGCTTTCTTTTTCAATATGTTTTTCTGTTTGTCTTCTTTTGGGTTATGGATACTTGTATGGAAAAATTTCACTATTTAAACAGCTGAAAATACATTCCATTTCTAAAATCAACTCTGTGTCCTATAAACTTACACTTGAAGAGTTGGTACATCAATTCCAAAAATTTTTGGTTGTTAAAATAGCACAATGATTATCATTTAAGAACAATAAATAATTCAATTCAGTGGTACTTCAATTATCAACATCAGTCATCTCCAAATCTTCCACCTTCTCAGATAGAAACTGGATCCATTAAGCCACTCCCCATTTCATCTTCCCAGCTCCTGGGGATCATTATTATGCCTACTGAGCACATAAAATTAATTATTGTTACATCACATAAATAGAATTATATAAGATTTGTCTTTTGTGTTTCCATTGATTAGTTCAATTGTAATGTTTTCAAGATCAATCCATGTTGTAAAATGTGTCACAGAGTCCTTTCTTTTTAGGTCTGATTGATGTACCTTTGCATAGACTTATAGCATTGTATCTGTGCATTCCTATGTCAATACACATTGGATAGGTCTACCGCTTATATTGAGAAGGATGCTATTAATACTGCAGGTGTATTAGTAAATATTTCAGTTGCTATCTTCAAATTTCAGTGGTGCTATGTGACTGGAAGCAAGGCTGTTGAATTATACAGCCAGTCTATTTCTAATCATCTGAGAAACTATAAAGTTATTTTTGACTGTGGTTGCAGATATTGCATTCACAATCAGAATATGGAAGGTGTCATTTTTAGTGCACTTATCTTAATGAAGTTAATTTCAAAATTATTACATTGGCCAAATTTATTTGGCTTCTGTTGTCATCTCTAATCCATCACTTCATGATGGACAGGTCTGGGAATGGTCAACTCATGTCTCCTTCCATTAGAGCTCAGTAACAGTTTCTTGGTCACAGATATGCACATGTCAGGAGAAAGGACAAGATAAACCATACAATATCACTTGAGGGTGCACTTGGGAATAGATCACAACCAGAACAACTAAAAGTTAGTCTTTGTGGTATCAATATATTGCATAAACTCTACCACTCAGGATAGAACGCAGTGGAATGATTCCACTATCAGAAAAATGAAACTCACCACTCAGAACTAAGTTGTGAGTGTACATGAAACCAAAGGCACAGAAGGCTGGCTGTGCAGGAGAACTTATCCAGTGTGGCAGAGTGGGCAAGAAACTGAGAAGTGAACTGCATTCACTAGATACGTAATGACACACAGGGTTTGTTTTGTGTCGTGGTTTGCAGGTACAGACTATCACAGCAGCAAAGGTTTGGTAGCAGGACTGGCTGTTGGGTGTGACAGTGGAATAACTGGGCTTCTTGTACCTAGCTGGGAGATCAGAAAACTGGTAGTGGTCACAGAAAGCCGGGCTTCAAAATGTCAAGTCCTGCAGAGAGTGATTCACTTCCTTCAGGAAAGCTACGAAAAGTCATACAACATCTCGAAACAGCATCACCGACTTGTGGGGCTGGGTCAAGTGGCCATGCATATGAGCCTATGGGGAGGAGATCGTATGTAAACCACCAAAACACAGATTATATCACACACCAATGCAGGCCTCACATCTCAGCGACATTTGTGAGATAATTTACTCATTGTTATTTCTTGGCACCAAATGAAATTGATGTTGAAATATTTAATCTTGAGTCATGTCAAAATGGCTGGATAGAAATGAATTTTTTAACTATAAGAGAAAGAGAGTAAGACATCTTATAGTTTAGCACAAATCAAAGTATTGGCTTTAAGCTGTGGATATGGTTATTGTATACCTCTCACAGTGTCACACTGTATACTGCCACACATTTATAGAAAAAAAAAGTCTTCTAAATTATTTTCTTTTTTTTAAATTTTTTAAATTTATTTTATTAATTTATTCTTGTTACATCTCAATGGTTATCCCATCCCTTGTATCCTCCCATTCTCCCCTCCCTCCCATTTTCCCCTGATTCCCCTCCCCTATGACTGTTCCTGAGAGGGATTACCTCTCCCTGTATATGCTCATAGTGTATCAAGTCTCTTCTCGGTGACTTGCTGTCCTTCCTCTGAGTGCCACTAGGTCTCCCCCTCCAGGGGACATAGTCAAATGTGAGGCACCAGAGTACATGAGAAAGTCATATCCCACTCTCCACGCAAGTGTGGAGACTGTCTTGTCCATTGGCTAGATCTGGGTAGGGGTTTAAATTTTACCGCCTGTATTGTCCTTGGCTACTGCTTTAGTTTGAGTGGGACCCCTTGGTCCAAATCTGCCTATCATAATGTTCTACTTGTAGGTTTCTAGGACCCACTGGATCCTTCTACATTGCTATTCTCACATGGTTCTCTCATCTAGAGTCCCAATAGGATGTCCTCCCCTATGTCCCAGTTTCCTGGTAAGGGAAGGCTTTCGGATTTTCATTGTGCATTAAACGTCAGTGCACTTGCATGCACACACATGTCTCTGTGTGTGTGTGTACTGTAACGTGTTGGGTCGGCATTTTAAACATTTCTCCTTTCCACAAATGTATGATGATTACTGCCTTGAGGAAAGCTTGTACACTGGCTTTATTATTTTCTCAAACTTCAGTTTTAATTTGGAAGAACTGTTAACTAAAAAATGGATTTTTACACTGGAGTGATCAGAAGTTATTTTATCAAAGTAAATGTAGTAGGAAAATTGGCACAGTTAGTAAAGTGCTCACCATGCATACACAAGGATCAGAGTTCGATCCCCATAACTCACATTTAAAAGGCAGGTGTGGTGGTGCACAGGT
Organism: Acomys percivali; assembly: GCA_907169655.1. Lineage (NCBI taxonomy): Eukaryota > Metazoa > Chordata > Mammalia > Rodentia > Muridae > Acomys > Acomys percivali. The sequence continues at coordinate 10,197,578 of OU015749.1, forward strand.
GCAAGTTCAGCACTGAGAGGCACAGCCTGGTTCACTTCTGGTCAGCCAACCCAGCAGAATTGCCAAATTCCAGGTGAATGTCAGAGAGCCTGTCTCAAAAAACCTGAGGGTCTGGAGAGATGGTTCAGTGATTAATAGCACCTATTCATCTTTCAGTCATCTATGTTGAATTTCCAGCATCCGCATGGTGGCTCACCAGCATCTGTAAATTCAGTTCCAGGGGATCCCGTGCTGTCTTCTTTCAGGGACACTGGACACATATGATGCAAATGTCCATGCAAACAAACACTCAAATACATAAAATAAAATACCTTAAAGAACAGTAAATGGTAAATTTGATGGCATCCTTAGGAACAGTAGTCAATGCTGAGCTCTGACTCCCAAGCACAGGCACGCCACTGTGTGAGTGCATACACAGACATCATAACAGTGAATGGAAGAAGCTGGTCACGTCAAAGAAAATAAACTAGGATTTATCCCACAGAGGAGATTACGACTGAAAAAAAAAAAACCTTTGAATTTTGGGGAACTTATATCTGCCACTGAAAACTTGACAGCTCTGCAATATATAAAGAATATTCTAGAGGGAGTGACATTTAAAATGTCATTTTTTTTGTTAGTATATGAAACATAGCAACCTTTAGAAAATCTTGGTAACTCAGAACACCAGGGATTTTCAAAACCCTTTTCACAAGCACACACAAATAAAACACCCATTCAACATGCACAGAACCCCACTGGAGGGGAATATAATGAAATGCAGACAGCTTACTGCTCCTGCTTTTTTCTAGCCCCTCCCCCCTGCAGTTAATAGTTAAGGCAATGATACCAGTTGCTACCTAAGATGACTAGTGAAACAACCCTCCGTTTTTAAACTGTCTGTATAAAGCCAGCTTATTTCCAATTTTAAATACAGGGGCAGGCATAGTTATTCAGCTGCCTTCTGCTAGTATATATGTTGGAGAGTCCAGACATCATGTAAAGCAATCACCACAGTCATTATGTTTTCCCCAGGAGATGTTTGTGTTTTCTACAAGAAATTATAGTAATATATGGTGAACTTCATATCGTTTTCCAAAGATGAACAAATGAGTGAATACATCAAGTGTTTCTTTTTATGTCTATAGAAATTGTGTTGACAGATGTAACCCATATAAATAAGTCTCTTCAACTTCTTCAACATTTATTTGGAAAATATAAAATCTCAAATCAGACTGTGAGAACTTCTGCAAATATGTTATTTCTGGATATTGGGTCACTTATATTTTTATCCACTTGGTATGAAAAAAATTTAAATGTCTACTCTTTAGAGGTAGAATTGGAATGATTTTTGTCTTGGTATCATGCGGAATGATAGCATAGGTTACTGTGCATGTGCTGCCTTTTCACTAAGTGTGCAAATAGTAAATGTGTTCTCTATTGAATTATACCTAATTCATACTTTCAACTAATATTTATTCAGTGCTACAATGTGTCAGTCAATGTATTAGGTGTACGGCAATCTCAAAGGGAGCAGGTACACAGCCTCATCTTGTTTGTAGTTATTCCAGGAACCATTTAGTTTGGTTTGCTTTTTCTCAAAGTTATGGACCTGAAGGCCTTAGGTCTGGATCTGAACAGCCTTTAGCAAGTGGGCAAACTGCAGACATGGTCGATACACAGTGGTGTAATGGTGTGGAGCTGCACAAAGATGAGGAGAGCATCTGCTTCGTCCAGAATGGACCTTTATTAGAAAAAAAAATCTCAAATCTCCCCCAAGCATCATAATCTGTACTTACTTAATACATTTGGTAAAAAGAGTACCAGCAAGAAAACTGAACTGGGTACATGGGCTTCCTGAAAGAGTGGCTTACTTCCTTTAATCTCAACTTGCCCCACCCCAACTTTTTTGGAGACTTTTAAAATTATAAATTTATTCACATTACGTCTTAATTATAATCCCCTCATTATTACCTTCCAATTCCCACTTTCCCTTCCCAACTTGCTTATGATGGGAACAAATACACAGGTTCACAGCTGGAAAATGTACGGAAAATGAGAGACCTTGAAACACTTAGACGTACATGGGAGTCTCCATCAAAATCCTTTCCCCAGGGCACCAGGAGTGCTTTAAAAGAGGAGGTAGAACACAATAGGACTGACACACATATGAACTCACAGATTACAGCAGTGTGCATGGGACCTGCATAGATCTGGGCCATATGGGAATCCTATCACTGAGAGGGGAAGTGGACACAAGCCCACATCCCCAACATTGCAAATGAATAATTAGTTTTCTCTATCAGAGTCTCACTGCGTAGACAAAACCCCTTTTAAGACTAGAACCCATGTCCAGCAGTAAATGGCCAACATAAAATCAACTCAGTGACATTTTTTTTTGAGGTTCTTTGTATCATATTGATCTGTTAGGCTTTAAAAATGTAAATGTTACTATCTATGTATACATACATAGTCAATTCTGATTTTGTGTTTCTGTGGTATGTGTGTGTGTGTGTTTGTGAATATATGTGTCTATATTTCGATATTCCTTGTGCTTTTTCTACATATGTATGCTGAATTTGGTTATTCATTGTAAATAATTAGAGTACATAAATGTTTGCTTTGATATTTGTTTTAGAAATAATTATGTCCTGAGTGCAGGTATAGAACTATCTACAGAGCATGTCTGTAATGTTTTCACCCGAAGTCTCTGCTTGTAGCCTGGATTGGTCTGGAGCTGGTAGAGCTTATAGAAGTCTCTCATTCCTCACACTCCCAGGTGCTGAGATTACAGGTACACAGCAGTACATCCATCAAAAACATTACTCTTGACAAAATCCAGGTGACAAATGGGCAATAGTGCTTCGGGGAATCCTATGTTGAAAGAAATGGCTGCAATTATGCTGTGAACTTTCTGCCACTTAACACGGACACTTATCAAAATTGTAGGTGACATAAAGCTAACGATACCGTATGTTGGATAAGAGCATTAGCATCTGAAATCATCTCCATAATTTTAATATTGGGTCAAATACAGCAGTATTACATTTAGTCTAAAACTGTATATTTTACATCTGACCATTAACGGAAGCAATATATACTTGAGGAAGTTATTGATTTTTGGCTTAGCATTAGTCAAATAATAAATCACAAAAATTCCACAAATATAAATTGGGCTATATTTTTAGTACCATCATATCCTTGTCACTTGAGGTGGCAAAACTTCATGATACTTTCAGAGAAGTTAAATTTTAAAAGTAGGACATATTACCACAAAGCAACTTTGAAACTTAGTGTACTTGAAATTGCCATACTAGGCACGGAGAACTGTGGAGATAGTGACTTGTCCTGATTCTAAATTATCTCAACAAACCCACAGTCTTCTTACACTCGGTTAGCATCCAAGGACATCAAGCAACTGTATTGGAAGAAGCTATACCAGGCATCCTTTGATGGCTACTGATCTCCTCCCAGTTTTCCCTCAGTTCTCCATTACTTATGAACAGCATTCTTGATTCAATTAACCAACTTTAGTTTTAAAAAATATTTTATATTATTTTTGTACTTGTTTATGGACGCCACATTTATGCTAGTATCTAAAAAGGCCAGATGGAGTTATCTGGTCCTGTGAAGCAAAAGTTACAGGGAATTGTGAATTTCCTGAAGTATGCTGTGAATTAAACCTGGGTCCTCAGCAAGAGCACTTTGTTTGTTTGAAGGCACAGCCAACTCTAGCCCTCAGTAATCCTCTTCAAAAGTTGAATTGAATTTCTAGGATCCAACTGATTATCAGAATTTAACTAGATTGGACCTTCTGCATTTCTTTGCTTCAGTCATCACAGAGAGCTAACAGGGTTAGGAGAGTGAACATGGGGAAAAATGAGGGGAGTGATAAGGTGTGGGGAGAGAGGGTGGGAGGATAGAGGGCTTGGACAGAGAAGAGAAACCATGTGCAGGGAAGTCTCTGGGACAAGCTGGAGACCTCTGGCAGGGTTCCTGTCCCAAGTTCCTGGGAAGATATGATGGTGACCCTTACTGAGACTTCTAGTACCAAGAGTCATGGAGACTGAAGAAGATACCCTCTAACTAGACACAACTCCTAGAGGAGGGAGGGGAAGACCAACCCTCCCACAAACACTCTAACTCAAAATTTACCCTGGCTACAAGATGTGCAGGGATAAAAATAGAGCAGAGATTGAAGGAATGGGCATCTAATGTCTGGACCAATGTAAGACTCAACCCATGGGAGAGAGACAACCCCTGACACTGTTAAAGATACTCTGCTATGCTTGCAGAGGGAGCTAAGCACAGCTATCCTCTGAGAGGCTCCACCCAGCAGAGGATGGAAACAGATGCTGAGATTCCAGCCAAACATTGGATGGAACACAAGGAGTTTTGTGGAAGTGTAGAGAGGAAGAACAGTAAGAGCCAAAGGGGACAGAAGCTCCACAAGAAGACCAAGAGAGCCCACTAACCTGGGCCCAGGGGACTTGGGGAGACTGGCACACCAACCAAGGAGCATGCATGAACTAGACCTAGACACATTACACATATATAGCTGATGGGTAGCTAGAAAAAGAAGCGGGGCCTCTCTCTGACACAGGTTCTGTTGCCTGCTTTTCAATCACTTCCCTCTGGCAGGGCTGCCTTGCCAGGCCTTAGAGGAAGATGATATGCTCATTCGTGATGTAACTTGGTAACGCAGCTGTGGGTTGGTGGGAGGAGGGCACTCCTTATCTGAGGAGTAGGAGAGGAGGGGTAAGGAGAAGAGGGAGAGAGCGTGAGACGGGAAGGAGTGGAGGGAAGGCCTATGATCAGGATGTAAAGAGAAAAAACAAAAAATAAAATAAAAATATTTTTGCCACTTTTATTAATTTACTCTGACTACATCTCGATTGTTATGCCATCACTTGTATCTTCCCATTCCTCCCTCCCTCCTCCTTTCACCCTATTTCCCTTCCCCATGTCTATGACCAAGGGGGGCCTCCTCCCTCACAATGATCATAGGGTTTCATGTCTCATCTTGGGAGGCCAGCTTATTCTTTCTTTGAGTGTCACCAGGCCTCCCCACCAAGGAGAACTACCACAAAATTGTACAAAAAAGTACCACAGTTTCTTTATCCATTCTTCAACTGAGGGGCATTTGGGCTGTTTCCAGGTTCTAGATATTATGAATAAGGCTGCTATGAACATGATTGAGCATATATCCTTGTTGTGTGGTGGAGCATTTTCTGGATATATTCCAAGAAGTGGAATAGTTGGGTCTTGATGAAGACCTATTCCCAGTTTTCTCTATATACTCACTAGCATGTGGTCTCACTTGAATTTTTAATCTTAGCCCTTCTGATGGGTGTAAGATGGAATCTCAGAGTTGTTTTGATTTGCATTTCTCTAATGACTAAAGATGTTGTGCATTTCTTTAAGTGTTTCTTAGCCATTTGATATTTCTCTGTTGAGCCCCATTTCTCAGTTGGCTTATTGGGTTTGGTGATGATAATTTCTTGAGTTCTTTATGTAGTTTGGGTATTAGACCTTTGTCAGATGTAGGGTTGGTAAGATCTTTTCCCATTGTGTAGGCTGTTCCTTTGTTCTGTTGACAGTGTCTTCTGCCTTACAGAGGAGCTTCTCAGCCTCATGAGATCCCATTTATAATTATTGACCTTAAGACCTGGGCTGTTGGTGTTCTGTTCAGGAAGTTGTCTCCTGTGCCAATGTGTTCCAGGCTCTTCCTCACTTTTTCTTCTAACCTATTTGGTGTCCATGGTTTTATGTTGAGGTCTATAATCCACTTGGATTTGAGTTTTGTGCATGGTGACAAATATGGGTCTAATTGCATTTTTATACATGTAGACATCCAGTTAGAACAGCAGTGGATGTTCAAGATGCTATCCTTTTTCCCTTGAGTAGATTTGGCTTCTTTGTCAAAAATCAAGTGACCATATGTGTGTGGATTCCTTTCAGGGTCTTCATTTGATTCCATTGATCAACCAGCCCATTGCTGTGCCAGTACCATGCTGTTTTAATTGTTATTGCTCTATATGACAGCTTGAGATCAAGAATGGAGATTCATCCAGAAGATCTGATCTTTTTTTGTATAGTATTGTTTTAGATATTCTGTTTTTTGTTTGTTTGTTTGTTTTTCCATATGAAGTTGAGAATTGATCTTTCAATGTCTTTAAAAAATAAAATAAAAATCTTTAAAAAAGAAGAAACTCAAAGAATTTAATTCTCCCTAGATGAGGAAATGACTTATCTTCCCTTAGAGGTGCAGGCTCTTAAAACGCTCTAGAAATAGCCATCATGGGTAAATTTAAAATGTAAATGAGATTAATAGAAGGCTCTTATTAAAAGCAAATTTCTAATAGTCAGAGCCATCTAATATAATAGCAAAGAGCCTTCTGAAGGACTAAGGATTGTCTCACTTCTCCAGATTTATCAAGAGAGATTTCTTCTACTTATGGTGTTCTTGAATCAATAATTAGTTAGAATTATATATATATGTCATTCTAAGTATATATACTTTCCAATAGTCACTTTCATACTGATCATTTGGACGATGAGAAAATAAGTAAAGGGGTTGTGGATACAGTTTTGCGGTAGAGTGCTTACCTAGTATACACAAAGCCATGGGTTTAGTTTCTGGTTCTAAAATAAGATAAAAAAAATTCAAAAACTGATTTCTATTTCTTAGGGACTGAGAAGATGGCTAGTGGATAAAGAGCCAACTCAGCAAGCATGAGAACTAAGTTTGGGCCCTCAACACACACATAAATGCCATGTGTGGTAATGCATGCCTTGACATAAGCTCTGGGGCAGGGGAAAATGGGTGGGTCTCTGGGTTTCATTAGTGAGCTAGCCTTGCTGAAACAGTGATCCCCCAGTTCACTGAGAAAGCTTGTCTCAAAAAATAGAGTAGAGAATGATAAAAGAGCTATAAAAATCCAACCTCTTGCCTCCCCCCTACACACATGCATATGTCTAAAAAAATACACATAAAGTATTTTGGACATACCAGTGAAGCAATTGATATTAGCAATAAAGGGAGAGATTTATAAGAATTCAAGCCATGGAAACAGAGTATGTAGAAAATAAAACTTTATTTTGGAATATTGTTGCTTTTATTAACTTTCTTTAGTCCAGGTTTAAGAAGTTTTTATCTCATAAATGACCCTCTCAAATAATGAGATTAAGGGTAGGAAGACATCTTAGTGAATAAAGCTTACGGACCTCAGTTTGTTCCCTCAAAACTGTACACAAATGCTAAATGCAGTGCTTGAAACACCAGGGCCAAAACAGAGACAATAGGATCTCAATCAATAGCCCATATAGCCCAATGGAAGCTCCAAGCCAATGGTGGATGGTGTCTTAAATAAGAAAACAGCATTCGTAATGTTGCTCAGTTGTCTTCTCACCTCTACACTGCTGTACATGTATGAACACATATATGACCATGTACACATACTTACGTCTAAAGTAGTGATAAAAATAGCTACCAGTAAAGCAATAATATTCAAACTGTAAAGAAAATTCAACATATAAAAACAAGCTGTGAATAGTGGCACATGCCTTCAATACCAGAATTCAGGGAGGAAGGCAAAGACAGATGGATCACTGTGAGTTCAAGGCCAGTCTGCTTTACAAAAGGAGTTCATGACAGCCAAGGTTGTCTCAAAAAACAAACAAACAAAAAGATATAAACCAATATTGTATATTTATGTTACATACTATAAGCATAGAATTTTTATCTTTGGAATTTTATTAAGAAATATATTTTAGTCAAATGTGAGGCACCAGAGTACATGAGAAAGTCAAATCCCTCTCTCTACTCAAATGTGCAGACTGTCCTGTCCATGGGCTAGATCAGGGTAGGGGTTTAAATTTTACCACCTGTATTGTCCTTGGCTAGTGCCTTAGTTTGAGCGGGACCCTTTGACCCAAATCTGCCTATCATAATGTTCTACTTGTAGGTTTCTAGGACTCACTGGATCCTTCTACATTGCTATTCTCCCATTGTTCTCTCTTCTAGAGTTCCAATAGGATGTCCTCCCCTCGGTCCCAGTTTCCTGGTAAGGAAAGGCTTTCGTGGGACATGCCCATTGGGCTAGTATGCAGATATAAGTGAGTATATACCATTTGAGTCTTTCTGCTTCTGGATTAACTCACTCATTATGATCATCTCTGGGAGACCTAGTGGCACTCAGAGGAAGGACAGCAGGTCACCGAGAAGAGACTTGATACCCTATGAGCATATACAGAGGGAGGTAATCCCTCTGAGGAACAGTCATAGGGGAGGGGAATAAGGGGAAAATGGGAGGGAGGGGAGAATGGGAGGATACAAGGGATGGGATAACCATAGAGATGTAACAAGAATAAATTAATAAAAAAAATGACTGCGAAAAAAGAAATATATTTTAATTAAGTATATATTTTATATATACTTATATATACTTTATATAAGTATGTATCTTATATATACTTAGAAATATAAGTATATATTTTATTAAGAAGCATATTAAAATATTAAAATCGGATTAAAATAAAATATAAAGTGTTTTATCAGGCAAAAGTTGAAAACATGAGTTATACAGAAGTGAAAATCTAGAAGGACAAGAAACGAATTTCTTGAAATAGCTCCAGTTCCACATGAATTGATTTTTTAAAATTAAAAACTGAAGGGATATGTATTTCTTTCATTAGATAAGAATTAATGGTTCACTAAAACTTTTTGTCAATGGTATGTGGGTTTACATTTATGGTTTCCATTTGATTTTTTGTAAGTTTCAGAAATAATTGTTAGAAACTTCTTACTTTAGATATGAGTCATTAAATGAATATCTGTGACAGATGTGGGATATCTCTCTACATTATTGTTCAGGGAGACCCTAGAGGTCCCCAAACCTGCAAAGACTACTGTCATTGCTTATAGATGTTCACCTTCACAAGATAGTCAGGTTCCATCAATGAAGAAACAGAAAATCAGTTACAGAATATATAGAAATAAAAACTGAAATGTCTTGAAAGCTTCCTCAATGGACCTACCTAAAGGTGGACTCTGCATGCAATACAACTGACTTGACAGGTAAGATGTATCCACAAATGTATTAATAGCATGACTGTTATAGATGTTATCAATTGTTTTTAGAGTGTATTTGGATTAGAGACCTGTTGTACAGTAGGGCATTCATACCTGGTATTATAAATCTTATTAAAATTATATGGCTTGGAAAGATATGAACCATAGCGGGAGAACCTACAACAGTTGATTTTTTAAGTGGATATATTGTCAAATTGTCTTTTAAATTATTTTGTTCATACTCATAGATTAGTTTTGTTTTCAACTTTGGCAGAAATGTTTCTTTTTGCAGTGGGTAACAGTCAATGGAAAGGCATATCTGATAAAACTTGCTAAGAGGAAAAGGTGATTGTGAATGCTCAACCCCAAATGGGAAAATAGCAACTGAAAGGCTCAAAGAACACCACAGAATATGGGGTGTAAAGAATTTAAAACTTTAAAGATGGTAGTGAATGCTGTTAAATGTTGTATTTATGACATGGCATGGCTGTTGCCTCCATAAACTCACAGCAGCTGGTTACCTACACAAACTCTGCTAAAGATCAGGCCAGGGAATAATTCCAGGATGGGTGGAGGATGCTGTCATGAGGTTTCACCCTCAGGTATGGAATTATTGCCTAACTGATGGCAGCTGGGAAAAACAGGAGTGATTTTCTTCAGGATATGGCTCCTGGCTGTTGCCCAAGCAGGCAGTACTAATTGGATTCAGTGCCTGATAAAAAGAGGAAGAAAGAGAGGAATGGAATAAAAGGAGAAATAAAAAGAAAGAAAGAAAGAAAGAAAGAAAGAAAGAAAGAAAGAAAGGAAGGAAGAAGAGAGGGATATGAAGAAAGAGGATGAGGTGGTGGGAGAGAGAGAGACGGGGGGGGACATGATGTTGAAAGTGGTGGACATACTGGAGAGTCAAGATGAGTTGTTTGCAAAATATATTTAAAACAACTATGAAGATGTTTTGTACATATGCATGAAAATGTCAAAGAATAAATAAAAATATATTTTAATAATTTATGTGAGAAAGCATTTCATATGTCAGATTCTTTACGCTTGAAAGCATAGCCCAGAGCTCTCTCTTAACAGTGTTATTTTTTGGCACTGTAATAATTCAAAAATTTAATTGTGGGGACCTTAGAAAGAAACACAAATAGAATTTTTACTTATGGTAATGTCCAGAGGGTGGAAATATTTAGATGTATAGTACATTGTTACCTAGCAACATTGAAGGGCAGAGCGTGTATATGATGGACATGATAAAACTATTGCATTGAATGTAGATTATACAACTTAGGTTACTGAAAGTATCCTTATTGGTTTGTTCCACAACAGTTTCACACTTCACTACTCCTATCATAGAATAACTCTGTCACTACACTGTATGTGTACACAGCATGTATGCTTTCACTGAAAATAGCTTTGCTATAGGGCTTAACAGTCCCCTTTTACATATCTGAACAACACTGTGGTTATTATTTTTCAAGTCTTTATTGCCTGAAAATTTATAACTGAGCACCCTATATATGCCCTAGGCTCCTTGTCTAACTTTCAACACAAGGTCATTTTTTTGGTAGATACTGAGACAGAAAGATTTTTCTTCAGTAGGGCTTAACTGCTTCAATTTGCTTTTTGAATTATCATGTATTAAGTACCTGCTTAGCCAAGCATTTTACTAAAAATCAAAGATACAATATAATGACTGTAATGGTTAATTTTGTGTGTCAACTTGGGTGGCCCATGGAGCTCATATTTGGTTCATGTATCATTGTAATTATGTGTCATTTTTCTAGATGTTTTCATGGGGATAATTTGGGTGCAATATACATTTAAATCACTTTATTTTGAGTACAGCAGATTGCTTTCCATAATGTGGGTGGGCTCTTCTAATCACTCAAAACCAGAATAGAACAAAAGGCTGACCTTTCTCGTGGAAAAGAGAATACTCCAGCAGACGGCCTTCAGCCTTCGTCTGCACCATTGGCTCTTCTTGTATCTACAGCAGATGTTTGGCCTGCTGGCCTTGTGTATCACAGTTTTTTTTTATAGGCCTTCAGATTTATATAAACCAATCTTTTGAAATAAATCGTTCTTAGATAGAAATACAGGTAAAAGCAAAGATAGACAGGAAGGCATGCACATGAACACATACACAAACACACATATGTTTGTGCACACACACATTTTATATGTTCTGCTTTCTGCACTACCAGGTATTTAGAAGCTCATTATTCTGTTAGAGGAGGCACATATTGTTGATTAAGTGTATCCTAATAGCATATGTATATATATGATTAATGCTTTATGAAGGGCTGGAAAGAAGTTGTAAGAGCTCTTCTTCTTAAAACGCTCTTAAGACCTGATTAGATGGAGGAATTTGTTTTGTATAAGTGGCTACATATAACATAGAAAGGACAAATGGCAACATGGGTTGGAAGAAAAATACTAATTATTCTGTTGGAAAATGCAAAGTGAGTGAGAGGAATATGCTCACTTAAAGATACTGAGTCACAAGTCTGTAGCTTAAATAAATAGAACACACAGAACATATAGTTTTACACCCACATCCACACACCCACACCTATACACAAACATGAACACACACAGAGTGGGAGAGAGAGAAAGAGAGAGAGAAAGAGAGAGAAAAGAGACACACACACCTGCACACGCACACACAAACACACACACAGACATAGACAGAGAGACACAGAGACACAGAGACAGAAACACACACACACACACACACAGAGACAGAGAGAGAGAGAGAGAAACAGAGACAGAGACAGAGAGATAGAGAGAGAGGGAAAGAGACAGAGACACAGAGAGAGACAGAGGGGGCATGAATACAGAACAACTCTGTATGACGTGGTCCTCTGTAGTTACTCAGTTGTATTTGCCTTTGTATTTATATTCATTTACTCCTGCCCTTTATGTTCAATTTAAATATATCCCAGCTGATCAAAGATGATGTCATATAGGACAATGACTAAATGTGTACTGAGTATTGTTTTCATTTCTTGATGATTTCAGTTAGCCTTTTATTCTTGAGACTTGAATAGGAAGCTGAAAAATAATGAGTGTAGTAGTTTCCTGTATTCCAAGCCCTTAGGAGCACAGAAAATATTTGTAAATGGGGAGGTAGCTCAGTAAATATAGGGCTGGTTTCACAAGCACACAGACCTGAGAACCTAAGCAAAAAAAACCAGGCATGGCAATGTGTGCCTGTAGCTCCAGAGTAGGGGGCAGGAACAGGTAGATTCATTCACAAGGCCTCCATGACCAGCCAGGGTAGTAGAAACAGCTAGCTCCACATTCACTGTTAGAACTTTCCTCAAAATATAAGGGTAAGGATGGAAAGTTGGCTCAGCAATTAGCATGTACTGTTCTTTCAGGCCTGAGTTCAGTTTCCAGCTCTGTCTGTAATCTCAGCTTTGGGGATCCTGATACAATATTCTGACATCAGAGTACATCTACAATCATGTGCACATGCACAGCCGATCACATACACATGCTTAATAAAAATATATCTTTTGTTACATATATATATATGTATGTATGTATGTGTGTGTTTAAAAAAGACACCCCAAAATCAAAATCTTGTTTCCAATACACATCATGCACAGCAAGTGTCCCCCCCCCCCACATACACACACAAACACACACACAGTCACACCCATACACCAGACACATACATACACCATACACACCTAGGAAACTTAGGTGTCCATACTATTAGGACTCATTTTATTGCTACTTTTATGTGAAGTATTATCACAAATGCTCTACAGGCCAGAATATTTTTATAGAGATTGTATAGCTATTCAAATATATAGGAGAAATTACTTCAGAGTTGAAAGAGTTAAAAATCACTGCTGAATAAAAATAAATACCTTGCCATCTAAGTAAAAATGATACTAATGAAATTTCCATATTTAAAGTAAATATTAGAGCAAGAGCCATTAGGTAACATGATTTATTCTAAAATAACAGCAGGGATATGTAGATTTCATAGAATTCTATAAGTAATGCCAAAGATTCACCTTCAGGAGCTGCCTAATTAGCTCATTAAAATATCCTATCTCTCTGAAAGCTGTTCTCCTTGAAGACTGTCAGCTGTGTGATTGAATGACATGCAGAATCTCTTGGTATTTTATGGATATGTGATCCTTGGCATTCCATAATGAAACTGCTCTTCTCTGTTTGTAGAAGAAGAGCATTCAATTTTCATGGAAATGTCAGAAAGATTATATTGTTTTCTTCCATTTATTTGTATTGTTTTGGTCTGTGATGCATTTGAAAACCTGTCGACTGTCAACGGGAATGTTTTGCAGCTGCTTCAAAAGCCATAATATCTCTGGTACACTCTGATCATACTAATTTATTGTTAATAGCAAAAGATAGGGATCCTTATCAAGGAAAACTCATCTGAGACCCATCAATTTCTAGTTAGTGACAGATCACTTCAAGATTTCAAGATTTGAGTTATGCTATACTACTTCCTTAAATGATAACAAATCATTCCATGATAATATATATGTGTGTATATATATATATGTTTGTGTGTGTGTTGTATATATGTGTACATGTATGCCTGCGCATACACATATGCACATACACATATATTATACACATACATATTTTATGTTTGCTGTATACCCGAAACTTGACCCACATTCAATAAATCCTTAATAAAAATGAATAATTTCAGTAACTAGTCAATTCATATGTCAATAATTTGTGAGTTTCTTGTGCTTAAATTCTCCTATGGTTGTGTTTTCAATAAATTGTGCCATTGAATGAAATAGTTACCTATAACACAAACTTTGTATTTTATTTAATACAGTGCTAGTTATTACTGAATCCTGTTAAAATCTTTCTGAATACTGCTTTGCCTATACATTCATGTGTATTTTAAGATGGTTTCTTGCAAAAGAAGTTAACATGACAGGCATGTTGATAAAAGGGGGAAAAATCAAACAAAAATGTAGAAATGTGTAAAAACCTATTGAACGTCAGCTAAAATAAATAGAGCTCATCAATTATTTATCTATTCATACATTTATTCAACTGTAAATGTTTATAGACTAACAAGATGCTAGGATAGAAAAGATACTGATGAATAAATATGACATCAAGTGTTGGCCAAATTTGTAAGTATAGAGGCGTCCATAAGCCAATCTTTCTGAGTTCAAGGTGTCTTCCCTCAAGGACATGCAAAATGTCACAAAAATGTATTAACCAGAGGAATATTCATGAAGAGGCCAGACAGAGACGATGAATTGTATCCAAGTCTCCCTGGTTCATTTAGAAATGAACCCATGGCTAGAAAATTGGCTTTAAAAGGACACATGTCCACTCATTGCATCAAACACTTTGATTGCAGCTGGAGCGCTGACAGTGTGGCTAGATTCTCAGTGATAAACTATGAATAAAACTGTTATATTTACTGACTTAGTTACTTCATTAAGCATATAATATTGTAATGACTGGGGTTCAGCTTGAACTACAAGGTCAAGAACCTCCCCCTAGGGAATGTAATACCAGAATGGTAGAAAACTCTTGGAACAATGCAGATGAATTACTTGAGGACTGTTGTGTTGTGCTTGGAGATCTGTACATGTTCCACAGAACCCAATTGTGTGGTGGATTTAATAAGTTTCTGTTTTCCTGAAAAGTCTGACATTTGGACAACACTATGAAACAGAAAAAGAATTAAAAAAAAAATAAACAATCATAAAACAAGCAAAGACACTTCTGTTTTGGTGGGGGGAACAACACACTTGGGCTTCTGGTTCTTAGCTTCTTAACCTGAATTCACAATAAAAAGGTGGAGGAAAGAATACCTTCAAAGGGCCAAGAATGAAATGCAAGGCACAAAATGTGAAGGATTTCCTCTCAGGATCACTGACATTTTTACCTGACTTTAGAAGGCTTCCGACTCTTCTTTCCCACTCCAGTGATCCTTTGCCTCGCACTCACAGATTTTGTTTACATTCGCCTTACCTGCAAACCCTGAAACTGGACCCCATACCCCCAACTTTTTGTCAAGCATTCATCCTTCTGTCATTTCTGAAAAATAATATTTGCCATTTCCAAATCTTCATCTGCAGTAATCCCATCCGAATCCCCATAGAGTCTTCACAAGTTTTTACACATAAAAAAAATTAAAGACACAATTTTAATAGCAAAATATTGTCTACAATTTTTTTTTTTGCTTAAAGAGGGGATCCAAAACTCTATAATGCTCAGAGTCCATAAAATTTATCTGCCTTCATTGCAAGCCTGTGACTCTGCAGCACATTGGAATTAGGACTGCAGTGCACATAGTGACTCACTGTGCTGGCGTCCTGCTGTTTCCATGGCCTGGTTGGCTTCCAGATAGTTTACACCCTATAATGTCCCTGTCAACATTACTCATCCAGGGCCATCACTCATAAATGTATTAGCCCAAAGAAATGACATATTGATATATTCAATCATTTGATTTTTCTGAGGTCGACTAGATGCACGTGAAACATATTTTTTTTTTAAAAAGCAACACAGAAGCATAAATTTGACTTCACTGTCGGTCCATAAACTGGATGCTCAGCAGACAGTCCACAGCAGAGGACCATTCTTTACTTTTGAGTTAATTCCTCCAAGCTCCTAAGGCTCAGTTCATTTAGAAATGGATCACAAACATTTGTAGTTGAATTGAATCTACTATTTTTAACTTTCAAACATAATTTAATAATTTCATTTTCTCTCATACTGAAGTTGTTATGTTTCTCTACCTTTTTCCTCTCTGAAATGGATTTTTTATTATTACAGGTGTTTAGAAATGTCAAATTAATTTGTATCCTTCTCATGGTCTTTGCCTACTCTCCCCTTCTTCCTCAGCCTCTTCGCCATTTTTTTTTTTATCAGAAAAATCAATGTTTCTCAGTTCTGTTAAACTTCCTTACTGTAACTTCATTGTTTCAGGATTATATGCATCTGTATAGTAGTATTCAGTATTTATGTGAAACATAAGTTGAGTTGGACAAATACATGCTGTTGCAGGGCTACTGTTGTGAGTCAAAAACAGGTACAGAGTATAGGAAATAGAAAACAAATTAGTGTGGCTATGTCCATTAAAGGATTTATTTATAAAAATAGCATTCCCTTAGACTTTAGCTCAGGATATAGATTATTATCTTGATTTCTGACCTACATATACACTGATATGCTTTTAAAAATGTAAGGAAATATTTAAAAATGCAAATGATGCCCTGTCCTCTAGTTTAGCCAGAGTAAACGCTGCATAGATGTGTGCTTCTAGAAACATGCAATGGCCAATCGATGCATATCAGGAGATACACAGTGGACACTGGTCTGCAGTGCTATGTTGCTGGGCAGAAATCTATTTTACCTATGCTTTCTGAAAAGAAGCAATTGGCAGGAATGCATGCACACACACACACAAACACACACACACACACACACACACACACACACACACACACACACACTTACTTGTGGTTTTTGTCTTTTTGCCTAACTGTGCCTGCTGTTCAGACTGTCATCTGTTTCTGACTTTGACAGAGCACAGTTTACAAACATGTTTGGTATTAAGGCACAGTACCATTTAGTTTAAGGACATAAAATAAGAGAGATGGAGAATTTCCTAGTGTCAAAGCAATGTTTATTTTGAGAATAAATATGTGTAGTCTCCACTTAAATTCTGCCACTACTATGCATTGTGTTCCAAGTAACAGAGGTAGTGGGCATGTGCATGGTGATGCATCTGTATATGTGTGTTTCTGATAGGAAACATTTTCTAAACTGCTGAAATTCAGGGCTCATGTTGATAAAGTCTAGAAAAAGACTTCTTGAATCAGAAGACTCTTCCAGACTGCTAAATCAGGTCATTTTCCTTACTGCTTTCTTGATTTCTGTTAGTGCATTCCTGCTTCAAACAAATACAACACTCGGCACTCATGGTTCCGAGGCTGTGCATGAGTTACAGCATGCTTCTCTTCGCTAATTTATCGTGTCTTCATTTCCACAGGCCTACTATATACCAACCTTCTGGCCTTCCTTTGTCTTGAGGAAATAAAGAAAATATCTATACCTTCTAAAAATGCATTATTTTACTTTGTCACTTCCATGTTGCAAAGAATACAATAGTGTCTTATATGTGCAAGTCATCAATGTATATTTTAAAATAAGCAAAGAAGAAAGGAAGAGTTCCATATTGATGAGATAACATGAGAACATGATTATTTTGGTGCAAAAATTGTGCTCAGTTTAGCAAGACTCCAATAGCAATATTTATAAAGAGAGTATACTGCATATTAAGGGGCATAATAATGATTTCATAAAAATGATGGAAGAACCTGTGATAATAGCATTTGTGTCTAAATCTAAATTGTGTGACAGTTTCTAGTTTTTAAATACTTCCACATACGCATTTGTAGAAGGATCTTAGTTTTCTACCTGACTGGTGGCTAGAGGAGTGTGAAAATCTAGTCAGGAACAGAAGGAAGGTAGGTTCAGCTTCCGGTGATTCATATGTGTATACTGCATGAGCATAAGAGAGATTTGTTTGATTTTTTATTTTTATGGCCCATCCTAGAACTTGAAGTTCTATTCATTTCTGACAATGGAAAATGTCTAGAATGACCAACTCAACAGTATCTCCAAGTAAGCAATTGACTAAGGACCAAATATCGTGGAGCAAATGAAAAACAATACATCTGCAGTTAGACCTAGGAAAGTCACTCCCTGATGAGAACACAAGGACAGTGCATATTTGACCTAGCACTCAAGAGGTCATCTAGTACATGACTCCTTTAAGACTCATTATTTTGTGTTTGGAGAGGACCTTAGTTTTAAGATCTTGGCAGTTTCACACCTGAATACTAATAAATATAACAAATATGAATTTAAATAATCCTCCCATATCCATCACTAAGATTTCTTTTATTTTTAGAAGTATATGACCAATATTTCTATGCTGCTCAAGAGATTGATTTAAAAAGAACAAGGCAAAGCTTGGAGGGGATATTTAATTTCCTTACTTTACAGAACAAAAAAGACATCTAATCTACTGTTTTTCTTGCATTCTTGCCCATCTCAGTAGATTTCATGTGGCATTCATGTTGGAAAACTGGATAATGCTTCATTTAAAAATATATTTTATTGCAAATTTCCCCTTTGACTATTTTCTTAGGTCCTCATTGTCATTAAATTAAACTCTCCTTTTGAAATTTGTTTAAACTACGCAGTCAATTCCTGTCAAATTGCAACTTTTGCTGAGTTGACAACTTCGTATAAGGAGATCCCTGAAGACTCAGGAAGAAAATGAAACTTACAGGTATCAGGAAGCTTATGAAACATATAAGAATCACAATGAAATCCCTAGTTATACAAGTAGAATCAATTGCCAGGAAGAAGTGACTACCTGACAGGGCAAATCAGTAATTCTAAACATGTATAACTGATTTTGTTTGTTTAATTCAGTCTTCTAAGAAACCAAAATATGATTTCATCAATGCTTTCTAATGCATGTATATATATGTATATATGTGTGTGTGTGTTTTGTGTGTGTGTGTGTTGTTTTGTGTGTGTGTGTGTGTGAGAGAGAGAGAGAGAGTGAGAGAGAGAGAGAGAGAGAATGAGAATTACATCTGGAGAGTTCTTTCAAAGTTAAGGAATTATTTAGATAGCAACTTTTTTTTTCTGTGAGCTACTGTTGATTCCCTACTAAGTCTCAAGGAAAGTATTTTAGCCTTTGATCTTCAACAAAATAGGCTACTATGACCAGTATGTGCATGGATTAAAAGAAATTAACTCTTTTTTTCTGTCTGTGAGGAACCCAGACTGTCTTGCAGTTAGTATTAATTCATGGCCAGTGACTATAATCAATATTTTGCAACCTTTACCTGGAAAGAAAAAGCAGCTGATTAGCAATTCAAAACCTTTCTTCTCTTCTACCATCATAAAGATTTCTGAAGCCTTCTGCAATGTGGCTATGTAAACACTATAGACTCTAGTTCAACTCCAGATTTTAGAATAGAAAGGAAGATATATGGATAGCATACAGAAATACATATTTTCCACAGTGTAGTAATTGATGGTATTGTTCTTCAGGAACTCTTAGGTGTCCTCACTTCTGCTCAGTCATTAAAGATCAGGAAACTAGGGTTCTGTGAATGTAAGGGACTTGGTCCAGATGTCTTTAGGTCTTTTGAACCACTATTGTCATTCTCAATGACATGTATAGTCTGGTTGTTATTTTACTACTAACCTAAACACTTCACTGTTGAGAATTACACTGTTTTCATCATTTACTTGCTTAACATTCAAGTATCTTCCATATGTTACAGGCAAAAATGATCAAAGAAAATACCACATAATGACTTTCACTTGAATTATCTCCTGCATATGGTGCTGTGCTAAAGACTGTAAAGCTGTGTTTGGGACTAGCTCCATCTAGCTAAGGAGCTACACTGGATCTTGGGAGAGGCATTTGTTTGGAAGTGGTAAGTGTAGGAAGCCAAGGAAGTGAGCATGTAGGTAGGGGGAAATTTCATTCTTTGTTTTGTTTCTCTCCCCAGCTGTTTCTGGTCTTTCGTGGCTCCTCTGCTAACCAGCATGTGCTCACAGGCAGTACTGTCTACTGAAGAATGATCCTCCTTAAAAACAAGCATGAATTCCCCCAGATGCTTTCTCACTGCCTCTTACCTTCTGCTGTCATGGGAGGGAACCACCAACTCTACTCCGAACTGCAGCTGTAACCCTGTTCCTTTGGGAGGCAGACGATGTTGCTGGAGCTTGTTCCCAATGGTTGGAAGTTGTTTCAAATTAGAGCCATAGTCCTTTCTATCTGCTGCACAATAATTAACCACGACTTCCTTGTTATGTTGTAGGCATGAGACTGATCAGCAGTTAAAATCCCTTTGCACTCAGCAAATCAAAGTGTTTCTCTGGTGCCTTAAGGAAAATGGACCTAACAGTGGAAGACTGACACCTCCACTTCATATTCAAGGGCTCTGCTTTTCAACTCATTTGGCATTGTTAGTTAACTGAGCTCATGCTTTTAAAACAATTTGAAAGCAACCCTCTTTTCAAGCAAAATCTTCCAAAAATCATGCATCATTCCCAGAACCCATAAGTGAAATGCAAATGTATATAATTGCTCAGGGTTTCACTCTGAGCAGAAAATAGCTTACTAGTTTGAATATCTCGACTCCTCAGTGGCTGTATAAATGCACAGTCTGTTTCTGTCAATTCCTTATGGCCCAGATTGGTATACATGTTTAGTTATTTAATTTGCTCCATTTTATGTTTTCACAGTTTATCTAAATATCATTGACATACAACATGCTAAACATTGAAATGAAAAATTTTGCTTGTTTTCGACACATGAATACTCTCAGGAATCATTAATCACAAAAAGAACACCATCTACCTACACGAATATTATCATAATACCATTCATATTACCTGTTCCCAATCACCTCTGATATCCAAACAAGCCTTGATTCTTTTTTTAAAACCATTTGTTGAAAAGTTACAGTATGACTATTGTTTAGTCTGACTTCCTCAGCATAACTAATTCAAGATTTATTTGTATTGTAGTTGAGGCATCTATCACTTGTAGTACTTTAAAGCACTCAATTGCATGGATGTGCTATAGTCTATCCATTAACCAAAAGTGAGCATTTGACTTATTTCTCATTTAGCAATTAATCAATAAAACTGCCCATTCACTTGGGTTCTTTTGATGCAAACATATGCTTTCATTGCTTTTCAGCAAGTAGACGGATGTGCGTGGTGGATGCTTTGATCACAGAGTGGGTTCATTTGTAATGCTTTTAAGGCGAATAAGCAGCTTTGTAAAATGGTGTGTTCTTTCTTGGAGTCACTCCACATTGTCTTAATTTTTTTCCCATGGATGAGATAAAGTATTCTGACAAAAGAAACTTAAGAGAGAAAGGTTTACTTAGCTCACGGTTCCTGGTTATAGGTCATGGCAGCAGAGAAGACACAGGGGCAGGAGCTGGAGAAAGCTGGGGACATTATTTCTGTTGTCAGAAGAAATCTGCCATGGTCATGTGAGTGTGGTGCTAGTACCCAGCTTGCTTTATAGAGTTTTGGGTCTCCTGGCTAGGGAATGGCTTCACACAAACACATGATGGGTTTTTGTAAGATAACAGAAGGTTGTATGAGGTAACTTATGCTGGGACAACAAGGAGCTAATACGCACACTCAGTATGAGGAAGCTACATTATCTGGGGCACTGTAATTCAAATAATAATGGCCGGTGTTGCATTCTCAGATAATCCCAAAGAAGCAGTGATATAAACTGTTTTATGACATAATGACTCTTTTGTGTGATTTTGCCTTCATCATAATGTCTGTGTGTCTGTTTGCCTATGTTCCTTTTGGTCACTTTTGTATTCAACTTCTCAATTTCCACTTAAAATCTGGTGGATCATTGTGTATGTGCACTGTAGCATAACACTGAAAATTAGAAATGGGCCGAGAGTCTAGATCAATGCATGGAACACTTAGTCAAAGTTGCAAAGTCCTGGTTTTATTCTCGACAATTGAAAAACAAAAAGTCATATTGAGTCAGGGGACGGGCTATAGACTACATGTGTGCTCACACCACAAACACTATACTGCATGTTGGTTCCCAATTTATAACCAATGTCTTCCAAACTTATATTGGTCTTTACAAGACATATTTAATAAATCTTGTGAAATCTTTATTTGGCATGATACCTCGCTTACAGTTTTCGAAGTCCCAGACTGTAACCTTTTAATGGCTTGAATGCAAGTTTCAAGTGGTAAATTTTAGTCTTTTCTGGGATCTGCCACCTCATAAGGCTTTTCTGATGCTCTACACTGGCAGCCTTAGCAGCTCCCAATTAACAGTGGAATCATTCATGTACAGAATAACACTTCATACTGTCTCATGTTGATAAGTTATGGCGTTGGCTAGATAAGGTAACTTAAATACATTCTTCCTCCTAAGTTCAATGAGTGATGGGTTAATTGGATGTAACCTTACTGCAACTGGGAGAGCCTCTGAGATTCCAAATGAAATATCAGCTTGCCTTTGATGCCAGGGGGGACAAAGAGACTTCCATTGTCTAATGTATTTTTTAAGGTGAGGCTGAATTAGGCATTTCAGTAGTACAATAAAAAGAATGTATGATTTGAACTGAAAGCCATTTGCTTTAAAGATTAGTTTCAGAGTTTTTAAGAGCCTTCTTTGTTTGTGTATTACTTGATGAAAAACTGCATGCAAATTGAATTAACATTGGCATTAAAACATTTTCATCTGTATACCATTATATAATTTGCCAATAGTGATATGTGGTCTCCTTCCTTTCAAATTTGAATCCTCTTGATATCCCTTAGTTGCCTTATTGCTCTAGCTAGAAACTCTAGTACTATATTGAAAAGATATGGAGAGAGTAGTCAGCCTTGTCCTTGATTTTAGTGGGATTGCTTTCAGTTTCTCTCTTTTAATTTGATGTTGACTATCGGCTTGATGTATATACCCTCCATTTTGTTTAAGTATGGGCATTATGTATCCCTTATATCGCCAAGAATTTTCTCATGAAAGAGTGTTCGAATTTCTCAAAGGCTTTTTCTACATTTAATGAGATGATCATGTGATTTTTATACAAAAGTGGCCCCAAAAATTCTACCACAGAACTCCTAGAACTGATAGACATCATTCAGCAAAGTGGCTGGATAAAAATGACAAATGAGCTGAGAAAGAAATCAGAGAAACCACACCCTTCACGATAGTCGCAAATAATATAAAGTATCTTGGTGCAACTCTAAGCAAATCAAAGACATGTACAACAAGAACTTTAAGCCTCTGAAAAAAGAAATTGAAGAAGATATCAGAAATTGGAAAGATATTCCATGCTCATGGACTGGTAGGATTAACATAGTAAAAATGGACATCTTACCAAAAGCAGTCAGCAGATTCAATATAATTACCAACACAATACCTACACAATTATTTACCTGTACAACAACAGAACTTTTGGAGGCATTTCCATATCTGATCTCAAGCAATACTACATAACAATAGTAATTAAAAACTGCATGGTACTGACATAGAAATAGACTGGTTGATCAATGGAACCAAATAGAATACCCAGAAATAAACCCTCGCACCTATGGACACATGATTCTTGACAAATGAACAAAACCATACATTGGAAAAAGACACAGCATCTTCAGCAAATGGTGCTGGTCTAACTGTATGTCTATATGTAGAAAAATGCAAATAGATCTGTTGTGGACATTTTGGTTTATATGTAACACTGTTTTTGGCTTAATCCAAGGTGTGGGATATGTGGGTTGCTCCAGTTTGTCCTCAGCTGATAGCTGCCTCATGAAAGGGAATGTGATGTTTGTCAGCTGTGACTATCTTATGTGGGGGCATGGACTTTGTCAATGCGGAATAAGAGCCAGACCCAAAGAGAGACTGGGGTCTCTGAGAAAGAAGAATGCTGGTTCTTCCCTCTGCTGCTCCTGGTTGATGTGGATAGAATTTAACATAAGAAGTTGAAGTTATCCTGGAAGGAGGATTGGAGTTCCCCCAAAGAACTGGAAGACCATGAAAAGCAGGAAGCAGCTAAGGGAAACTATGCCCCCTCTCCCTGCCAACCTTCTTCCTCCACTACCTGGAGTGTTGGAAGGGATTGAGTTGGAGTAAGGAGGAAGATATTTAAGGATCCCAAAATAAAAATACTTGGTTTAAAGTGTGCCAACCTAGATCCATATTTATCATCCTGCTTAAAACTCAAATCCAAGTGAATCAATGACCTCACGATAAAACCAGATAATTAAATCTACTAGAAGAGAAAGCAAGGAAGAGATTTCAACTCATTGGCATAGGAAACAACTTCCTGAAAAGAACACCAACAGCTCAGGCTCTAAGATCAATGATTAATATATGGGACCTTGTGAAACTGAAAAGCTCCTCTAAGGCAAAGGACACAGTCAATAGAATGAAAAGGCAGTAACAAATTGGGGAAAGATCTTCCAATCCTACACATGACAAAGTGGTATTCACAAAATATATAAAGAACTCAAAAAATTAAACACCATAAACAAAGTAACCCAATTAAAAAATGGGATACAGTATTAAACAGAGAATTCTTAACAGAGGAATATCAAATGGCTGAGAAACACTTAATGAAATGCTCAAGGTCTTTATTCATCAGGAAAATGCAAGTAAAATGACTCTGAATACCATCTTAACACCTATCAGAATGGCAAGATCAAAAACTAAAGTGTTGATACCCTATGAGTACATACAGGGGGAGGAGGTCCT
Organism: Acomys percivali; assembly: GCA_907169655.1. Taxonomy (NCBI): domain Eukaryota; kingdom Metazoa; phylum Chordata; class Mammalia; order Rodentia; family Muridae; genus Acomys; species Acomys percivali. The sequence goes on from OU015749.1 coordinate 10,221,952, forward strand.
CCTCAGTCACATTCACAGGGGAGAGGAGTAAGGGGAAAATGGGAAGGAAGGAAGAATGGGAGGATACAAGGGATAGGATAACAATTGAGATGTAATATGAATAAATTAATAAAATATATTAAAAAAAATAAAGTGACAGCACATGCCATTAAAAACAAGGAAATAATGACATTTTAAGGCACATGGATAGGATTAGAAAAGATGACCTGATTTTGGTAACCCAGACCCAGAAAGACATACATGGTATATGTTCACTTATAAGTAGATTTTCCCTGTTTAGTAGAGGATAAACATACTACAATTTACAGACCCAAAGAATATAAGTAACAAGAAAGATCCAAGGGAGGATGCATAAGCCTCCCCCAGAAGGAGAAATAAAATAGAAAGAGGTTGTGGTTGAAGAGAGGGGACATGGTAGAAGAGGGAATGCAGCAAGAAATAAGGATGGAGATCAGACTTAAGGAGAGCAGAGGCAGGAGTGCAGAAGGCCTGCAGAGAAAAGAGAAACTGTGAATGGGGGTATCTCAGTGACAAGTTGGAGACCTAAGTCAGAATATGCCTCTGGGAAGATGAGGAGACTCTAGGCTAAGACTTTTTTTTTATAATTTTTTATTAATTTATTCCTTTTATATCTCAATGGTTATCCTATCCCTTGTATTCTCCCATTCTTCCCTCCCTCCCATTTTCCCCTTATTCCCCTCCCCTATGACTGTGACTGAGGGGGGATTTCCTCCCCCTGTATATGCTCATAGGGTATCAAGTCTCTTCTTGGTAACCTGCTATCCTTCCTCTGAGTGCCACCAGGTCTCCCCCTCCAGGCGACATGGTCAAATATGAGGCACCAGCATGGGAGAATAGCAAAGTAGAAGGATCCAGAGGGTCCTTGAAACCTACAAGTAGAACATTATGATAGGCAGATTTGGGCCCAGGGGTCCCACTCAAACTAAGGCACCAGCCAAGGACAATACAGGCAGTAAACTTTAAACCCCTACCCAGATCTAGCCAATGGACAAAACATTCTCCACAGTTGAGTGGAGAGTGGGGTATGACTTTCACATAGGATAAGACTCTTAGTAGCATGGGCCTTGAAGACTGTAGAGGACATGCTCTAACTAGAAAAGACTCCTTGTAGAGGGAGAAGAACACCAACACACCCACAAAAACTTTGATCCAAAATTTACCCTGCCTACACTATAGAGAAGAGATTGAGACAATATCAAACCAATGTCTGGCCCAACGCAAGACGTCCCCTCAATGAAAAGGAGCCAACTCTTTTCACTATTAATGATACTCTGCTATGCTTGCAGATAGGACTATCAGAGTTTTCCTCTGAGAGGCACCACCCAGCAGTGGTTCTAAACAGATGCTGAGACATCAGAACGTTGGACAAAACATAGGGAGTCTAGTGGGGAAATGCTGGGAAATATAAAACAACCTAGAGGTGACTAGAGCTCTACAAGAAAACCAACAGAGTCAATTAACCAGGGCCCAAAGGAGCCTGTGGAGTTTGAAGTGCTAACCAAGGACCATGCATGGACTGGACCTAGGTCGTTGCCAATGGGCAGCTAAAGCTTCATATGGGTCCCTTAGCAAAGAGGGCCAGAGAAGGGTAAGAGGGATATGGGGGCTGGGAAGGAGGAAGATGTCTCTGACATGGATTCTGTAGCCTGTTTTTTAACACTTCCCCCTTACAGGACTGCCTTGCCAGGCCACAGGGAAAGAGGAAGAGCTCAATGCTGATGTGACTTGATAAGCTGGGGTGAGTAGAGGAGGGCTCCTTTTTTCTAAGGGAAGGAAGATGGAGAAAGGAAGGTAGGACTGGGAGGAGAGGAGGGAGAGACTATGATTGGAATGCAAAGTGAATAAATGAATAAAGTAATAATAATAATATAAAGAGAAAGAAAAGAAACACTTTCTTCTGCTTAACATTTGATTTTAATTTTGATAATCTATAATATCAGGCATCTTACTGTAAACGCAAATGACCTTGTGGAAAAACCAGTATCATGTATTATTTCAAGGGGTCAGTATGATGGGTATCATTTTGGTAGAGAAATCAAATCAGCATGTGTTAGAAAACCATGAAAATCACTCTGCTCAGTCATTCCTTGCTTCCTCAAACTTCTTCCCCTCAGGCTAAGTGTCAGTCACACTTCCAGCTTGCAGAGCTCTGAATAATTCATAGGACTTCCATTGAGCCTTTCACCAAGGATTGATGGTAATGCCACTAATGAAATGTCCTGGCCAGCTGTGGCTAAACTACTCCACATTGCCTCTGTTTGTGTAGTCAACTTTCCCAATAAATCTGAAAACCTGCTATAACTCTAATACTTACGCATAGGAACCTGTGATGTAGTTCTAAGGATGGCTAAAAGAGCAGCAAGAAGACCTGACAACTTAATAAACACAGATGGAAAATTGTTTCTAAATATAAATTGATAGTATCTTTTCTATTTTGATCAAGGATCTTAATGTTTTGTGTGTACTGTAGGATGCTGGCTACTAATTATTCCAAATCTAAGCTTATTGTCTATGAGACATGGAAGTCTGTTTTACTATCTGTTTTCTATGTTTTTATGAGGCTTGTTAGCAGAACTCTATTATATCCGACTGACTCCCTGAAGCCAAAAAACCATTCTTGATAAAATATTTATTATAAAAATGAGCCAACAAATCATTGAAATGGCTCTGCTAAACAGAAAAGGCAAAGTGAGATATAAAATATTGTTTACAGCAAAATTAACAATATTATTGCAATTTCCAAACAACTCTGTAAGCAGCATATAGAGGAGCTAAGGGAAGCAACACCCCGACCCCAAGCTCCTCATTGTCTTTGTATGGGCCAGCTTATCTCCTGTTTCCTCACCAGTGCTAGTTACTTATTTATTGTATTAAGGCTTGCACAGGACAAGTTTGAAATGACATGATAATACCAGAAATAATTCCTGTGTGAGTCCTGCCTAATTGTACCCTGAGAAAAATAAGGAATATTTGCTAGTCCCATAAGCACTATTTTATTTTTTGTTTGTTTGTTTGGGGGCAATGTTCAATCATTACCAGATAACTGAGCATTACTGCAACATGAGGCTCAAATAGTATGCTTTTTGTTTTTATTTTTACATTTTTCCTAGTTTTAAAAATTATTTTATTTTCACACACACGCACACACACACACACATACACACACACATACACATACACACACATATATAGCGTACTACAACCTACAGCAAGAACAACCATGAAACAATCAGGAATTATATTAGTGTTATATTCATAGTGTTTTGACTATTTGTATTTGGCATCCTTGAAGAAAACATTTTTCCTATCTTGGTGAGCATAAAATTCTGAATGTAAATCAATATCTATCATATCTTATTATTACCAACTTAAAATATCTATCTATACCTAGGGACAACTTAATCTGTAAATAATTAAGCTTAATTGTAAAACTAAACTAGCTGGTCTTCAACCCCATGGGACTTGAGAAGGAATAAAATTAAGTAAGTAGATAAATAGGAAGTGCTGGTTAGCAGCTTCCAAGGAGGAAAAAAAATTACAGAGGCAATTTGCTTCCTGAACAGTCAACCAAACTCTCTCTAACATTGGAGCGTCATCTTCAGTCTTCTGGTCCAGTATACCTGACAGATATATTTGTGAGGCTGAAACTATTGAGGACTTGCTTACCCTTTCTTGGCAGAGTTTGGCCATCGACTCTGCCACGTCCAAGCTTTCTCATTTTTAGACTGAATTCTGTCTGTGGCAGAAATGAGGACATTTTGCCCAGTGCTTGTTTGCCACATTTGAAGTCATCTCCGTAAGGAAGTTCTTTGATACTCATCTTCTTTGAGGTAGGCTGGGAGTTGCCAGGAGTTAACTTGTCTTATTGTCAAAAACATCCTTAAGAAATAAAAACATCTTTAAATGTTATATTCTGCAGTTCTCCGAGGTTTTTGAAGACCTTATATAACTATTTTACATTATCTATCTATAGAATCACATCTATCTATTACACCTAGGATGTATATTCTTGTGATAAATATAGACAAATAACTGATATGACCATGATTTGACCAACAAACAATTAACTTGTATAACTTATCCTAAACAGCCTGCAAAAGCATTTTTAAGTATTAGAGGTAAACCTTGTATTCTGTTTGAGTTTTATGGGTACAATATCTAATATTAACATATATATATATACATATATATACACACATATATAATATGTATGAGGAATACTCTCAAATTTTAATTCTATACAAATGTATCAAATAAACTTATACAAATTTCTATACCAATGATTTAAAAACAAACTTGTGAATGAATAATAAGGCCCTAAGTTGAGGAATAGATCAATAATCTACTTTCTGTCCTATTATCCCTATATATTTCTATATTCCCTCTTCTTTGTTTTCCACCCCTATATCCATATCCAAGGAAGATAAAGGAAAAGAGAGACATCCCTAAATCCAACCTTGTTTTCTCTCTGAATAAGACCAATAGTAATATAACCAACTCCCAATGAACATAAACATCTATAGCCCAAGAAAGCAACCAAAAAACCTACCCAACCACCCTTAATGGAAACAGGGCATCATTATTTTAAGGTTTCTTACAGCTGACTTGGCATGAATAATATATTTGTAAGGGCCCAAATAAAATTGGGGATAATGATTAAACAAGCAAAGAATAGCATTTGTGGTCCAGTTTCTATTTTTTTTCATTTTTTCTTTTTCTTTTTTTTTTTTTATTAATTTATTCTTGTTACACCTCTATGGTTATCTCATCCCTTGTATCCTCCCATTCTCCCCTCCCTCCCATTTTCCCCTTATTCCCCTCCCCTATGACTGTTCCTCAGAGGGATTACCTCCCTCTGTATATGCTCACAGGGTATCAAGTCTCTTCTTGGTGACCTGCTGTCCTTCCTCTGAGTGCCACTAGGTCTCCCCCTCCAGGGGACATAGTCAAATGTGAGGCACCAGAGTACTTGAGAAAGTCAAATCCCTCTCTCCACTCAAGTGTGGAGACTGTCCTGTCCATGGGCTAGATCAGGGTAGGGGTAAATGTTGAAAAATTCCAGGCTAAATAGAAGTCCTGTGTGGGACAATCTGAAATGCTGACCAGTTGAGCTGGGAAGCTTTCTTCAAAGCTGTTCTGCGAGTTGTCCTGTTGTGATAAGGAACCGCAACTGAAGCACTTGGTGCTGGAACATGAAGGATACAGGATGTCAGCATGCTGAGAGGAGTGAATCTTGTTAGGACTGATATAATGTCAGTGTCTGGTTCTTCTGTTCTGAAAACATACAATCTCTCACAAGCATTATACCATCCTAAAATTATAAATGTATGAGGTGTGCGTGGTACACAACAATTAAGGCTAGTTCTCCGCTCTTCGTGCGAGCAGAAGAAAGACATCTGTAAATCTTCATTCACGCCATACAAATAATGGTATCTTATCATAAGTCGCAGAGGTTTTGTAGCCAACAAGAAGCACTGTCTATGCATAGACATTCATGTCTCAGCCAGTCTCAGAGCTATTCCCATGTAGTGGGGTGAGCAATGTAAGTTACCTGCTTGATCTGCAGTTTAGAATCTTTACATCCCAAGTGTAGCCCAGTTTCTCCTCACATCCTCCCTCCGTCATCCCCTTCCACTCCCTCCCCTGGTCTTCAGAAAGAGGAACTTTCCTCCCCTAACACCTGACCTCAGCCCATCAAATCTTATCTTACTACTTGCATCCTCTTTGTGGTCTGGCAAGGCCCCTCAGCCAGGGGACGTGATCAACATTGGGGAACCAGAGTCTGTATTAGAAATATTCCTACTCCCCATATTGTAGGACCCACCAGGAGACTGTGCTGCCTATTGACTACATCTGAGCAGAGGGTCTAGGTCCTCATCAGGCATGGTCCTTGGTTGGTGCATTACCCTCCCCTGCCCCTGCCTTGATTTTTTTAAATGTAAAATTCACTTATTATAATTTATTCACATTACATCCTGATTGTTATCACCTCCCTCTTATCTTCCCATTTCTGCACTTTCACCCTCCCTTTTCTGCCTATTCCCCTCCATTAGACCTCTAGTAAAGGCCTAAGAAGTCTCATCAGGATACCCTGCATCCCAGTCCTCTGTGTGCCCTTTAGGCCATCTTGCCAAGGGGCAGTGACCAAATCTCAGGGGTTCAGCAGAAGTCTCCCCTCTCCCTTACACTTGGAGGGTTGACAGTGTCTCAGCCACATCTGAACAGGGGGTCTTGTTTCTCTGTATATACTGTTGTTGACTGGTGCATCAGTTTGTGCAGGACCCCTGTGTCCAGATCTGCATGCCTTGATGATCTCCCTGCGGAACTCTTGCTCCCTCCCAGAGCTTCCATCCCCCCAACTCTTCTCTACAACTCTAAGAGCTCTGCCCAGAGTCAAGATCTGAGTCCGAGTAAAGTCTCTCAGAGGACATCTATGTTGTGTTAATATCTACTTATATGTGAGTATATACCATGTGTATCTTTCTGGGTCTGGGTTACCTAACTTAGTATGATAGTTTCTAGTTCCATCCATTTGCTTGCAAATTTCAAGATTTCCTTGTTTTTAATAGCTAAATAAGATTCCATTGTGTAAATTTTTCCACAGTGTCTTTACCCATTCTTCAGTTGAGCAACATCTAGATTGTTTTAAGATTCTGGCTATTATGAATAAGGTTGCTATGAACATAGTTGAACATAGTCCTTGTTGTATAGTAGAATATCTTTCAGGTGTATGTCTGGGGTGATATACTTGGGTCTTGAGGTAGAACTATTCCCACCTTTCTGAGAAAGTTCCAGATTGATTTCTAAGTAGCTGTACAAGTTTCCACTCTCACCAGCAATGGAGGAGTGTTCCCCTTTCTCCACATCTTTGCTAACATGTACCATCACTTGAGTTTTGATGACTGCTTCTATTTCATTAGGGGATATAGGACAATTTAATTTGTTTGCTTGATCTTGATTCAACTTTGGTAAGTGGAATTTATCAAGAAAAATTTCCACATCATTTAGGTTTTCATGTTTTGTGGCATATAGGCTGTTGAAGTACAACTTAATGAGTCTTTGGGTTTCCTCTGTATCTGTTGTTATATGTCCCTTTTCATTTCTTATTTTCTTAATTTGGATACTCTCCCTTTGCCTTTTAGTTAGTTTGGCTAATGGTTTGTCTATCTTGTTGATTTTCTCAAAAAAAAAAAAGTTTTCTTGGATGTAGCTGGCCTCATTGTATTGGGGCTTTCCTTCTAATAACTTTTCTAGAGCTGGGTTCGTGCATGGATATTGTTTAAATTTGATTATGTCATGGAATATCTTGTTTTCTATATCTATGGTGTTTGAAGGTTTTGCTGGATGTAGTTCTCTAGGTTGGCTCCTCTGGTCTCTTAGTGTCTGCATGATGACATCAGGCAGAGAAGGCCCTTTTGCTTTCATGGTTGAGACTGTTGAGAAGTCAACTGTAATTCTGATGGGTCTGCCTTTATATGTTACCTGGATTTTTTCCCTTGCTGTTTTTAATATCCTTTCTTTGTGCTGTAGATTTAATGTTTTGATTATTATGTGGCAGGAGAAATTTCTTTTATGGTCTAGTCTATTTGGTCCTCTGTAAGCCTCTTGTATGTACAAGGGCATCTCTTTCTTTATGATGGGGATATTTTCTTCTAGAATTTTCTTGAAAATATTTTCTAGTCCTGGACCCTGGCATCTTTTTCATCTATTCCTATAATCATGAAGATACATTTTTTCATGATGTCTTTGATTTCTTGCATGTTTTATGTCATAAATTTTTCTATTTTAATATTTTCTTTGGGAGATGTACAAATTTCTTCTACTGTGTCTTCAGCCCCTGAGATTCCTCCATCTGTTGAATCTGTTGGTGACACCTACCTGTTTGATTTCTGATCTCTAAGTTTTTCATTTCCAAGGTTTTCTCCACTTGTGTTTTTTTTAATTGATTCTAATTCCATTTTCATGTCTTGAACAGCTTTACTCATTTCCTACACCTGTTTAATGATGGTTTCATTTCTCCTTAATGGCCTGTATTTGTTGGTTTGTATTTTCCTGTAATTCTTGGAAAGGTCTATTCATTTCCTCTTTATAATTCTCAAATAACAGTATAGGCATAGCTTTAAGGTAGTTTTCCTGAGATTCAGCTGCCTTAGAGTGTCCATTGATGTCTGGGATTTATGGTGGATCCATGCTGTCCTGGTTTTTGTTGTTTGTCTTCCCACCCTTTCCTTTAGGCATCTGCTGTGGTGACTTGGTTTTTCTAAGCTGGCAGTCATGTGGGTCAGTCCTGAAGGGAGGCAGCTGCTTCATTTCCTGCCTTGGCAGACACTGTCCTCCTGGAGCTAGATTCGCCTGAGCTCTGGCACCTAGGATCAGGGATTCAGCAGGGCTCCTCTGACTACTTGGTCTTCTCAGAGGAATCAGCCACAGAGTAGAACAGTGGCCTGGAGGCCAGAATGCTGTATTGTTTTGCTGTGTTGATCCTCTGTTCCCCAGGGTCCTACACTAGCTCCAGTATGCAGAAGAGTGCAGTGTGCTTGGAGCTTGTGCTTCTCAATCCCAGGATATGTCCTGCCACAACTGGGACAGGGGAAGGCTTCTTCTTATGCTTCCCAATTGTTCAGTCTGAGAAGTCCCCAACACTGTGCTTTGGGAAGACAGCTTGTTCACTCACAGGTATTGCTGTGCAGCCAGAATCTCTGTTCCCCAGGGAGCCTGCACTCACTCCAGTATTCGGATGACTGCAGGGTGCTTGAGATTTGTGACTCCCAGACTTGGAGGCTGTCCAGCCATGATGAGGGTGGGGTGGCTTCTTCTAAACTTCCCCAGTTTTTCAGTTTGAGAAGTTCCCAAAACTGTGTTTTGGATTAGTAGCCCCCATGCTCACCGTTTTTTCTTTGGTGCCTATTCTCTGTTCCCCAGGGGCGCTTGCACTTGTTCCAGTATTCTGAGGGGTGCAGGATGCTCCACGTTTGTACCTTCTGTAGCGCGAGTTGTCCGGCTGTGATAGCGGGGGTAGCCTGGTGCTCCTGGGTTATTATTCCCTTCAGTCTGTTCCCCAGCCTCTGCTCTCTAGACATGGTACATAATGGGCGGCACCATCTTGGAATCTCCCAATTTTTCCAGTTTTATTATACAATATTTTTAGATGGCTGAGGTATTAGAAATTCCCAAGGGTGTTCCACACAAGCACAAGCTATGCCACACATAGAATAGGTTTCGCCACCTCTTCTCAGGAGACAGACAGATTCGTGCCTGCTGAGTGAGGGTGGCAGCTAGAACAGGCATCTCAAGGTCATTGACAGCAACAGTAATTAGTGAAACTGCCAGGTATCAATTGCGGAAACTTTTTGACAATCAAGACATCATTGACATCATTGACATGTTCCTGGTGCTGCTGACATGGGCCCTGCCCTGTGACAGGGCGGAGGAACACTTTCAAGCTGATCCCATCACAGGAAAGTAGAAAGTGAGGCACTCTATAGTATCTCTTTTTTTGTGAGCCCTTGTTGGGGTGCAAATCTCAGGGATTCATTGGGTAAGTTCAGCATTGAGTTGTTCATTTTTATTGTATATTAAGTCCATGCACTTCTTATCAGAGGAACTGTTTATGACAACAGCAACATTGATCCAGTTCAATGTCATACTTGTCCATGTATTTGTGTGAATCCTCTGCCCACAGATTCCTAGCCATTATTCACAAGTCCTTGTAAAAAACAAAAGGACCCCTTCTGGATGATGCTTGCCAGCATTCAACATTTTCCCTACATATGCAAGTTACCATGGCACTTCTGATAGAGAAGCTGAAGACCTCCAAGTTAAGAAAGAACTAAGGTATTATGGTTTTGACCAAGGCAATAAACCCAAACCAAATCCCAGGCTTATTATATGTATCTCATTATCATCTGTGCTTATAAACAAGATGGACTGATGGTTTCACTTTTCTGTGTATAATCTTCATGTTGTGACAGAAAGGCCTTCATAATTTTATTCACATAAAATGGAATATCACACTCTGTTAATGTTGGGCCTCATTGACTGATGACTGATGCCTGTGTTATTTACATTCAAACAGCAAGGTTAGGAGCTTGGAAGGAAGCATAGTAGTGAAATGCTTGTCTTGTAAGCATCAAGGCCTGGGTTTGATAGACATTATCCATGTTAAAAATACAATAAAAATGGAATATGTTAGCCTATAGTCTAATTACAGCACTGGGGAAAGAGAGATAGGTGGATCCTTAGGGCTTGCTGAACAAATGCCTTAGCCTATTCGGCAAGGTGAGTGATTAAGCCTCAAAAAAATGATGAGAGAGTCCTGAGAAATAACAGCTGAGAGTGTTCTCCATTCTGCGCATGAACATTCACTCACATGAGCCCATATGCGTATGAGCACTCCACCCCAGCATACACACTGAAGTTAATAGTTAATAAAATGAGATCTTCGCCAAAGTAATTCAATGAGGTGATACTAGGACTGGATCTCAAATCCACCATAATCTTTATTTTATTTTTAATAAATATTGTCTGTGGAGAATCTAGCCAGCCACTTTGGACCGAACATGGTTTTGAATATGTCATAGTATTCACCCTGCATAATTTTTTTGTTTTGTTTTGTTTTTCTTCTTTTTTTTATTTAATTAATTTATTCTTGTTACATCTCAATGGTTATCCCATCCCTTGTATCCTCCCATTCTTCCCTCCTTTCCATTTTCCTCTTTTTCCCCTCCCCTATGACTGTTCCTGAGGGGGATTACCTCCCCCTGTATATGCTCATAGGGTATCAAGTCTCTTCTCGGGAACCTGCTGTCCTTCCTCTAAGTGCCACCAGGTCTCCCCCTCCAGGGGACATGGTCAAATGTGAGGCACCAGAGTACATGAGAAAGTCATATCCCACTCTCTACTCAAGTGTGGAGACTGTTCTGACCATTGGCTAGATCTGGGTAGGGGTTTAAATTTTACCACCTGTATTGTCCTTGGCTGGTGCCTTAGTTTGAGCGGGACCCCTTGGCCAAAATCTGCCTATCATAATGCTCTACTTGTAGGTTTCTAGGACCCTCTGGATCCTTCTACATTGCTATTCTCCCATGGTTCTCTCATCTAGAGTCCCAATAGGGTGTCCTCCCCTCTGTCCCAGTTTCCTGGTAAGTGAAGACTTTCGTGGGACATGCCCCTTGGGCTAATATATACCATTTGAGTCTTTCTGCTTCTGGGTTAACTCACTCATTATGATCATTTATAGCTCAATCCATTTATTCACAAATTTTGGGAATTCCTTGTTTTTAATATCTGAGTAGTATTCTATAGCATGCTGCATAATTTTTGAGCAAGTTCACACTCATCTTAATTCCTTTACTGCATCACTTATGAGTCTTAATCCCAGCATGTTTGGGGTGATATCACATTGATATCAGTTTACCATGGGCCCTAACAAGTCACATAGGTTGTCAGACATACCTGACTTGTTGTTTGAAGACTTGGCAGCCATTTGCCTTGAAGCAGATAAGATGATACCTAATTTCTGCCTTTTAAACTGTCATCAATGGAGGATGCTCTCATACTTTACAGACAATATATGGCAATGAATATGTCTTCCATATCATTTAAAATAATCCATTATTATACTGCATGAGGTACTGATTGGAATTATGATTACAAAATAAGAGTAAGGATGCTGCTGCCTCCAAGGATGCAACAAGAATGGAAGAATGCACTTCCTGAAATGTCGACATGAAAACTACTTTCACATTTCATAGTAACATTTTAACACAACTTATATTTTGCTATAACTAGTAGATTCATGTAAGACAGCCTTGCATAATGATTGGATTTTGCTCATACTGGCAATCATGTTGGCAAGTGAATGAAACTAGGAAAGAGTGGATGTTAACAAGTGTATGTCCCAGGCAAACAAATATTTTTTTTTCTCTCCACAGTAGGTGAGGAGGTATCTGATGGGGAATTTTTAGTGTTAAAAACTTCTAAGGAAACAAGGCAAGAAATTGTCATAGATGTTATGGTTTTCTACCTACAAAATGATATTTCTAATTCAATTTCAGTGAATCAGAGCACAGAGTGACTTTATGGGGTTAGATTCTGTGTTTTGTGAGCACATGCTCCTTTTCATTGTTAAAAACATAATGAAACCCTCTCCTTTCAATTAGTGGTGTTAATCCAACATTTATAATTCAACAAACAAGACAAAATGAATAATATGGTGCACATATATATATATGAACTATTTCTAAATTTTACAAATATGGATATAAAGGTTTCTTAATTATATTTGGCTATGAGTGGAAGTCTCCGAGAATGTATATCACAATGTTAGCCTTGTTATACTATGACAAGAAAATCTGAGAAAAACGGATAGATGGTTTCTTAGGCTCCCATCCATGTTCAGTTAGCTGCATTACTTTGGATCCCAAACCTGAACCAAAAGATCATCAAGACAGATAACATGAAATGGATAAGATCTTGTGAGACACTGAGAGTGGAATAGAAGAAAGACCTGGGGACAATGTCAATTCACCTCAAGGACTCAGTAGATTTATTTAGGTCCCAGATCTTTGGCTTCTACCACCTCCGAAATGCCCATCAGATTATGAGCTCATCAATATATTGAACCATTAATGACATTAGAACCTTTATAAGCCACTGCATTTCTAGCAGCTATACCTATTATCACTAGTATACTGGGAAGCAAACCTGTAACATATGAACTTTTAAGGGCGATTCAGGGCCAGTCTATAGCTCTCAATAGCCACTGATGCATGTTATCAGGGATGGATAGAAAAATTCTGCAGGGTTATATATCTCTGTTTTTCTAGCTTTATGAGATGAGACAGTTGTATCATTTTCTTTTTTTTAATCTTTTTTTAATTCTATTTTTATTAATTTATTCATATTACATCTCAATTGTTAGCCCATCCCTTGTATCCTCCCTTTCTGTCCTCCCTCCTACTTCGCCCCCCCTACTTCCTTCCCCTATGTCTGTGACTGAGGGGGACCTCCTCCCACTGTATATGCTCCTAGGGTATCGAGTCTCTTCTTGGTGACCTATTATCTTTCCTCTGAGTGCCACCAGGCCTTCCCATCCAAGGGACATGGTCCAATATGGGGCACCAGAGTTTGTGTGAAAGTCAGATCTCCTTCTCCACTTAACGGTGGAGAATGTCCTGTCCATTGCCTAGACGGGGTAGAGGTTCGAAGTTTACTGCCTATATTTTCCTTGGCTGGTGCCATAGTTTGAGGAAGACCCCAGGGCCCAGACCTGCCTGTAGTTTTCCAGGACCCTCTGGATCCTTCTATTTCCTCATTCTCCCAGGCTTTTTACCCCTAAAGTCTCAATAGGATGTCCTCCCCTCTGACCCACTTTCCTGGTAGGTAAAGTTTTTCATGGGGGCATACCCCTTGGACTAGTGTCTCGATATAAGTGAGTATATACCATTTGACTCTGAAGATGCACTACCACACAACAGGGACATATGCTCAACCATGTTCATAGCTGCCTTATTCATAATAGCCAGAACATGGAAACAGCCTACATGTCCCTCAGTAGAAGAATGGATAAAGAAACTGTGGTATATTTACACTATGGAATACTACTCAGCTATTAAAAACAAGGAATTCCCGAAATTTGTGGACAAATGGATTGAGCTAGAAATTATCATAATGAGTGAGTTCGTCCAGAAGCAAAAAGTTGTATCATTTTCAAAATGGAAATTTTGATGTAACAATGATAGTGTCATTCATATCATTACCATTTATGAGAGAGAAGATCTGGAAGTGGGATTAGATAGAAGGTATTATCTAGTCAGATTCAAGAAAGTAAATGAAATTTATGTTGACTATTCAATCTGATATAGGGTTTAGGTAAGATATCATTGGTAAGAAGAGATTTTTCAGAACTACCCTCAAATGATATGAATGCCCCATCTTTTGACAAAATGAATTATGAAATGGTGCCAGAGCTGAATTTTCTTCAGATTTCAGAAGAACCATCAGGTACATTTGAGCTTCTGATTTTGTGTTTTAAAGGGAAAAACATCAAATCTGTGTCTAATTTAGTTCCTATTGTAACACACATACAAGGAATATTTTCACCCATGCTTGATTTTATTTTATAAAATCATATAGGTTTCATATTGTTACTCAGATCATAACATATTTTAATATTTCTGATAACTAAAAATTTAAGAACTAAGAGCCAATGGACAAGCTGAGGGCTGCTGACAACACCTAAAACTCCAGACTTTCAAATATCAGGCTTCTTTTTCCACATGAGTAAAGCCAAGCACTACATGCAAGGGTAGAGATCTGACAGCTGTATCCTGATTATTTGAGAAGAGAGAAATGTAAGTTGTGAGAGACATGAAGAAAGGCTAGGACTCTTAATCTGTTCTGTTAGAGAATACTTTACTTCCACGTTGTCCTAATTATTTGGTTATCTCTGGTTATTGGTATGACAATCAGAGAGCACCACCTGGACACTTGTAAAGTCAAAAAGAAAGGGTTTGTTGTTGTTGTTGTTGATGGGGACTGGGTAGAGGAAGTTGTACAAATTATACAGCCCAGAACTTCACAGTTCTTTGTATTTTGTACACACACACACACACACACACACACACACACACACACACACACACA
>OU015749.1:10236628-10250909 GCA_907169655.1 Acomys percivali
CACACACACACACACACACACACACACACACACACACACACACACACCCTTACATCTTGGCTCATAACTTCAGTAAGCAAGAACAGTTAGCCAGAAATAGGACTATAGAAGCCACAAAACATTATCACATTTAGGAGCTCTCCTGGATCCTAGAGCTTTGGAATGGCTCTTTGATGTATTGGGTCATTGTTTCTGTGTTGCCAAGTGATAGGGCCTAAGTGCTGGATTTAAGGTCAGAATAGTGCCTCCAACATGTTGTCATTTGTGCTTAGGTTTGGAGACCTGTTGCCCTCTGGATGATTTTCCAATTTTAGGGAGTTGTTTTAACAGGAGTCATGAGACATAACCACTTACATAATGAAAGCAACCATGCTGGCTTTTTTTTTTCCTGTTAGAACATTGGTTACTACACTTTTCAGAAGATGTCCATTTGTTTTATGTGCCAGAGTGACTCTTTGTACCACATGGATTTCCTCCTAAACATCCATTTCCATCTTTTCCCTTTTTCAAAATGGACTTCCTGTAGTAATTGGCTCCATTAATCATCCTATCCTGGTAACCACATTCTCTCTTGAGATGGTGAATAATGGAATATGGCTTGATTTGGCAGGAAGCCATCAGTGATACTTGATTGGTCCTGGGGAGTGACCCTCACCAGTTAAATGACTTATAGGAAGAGAATCGTGGAGAATTAAGGAGAAGAGAAAGGAAGAAAAGTGAAAGCATGCAGGGAAATAAAAGAGAAGGAAGAGGAGAAGAGAAAATTGTTTCTTTCGTTCTTTCTGTCTTTCATTACTTCTTTCTTTCTTTCTTTCTTTTTGGTATATGTTAATGTATTTGTGTTTATGACCTAGAATTTTGGCCAAGATTTTTCAGTTAAGAGGGAATAAGTGCTGAAGAGCAGGCTACTGGCGGAGTGTATCCTTAAGTGTTTAGATTCCATTCTCAGCATCATACACAGGAAAACATTTGGATATAAGGGTGACTGACCAGAACATCCTTTACCCCGTTGATGGCTGTGTTGATTCAGCTGGTCTAGCAGGCTTGGTGGCTGGGGTATCTTTGCCCTTACCGCTCCATTTATGTGCCACCAGATATTATCCATTTCAAAGGATGACCATTGATAGAGGTTCTTTGGCTATTGGTATGTGAATAGCTACTATTTCCTGCTAGAATTTCCAATAAGCTCTTAGGAGGAGGATCGAGAAAGACAGATCAAAACATTGATCTTAGAAAAGAATAATTGATATTTGTTTTCTTATTATGTCATTGAACATTTGAATATGTAAACACTCTTTCTTAAGGCTTCTTAGGTATAAAATTAAGTTCCTCATGCTTTAAACAATCTAAATCTTGAAATTTCATTATTTGCAATAAAGACTTCTAAGTGCTTGACAATATTTAAGCAATTTGCTACAATCTACTTTTGCTATGACTGCTTTTGCATATACAGTTAGCGAATATTCACATGAGAAGACACTCCATATCACATGTCATCAGTTCAATGCAAATTAAAATCAGGAGACATTTCTGAGCATCCCTCAGAATGGCAGAATTCCACAGCTCTAGCAGTGCAGGGGGAAGGGTTCTCATCTTTGCTGGTTGGGAAACATAAACATTATTTATCCAGAATTAACGAAAAAGTTCTTGTTGCATATTAAGAATTCGTGAAAACATAGTTCCCTCTAAAATGGAAAGCCATGCCATAGAAACCCTTCAGGCTGTGTTGGTGGTGATAGAAACAATAGTAAATAATCAAACAGCAACTACTTAACTGTTTCGTGGAACTTGGGAATGTCTAGAACACGCTGAGATTCAGATAATCACGAAATTATCTGTAGCCAACTAAGGAAAGAAGAAAGTTGATACTTAAAGGAACAGTAATTAGCCCTGTACTTTAACTTAAACTCCATGAGAATGGTTACTTTATAAACCATGCTCTAATTTAATATTTGAAGCCAATTATCTCTCAGGGCCTGCAAAAAGACTGTTAAATGTCTTTAATCACACTAGATTTGAGACAATTACCTGATGGCATATTCTAGATAATTCAACACGGGCTTGCAATCAGAATACTTAATTTAAAAAGAAACAACAACAAAAGCTTGCTGTTCCCTTGGGAATTTGAATATCTAATCTATATTCATGACTCTGCTACAATTCTGGTATCAGTTTGACATTGTAGGCTTGCTGGTGTTGTTTTGCAAAAAGGAAAAAGAAAAAAGAAAAAAATGGAAGGGAAACTTACATTAGTCACTGTTCCTAATGGGCAAAGGGGGTCATTTTAATATAACTAATTATTTTACCTATGTCAGCATAAATTTCGCCCAAATTCCCCTCTTTCCTTCCCTCTTTCTCTCCTCTCTGTCCTTCTTCTTCCTTTTCTCCGTATGTTCCTCCCCCTTTCTCCTCCTTTCTTCTTTCTTTCCTTCCTACTTTTTAAAAGTAGCTCAATTATAACTTGCTTTTTCTCACAATGACATTTGGAGATTATTTTTCTGTACTTAATTTGATAACCAGTAAATTTTTTTCACATATGTTGAAATATATAAAACACATATTGTACCATCTGGACACAGCTTTTGTCCATCTGGAATGTACTATCCTGGAAGCAGCACAAACTTTTCTAAATCTAGTGCCTTTTCCATTTAAAAGACCCATGTATTTCAATCAAAGTATAACTAAAAACAAAGTCCCTGAAAATCCTCAGACAAGGGCTGGAGTAATTTAGCTTCCTTGCCTTTATCAAATGACTTTTACGCAGCAGTTAGATTGTAATACTCTTATTTTGTGTTATTTAGTTTGAAAGGCTCTATTCCTAACGCAAGACCTATTGATTCCCTGTCCTGATTTTGTCCAAGGCAGATTGTGTCGATTGCCACTATGTCAGTCAAGGCTGATGGGATTTTTTTTGTAACTGGACTAGCTCTAATAGAATCGTTAGATGATTCATAGTTTAAACAAAGCTGTCATGAAAGCCTTTGTTGCCACAGAACACATAAGACATCATTAGCTCTGTACTGTGTCTGCTGAGACCTTGTTTAATACTGTTGCAAACTTTCATGAATTAGCAACACTGACATGTATGAACTATGAGCCTAGCCTGCATAGAAAGCATGCACCAGATACTATAGGATGATTACATTGCATATGGCAAAAAGAAATGTTTTGAAGTTGGTAACTTAGTTGGAGTTGGAGTTCTGATATTTATTAATATCAGCTTAATATAAGCTTAGTTTCTAATTAAAAGTTTTTGTAAGATTATATGTAGAAAATGCTAAGCTGTAATCATAGCAGCAATATGCATAGTGGCAGAGTCTATGCTCAGGTATTAATATTATAATTAGTTCTATAATTGAGGCCATGAAAAATGGTGCAGGATGACACCTCAGGTAGAGCTTTTGGAGGAAGAGAGAATTCTTTTCATGGAGGGTTCTTAACAGTGAGGGATTTTTGTTGTTGATTATGGGTTCTATCACTGTATGACACCGGCAATTTTGGGGACTCTTAACTGTTCTGACCACTGATATAACCATTTTTGCTCCATCAATGTCCTTTTCAGAGTTTTAAGTGTAAGGCGGGTCATTGCTAGAGCTTGGGAGGACAGCTCGAGGAAGCGATTTCTGTGCTGCTGTAGAGAATGATTCCTCCTGGTCTGGAAAGCAGGGTATGGCAACACATAAGTGGAAAATAGGCATTTGAGAGGAGATGGGCAACCAACAGCATTTTCAGGCAGGCAAAGATTTCCAAACACGTTTAATGAGCATAAAATGCTTATGTCCTGAGATTTGCCCAAATTTATGATTACGTCACCTCTATAATGAAATTTCCGTGGCACTAATATCTGCCGTGTAGCTCTCACTCTCCATCATTACCTAACTATGTCTTAGATTGTAAAATTCATTTCATAGTCATTTGTATGTGTGGGTCGAAAGAAATCAAGTAAATGAAGATATGGGAGGTAATATATGAAATGTTATTTTAAAACAGCAGTTTTAAAAGTACATTCAAAGGATCTCTAGATTGTCTATGAACAATTTAATACTTAAGAATGGCTTGGAAATGGCAGAGTTAACTGAACAGGTTCACCATTAATTGCTTTAGGTGTAGGATTAAACTAAGAGCAGATGTGAAAGCCCACTAACTTAAAATAGACTGGATTTCTCTCAGGATTGCCAGGGCCGCGTTGGCAGACTGATGCTCTGCATTTGTGATTTTCATAATCAAGGCTTTTGAGACAGATGCCTATTTTCCAATCATGTAAGGGTTTAAGTATGTAAGTGACGACTTTTGAAGTTTCTTTGTTCTGCTCTACTGGATAATCCCAGGGTGTCTATGTATTGGATGTCATCCAGCCTCACCAGGAAGGACAAACAGAAATCTAGGGAAAGCAGCTTTAAGATGGCTGCAAGGTTACACTCATTACCTTCACTGTGTTCTGTTGGCTCACACTTAGTCCTACAATACTACTTAGCTAAGAGACAGACTCAAAGTAAAATTAGTACTTGTAATCATGTGCCAAGGTAAAGCTTAGTTGCTTTTGTCCTTTTAAATTTGGTCTGAATGAAAACAGAAATCTGACAGAGAAGAAAATCCATCTATTATATGTTCTTTTTCTTTTCTGAAATTACAAATGTACAGAAGTTTCATTAATTATGCATTTCATGTCAGGCTTCAGGAAATCTTAGTAGAGATTTTGTAACAATCACATTAACAACAAATATACTGAAGTGTAACTTAATGTTGAGAAATGTCCAGGCTGGAGTGTGGGATATTAATTTTTGAATTATTTTAAGTGTTTTCAAATCTTTATAATTTATTTTCTGGTTAGAATTTTCTAAGTGAAATAATATTGCTTGCATTTGATGTGAAATACAAAATTTAAAAACATGATATGAATTAGATAATTTAGCTTGTATGAAATTATGCAATAAAAGCCTTTTAACACTGAGCTTTTTTGTTCAATAAATTGGAAATTATCAAATAGGCATTTGAGCATTTAATATCAGCTATTTCAAATGGGCACAATATTTTCTCTTTTCAAATAGCAAGGTGGTAACAATAAAAACAAATATAATTTATAATACTTAATTACTGTTGAATATTGACATTTTAAAAATTAAGAAAATAACTTGTAATACTTATTGTCATCTATAATATATTTCTTTAATAAAGTGTTCAAAATATAAATGCTTTAAGCCAAAGTGACACCTTTTAACAAAATTCTCTAAAACTGCAGAGGAAAAGCCAGCTTATTGTATATACGTAAAGCACCTAATTGTAAAATATAATTAAAATGTGCCAAATCAAAGGAAAAAAACCAAGGGAAAACACAAAATAGTGGGGCATTACAAAGTTTTTTAAAAATATGAAAGTGACAACTCCAACTCCTCAGAATTATGCTTTAGATTATAAAGACAAAATAATAACATTCAGAGATAAGAACTGAGATTATTTGTCCTTACCAAACTGTGCACACCAGAATGAGAAGAAAGTCTTCTTGTGTCAGCATAAACAGCACAGACTTCTCTTCTAATGCAAAGCAAACAAACAAGACATCAACAAAACAAAACAAAACAAATGAACAACACTCCAAATGTTAAACAAACAGAAAGGTAATTATTCTGAAAGTTTGAAGGACACTGTGAATATATTTTTACATTCTCAAGTGGATTAAAATATACTTGCATTAAAATTTAAAAGACCATATTAGTGATGTCATATTAAATAGGAATGAATTATATAACATAAATATGGCAAATTTCAGAAAGAATGTGGAATTAATTTGTATTAGAGTATCTATACTTTTAAACTGTTAAAGAACTACTGGTTTTAATATATATATGTGTTCTCCCTGAATGTGCATCAAATGTGTGACAAATGCCTGAGGCAGACCAAGCAGCCTGTCAGTGCTTAAGGATTGTGAGCCATCATGTGGATGCTGGGAACATGGCCTAAGTCCTCTGCAAGAGCAATCAATGATTTTATTGAATATTCCAGTAATGTTGTGAAATAGTCACAGCAGCCTAAGATGTGCTGTTTCCTTGTGGTCAAACATAATATTAAAATTGACCTTCTGTAGACACTTAGCAATAGAAGGAAATATGTATGGTGTTCAAGACTATCAGTTGAACAATTCATGGATTTTTCTGTGACCTTCTAATCCCTGAGCTTTGTATTATGTATTGTTTTCTGCTAAAAATATTATGGAGGAATATAGCCAGGGATATGTCTCTTGGTAATAATGTATACATGCAACTGTGAATATATATCTTTTTTGAAACAGAATGATATATTTTAATAAAATATTTTCACAGGAAATTATAAATGATATATAACATTTTATTGTTATCCATTTTTCAAATAATAAGGGCTTTAATCTCACTGGGTGAGATTTCCTCAGGTTGTTCTCTCAATTCCATTTGACCATATGATTCTACTAGTAGTTCACTGATTTTATAACAGTATAATGTTTTTCTAGACATGGTACACTATTTTATCTTTAAAAAAAATCTAATATTTCTAATTTTTATTTTATTAATTTATTCATATTACATCTAAATTGTTAGCCCATCCCTTGTGTCCTCCCTCCCTCCCACTTTCCCCCCTCCCACTTCCCCCCTATTCCCCTCCCCTATGTCTGTGACTAAGGGGGACCTCCTCCCCCTATGCTCTTAGAATATCGAGTCTCTTCTTGGTAACTTGCTATCCTTCCTCTGAGTGCCACCAGGCCTCCTCATCCAGGGGACGTGGTCAGAAATGGGTCACCAGAGTTCATGTAAAAGTCAGATCTCGCTCTCCACTCAACGGTAGAGAATGTCCTGTCCATCAGCTAGGTCTGGGTACGGGTTTGAAGTTTACTGCCTATAATTTCCTTGTCTGGTGCCATAGTTTGAGCAGGACCCCAGGACCCAAATCCGCCCATCATAATGTTCTACTTGTAGGTTTCCAGGACCCTCTGGATCCTTCTATTTTCTCATTCTCCCATGCTTCTCTCACCTAAAGTCTCAATAGGATGTCCTCCCCTCTGACCCACTGTCCTGGAAAGTAAAGTTTTTCATGTTCCATGAATATATATCATATAACCAGAAAATCATTAAAATACAATAAGTTGTTATTGTAATAAGAAATTTCATAGCAAAAACTAAATATATAGTAGAGAAGTTCAGTTATGATTTCGCTAAGTAAAAACAAAACTGGAAAAACTGGCTACAAATTTACAATGTAATCTACTACCAATAACAGTGAACTCTTGATAGTATGTTAATAAATTATATTAATGGAAGGTAAATTAATAATTAATATGTACTTAATATATAATAGTATTACAAAATATAAAATAAGTTATAATACTACTGGGAAAATAAATGACAAAACAATATAATGATGAATTAGAAACAACCAGAAAATATTTTAAGCATAAAGAATATATTGAAGAAACTATATTACCTACAACTAGAAGAAATAATTGCATATTAGTTGTATAATGACATGAATCTACATAGTTAAGTGAGACAATTTAAAAATATCCATGCTGGCTGATCCAATGGGAAGAGCACTGACTGCTATTCTAGAGAACCCAAGTTCCTGGACCATCAGGTTGCTCACAACTGCCTGTAACCCTAGCTTAAGAGACTGGACGCTTTCTTCTAGCATCTGTAGACAGCCTCACATGCATGTTATATGCAAACATCCATAAACATAAATAAAAACTAAAAAATTAAAACACTAAAGGAAAAAGACTGAAACTACATAACATTTTTGCCAGTCTGTACCTCTAAAGCATCCCCACCTTCTATAAGGACCTAACTTACCTTGCATAAAACAGCTTAATATCTGTTTACTAATGTCACTCATTGAGTCTTATAATTTGGGGCAATTGAATGGGATTTACTATAGATTTTAAATATATAAAATAGATCAAGAATAATAACTTTAAAGGTTAAATATACCTCTAGGTATTAGATAATATTAAAACTGCATATAGGTCAGGAGTACATTTATTACTAGTTTTCCTTGATAGGAAGTTTCTTGTATATAATTCATATGAGCTCTTTGTATAAAAAATAGCCCATTATTCTACTGTGCTTTTTCCTTAAATCAACAAACCACAAAAGGACCTTTGGGAACCTCAGGTTTTTCTTTGATGTTGTTGGTATGCACACTTTCTTCTTATTCTGACCCTAGTGAGTTTAAAGAAACATGATCTGTCTTGTCAGCCAGGAAGGAACATGACAAGTGTCCATTGAATTCTAGTTTTGACTTTCTGTCCCATTAAAACAATGGTGTTTCCCAAAATCTGACAAGACTCATTCTTCAAGTTACAGGAAAATCACCAGAAGGTCAATAGGAGCCAAACAAATTTTCATTTTTTGAAATCGAAATGGTGTTTTTGTGTCAATCAATCTTCAGCTCTGGGTGTCTGGGTGTGTATTTTAACCAAATATTTTCTCATGTATGTTATGACATTAGATATATGAAGACAATGAGCCATAATTTTTTAGAGATGATACTGAATCTCTGATATTTCAAACATAAGATTTGACTGGAGTTCATTGCTATCTCGCAGGACATGAGCATTCCTTTTTCTACTGGGAAAGGAACAATAGTAGTGGTATTCATTTCAAGTGCAAAACCAAATCTAATTGAGTAATGTCCACATCTGCTGAAAATGAGGTCTAAATTGACTTGTTAAAAGTGCACCGTATTACAATGACAACAATGAAATAACTACACGTTGTCAGTGAGTTAAGTGAGGGGTTTGTGTTTCAGCTGTGAGATCCACAGTAGAGTGGAAAATATTTCTAAAGCATTAGCTTAAAAGCAAAAAATATCACACAAATTTCTTTTGCTTGCAGGCTAACAGAAAGCTGATTTCAGGACCAAACATATTAGTGATTTTCATCAGAGCAGAAAAGCTCACAAAAGTGACTGGCAGGGAAAAGGATTCGGAACCCAGAGACTGCATCCTTTACCCAAGGGTAGCATCTCCTCCTCATGAAAAAAACTGATGTTTTCTTAAACTGATGAGCATCTATCTTTCCATTTTAAGACAAAAGTTGCATACTTTACAAAAACTAATGGTAATCTAGAGGTTTCTCTGACACCTATTCAATGAGAGCATAAGATGTCCGCAAGTCTTCTCCAAATAACCACACCTTCCTTATGCGCATGAGAGAATGTCCCAGAAAAGTTACTGTCACTAAAACATGTTACTGAATCCCAGAATTCCTAGTAAGGGTAACAAGAAACTTTCAAAGTTATTTTTAAAGTGGAACTTTGTATAATGTCTCTGAAACGTGCATTATTCCTCTTTAGAATATTATAGCTATGGTGAGTTAAGCTATGATCTCTACACAGATGTTTCTTTGATTCAGGCATGTGCATCTGCAAAGGCTTTGCTTTAGGGGAAGGGCTCCTTTAAGACAAAACTCCTACTGTGCTTTGCATTATCAAATCTCCACAATTTCACGGCCTCCAAAACGGTTCTGCTTGTATTAAGAGGTGCACACCAAGCTTCATAGAGGTGCACACGAATGGCTGGGAACACTGCTGCCCTTCCCGCTCTTCTTAAACTGATGGAACCTCCCCCTGGGAACTTCTTATAATAAAAGATGGATCTTACGTTCATAAGCTAATTTGAAATTTTTCTTTTTCCTTTCGCATCCATGTTTTAACTCTGTAAAGAAATCGAAGGCTGGTGGTCAAATGTCAGCAGTATTTCAATGAATAAGAATGTTTAGTGTAACTATTCCAAACACTCTATTTCTTTGCCAACCTAGGAAAGCATCAGAAAGACTTCTGGTAGCCATGGCAACAGAACCACAAGGCTGCTCAAATTTAGGCCATCTTTCTTACATTCTATTCCCCCTCCATTTCGCAGAAAATCAGAAGCTAATGGGACACAGCTGCCTTCACTTTGGCTTGCTTATTAAGCTAAATTCAAATTGTGTCTTGTTTTATTCATTTAATTAATAGGGCATCAGTTTTTGACATTCTAATACATTTTATGTGAAGGACTGAGATTTATGAGAATGTTTCACAAGAAAAATTTTCCTGTAAGATATGCAGAAAAGCACAGCCAGCCAGCACTTTTAATTATTTCATTAAAAATCATTCACACATAAAATATCTTAATCTATCATAGATGACATGGCTCAGCTGAGTAACAAATCATTACAACCTAACTAGACAGTGATAATAGAAGAATAATCTCATTGATAAAACAGATACTTGGACATATAGTTATTGAAATGAGATATTTGGTACCTTACAATACTAATAACCGTTACTACTCTTCCTATAGCATATTAACAGGTTACGTGTGCTATGTGTGCTATGCTTATATAATATAGCATACTCTTTAATGCCAGAGCTCAGTATGGAAGTTTAGTAAAAAACCAGACTAGTACCCAAAGCAGGTAAAGTTCATGGATTCAAGACATTGGCATCCTGAGTGATTAATTTTGCTTTGTATGTTATTTATTAATAATTAGTTTAATTCAGGCCAGGCTTTTTGGAATAGAGCAGTAATCCCAGGACTCAAAGAGAGAATTAATAGAATGGCATATGAGTTCAGTTATACATGGGATTCTCAAGAAGACCCTGTGCCAAAATAAAGCAGATTTTTTTAAAGTATCAGTTTTATTTATTAGATAATAAAATAGACCAACTCTAATTAATTTTTATAATCCTGGTAAAAAAATGTGCCTTCAACTAAAAAAAAATCACATTTTCTTAAACTAAAAATATCACATTTTCTTAAGCTTTTAGTCATTGCTTTCTTGATCCAATCATTTGGTTATTCTCCTACTCAAATATTTATGAAGTACTTCATAGCCATGCAGTTAAATGTAACAAATATTGGTGCATAATAAAATAGAGTGCCTACATGCAGACACATCAAAGCAATTTAAATATAGCTAGAGAGGTGTGGTAGAAAGATACAAAATATATGATAGGGATGGGGTAAAGTTTGAGAAATACATATTCCATAAATAAAAAGGAAAGAAAACATACAACTTTACGTGGGAAGAAAGGGATAGATTAGGAAAAGCAATGCAAAGAATTGGATGTTGAAACCACATCATGAAGCAAGAGTGACACTCCCTTGGCTGCTTGGCAGATGCCAAGGCAGACTGACATCAACCCCGCTGTGTGGAAGAAGCTGCTGATCATGCTTTTGAGATCTTGCTGGACCTCTATTGATGTCAGGAAATCAAGGTAGTGTTTTCATCTGGAGAGAACTTCCCAGAACTGGTTGGTTGTACATCTGTTCAGCAACCCTAATTTGGAAAAGAAACTAGTAATTATTGTGTACAGCACCATGCTACTCTTAAATGGGTTGTCTCATCAGTATTATTTTTATTATATTTTATTTTATTTTTTGGTTTTTCAAGACAGGATTTCTCTGTGTAGTCTTGACTGTCCTGGACTCACTTTGTAGACCAGGCTGGCCTCGAACTCACAGAGATCCACCTGCCTCTGTCCCCTAAAAGTGCTGGGATTAAAGGCATGCACCACCACCACCCAGCTCAATCAGTGTTATTATCAGCTTTATTTGATGAATAAAAAAGCTGAGGTTAATTTAAAAGTTGGAAAAATTGCCTCAAGCTTCTTTAGGGACAGAACCTTTGACTTCAGAAGGAATGCTTTCCAAAGAACCATCTTGATACCACTGTCCCAAAGACTAAAGCTTTTGACATAAAGATTTGGATGGGGGTAGGGAGGAAGAGAAGATAGTGAACACTATGGGAATATCAGTCTCCCATTAATGGCCTTTTCAGAAAAGAGCTTCTGTCTTTATGAAGATATCAGCAACATACACATGCAAATTCTTTGATCTTCTTAGACATTTGTGTGTGTGTTGTTTTGTTTTTGTTGTTTGCTTTTTCTTTCTTAAATTTGATCTAGCTCATTGCCTCATTGGCCCTTGCTTTTGCCATTGAGTACCCTTTTCTATTCAAGTCATTCACAAAAAAACAAACAATCTAAAAACACGTGACGTTCTAATATCTACAGAAGCCTAAAAGCATTGCCGATGTGACTCTTTCCTTGGCAATCTATTTACTATTTTGTTGGTCATGTTTTTGTTGTTGCTGTGTTTGTTTGTTTGATTTATACTATAAGACAACATCCTGATCTTGGGGCTGTAAATTGTTATTCCCACACTACCTAATATGGTATCTAGTATATGCAGAGGTTGTAGATAAATTTGTAGCTGCTCTGATCACATTCAAAGAACTACTAGGTCTATGTGATTTAGCCTGAATACAGACACATCCTTAGTATATACCTTTAATCCCAACAATGATGGTAAAGTTAGTTTGGAAAAGTAAGCACACAAATTTGAATGTGATGTCTAATCAAGAGAGAGGTAAAGTGACTAATGAGAGAAAAATTTGAAAGAATAGGATATGCCCAACTCTCAAGAAAACAGGGAGGAAAGAGAGGCTACTTAAGAGAAGCAGTGCAGAAGGAGACGGAGAGGGGGCAGTTTTACTCAGAGAGTTTTAGAGACAGGTTAAAGAGAGAACAAACTAGACAAAGGTGAAGACAGAATGAGCCAGAAACTGAGGAGCCAGAAAATTAAAACACATCCCTAGAGTTAATTTGAGGCCAACCAGAGCAATTCAATCGGCAGCTAAGAAAACCCAGTTTGAATCAGCCAGCATGGAGAGAAATTTGAGCATGAATAGCTGACTTGAACCAGCCATCCAGAGTTCAGAAAGAGCTAGAAAGGGTGAGCTTATTATGTGGTAAGTTTCAGAGGCTGAAAACATGTGAGGCCTAGATTATATGGAGGCTAGAAACTTCTAGGAATAGGCCTGGGTTATCAGACAGAGGCAGTAAGCTCCTGTGTTAACAATTACATCAGGTGGAATAAAATTACATTTACAAGAGGTCTAGTACAATGTTTTTTAGAATATGAGTACTTAAAAGAAAGAAAACAGTAAGTCCCCTGTGGATCTGAAATTCTGGATTCAGGTTCAAAGAAAAAGAGGATGCAACAACATAGCAGGGCTTTACATAGATGTCGTGAAAATGTCAGGTAGTGGGATCAGATGAGCTCCCTGCTGTAGAGTCAGTAAGAGTTCTACTATGCTGCAATCATATGTAGGTCCCAAAGGCAGACAACTCTTTGGTAGGAGGGACCACAGCAGAGTTTGTGGTTTCTGGATGGGATCCCTCCTCCTGGAGGTACAGAAGAAAGGAATATACCCTGACAAGGTTGAGTTTCTACATTATTCCTAAAGCTATTGGGATAATAATCAAGAGAACAGGAGAGGACTTAGACATCAAATGAATGAACAAGGCTACAGTCATGCGATCTGAGGTAATTTATAGAGATATGATCCCATGAGCAACATAGAGACTGTACCCCATAATGAGGCAGATAGTTAATAACTGTTAAAGATTACTAATCCATGTAACCATGCTGTAACCCCAAAGATTTTCCAGAATAATGTGAGTAATAATTGTATTAGTTCCTCTTCTAGTTGCTGTGACAAAATATCTTGATAAAGCAACTTAAGGAAGAAAGGATTTATTGTGGCTCACACTCCAAGCATACAGTCTATCATCATAGGGACATGCTGGCTTCAAAAGAGTGGGGCATTCACAGTCAGGAAGCAGAGAATGGTGAAAGTTGGCGCTTGCTCTGTTTCTCCTTTTTATTCCATCCAGGGACCCAGGCAATGGAATAGTGGGCCCTAAAGAGGGTCTTTCCACTGAAGTTAACATATTCTAAGCAAATCTCTCACATGCAGCTCCAAGACTGACCTCATCTACATAATTCCTCACACATTTTCCTGGAGGATAATAACTTAGGTAATTTTAGACACTATCACATTTACAGTCTATCTAAGTCAACACAGATGATTTTAGAATATTATGCATCTGTGTTTATGGCTACTGATTGGTTTTCATTCAATGATCTTCAGTGGTATAAATGGTACAGGGTCAAAAGGTCTACAGTATTCATTCTTAGTATATCCTCAACTCCAAAACAAATCAATTGATAGTGGAAATTGTATCAAGCTTCATAACAGTCTAAGAAAGCTATGAGGAAGATATCTCCATTTACCTGGACTTTTCATCAGATCCAAATCATTTAAGTTCTTATTTTCATGCCTAGAAGTAAATTAAGTAAAGCCTTCATCCTGCATGAGGTATTTCTCTCAATGATACTTACTTTCCAACTGGATTTTGCAACATTCCCTAACATACAATGAATATATATATATATATATATATATATATATATATATATATATATATA
>OU015749.1:10250919-10262011 GCA_907169655.1 Acomys percivali
TATATATATATATATATATATATATATATATATATATATATATATATTCTTACCCAGATATATACATAAATTCTTGCAAATAAGATGTAATTAAAATACCTGTCAGGTAAGAAAAAGAAAAAATGCTCAGACAAATCATTAGGAGACAAAATCAACATCTAGTGTAGGCCATCCAAGGCTGGACATGGGTCTGGCCTTAAGCACGGTTTGCATACACAGTAGAACTCCATTGGAAAATACTAATTTCTCATTTGCAAGTGGTAATCAGTTGATTCTGAGTTAGAGGTGTGACTGGTATCCTCATTCCTAGCATGAGGACCTGATCAGGCCCAGAAATGTGCAGGCGCTTTCAATGCTGCCTCAGTCTCTATATGTTGGTGTTTGCTATTCTACTTTGATAACTTGCTGCGTACCTTCCAGTGCCGTGAACACTAATCAATAAAAGTGAAGGCTCTAAGAAGGTACCATCTTAACTTCTCCATGTTCAATGAGTTGTGCAGGTGTTGTCGTCAGTAACAGGGCCTTACCACCAGTTGGTAGGGAGCAAGCAACCAATAGACTTGGCAACAGCTTTGGTTGTTTGAAGATTCTGCTGGATCCCCTTCAGCCAAAAACTCAATTAAATGTAACCTATTCACAGAACTGAAAGTTTCATTTGGTTACTGGAGAGTCCATCTGAGGCTCCATCTTTCCGGTCATTTGGCAATTCAACTTAAAAAATCATCATCTTATATTGGGAGGGCCTTTTGGTACCTACCCTCCACCAAGCAGCTGTGGACAGTTAACGTGTGCTTAGGGAAGACATGTCATTTTCTTTGGTTATGTAGCAACTGTAAAATTGTCCACAGTCTAGCATTTAACTCACAGACCTCCCTCTTGCAGGAAATAATTAAATTTAGTGAGTCAAAGGAGAGAAAAGGGGGATGTCAGAGAAGAAATTGTCTTAGGGGTAGAAGAAAATATCATGAGAGAGGGGGGATGAGAGAGAGAAAGAGAAAGACATTGAAAAATTGCTCAAACTTAGTATATGCATGCATAACATTGCCAAAGACACAAAGCAAATATTTCCTGTTTCTAACTGGTATCAATATCCAAGTCCAATAAGTGAATAAGGAACTGAAAGGCCTAAATTATTTAGAAGGAATTTGGGGGTAACAGGGAAGATCTGTGAGTGGGGAATCTTTCCTTGGTTTTCTACTTGAACACATTGTAAAGACACACCTGACCTCCTTCGTGAACCCTTTTATGAAAATGTTGATGGCGGAAGTTTAACTAAGAGACCAGCAGGCAGCAGTGGGGTCCCGGTGTTCCTTCTTAATTGGCTTGGCCAAGAAGCAACTCGTTAACAGAGAGCTGGGTCAGACCTACTCTCCAACAATCTGAGCCATTTATCCTAGTTTTAGTCAGGGAAAACATTTCTAGAAAAAAAAAGTCTTTTTTTTTTATAATGATTCAGATTATTTACAATTTTTTGCAAGTGCTAGAAGGACATACATGTCACAAAATCACACAAGCCACCCTTCAAAGAAATTCATTATATTACGGCTGATTGTATGGTCCTTAGAAAATGGAACTGAAGGCAAGGACCTGGATTCCATAGTATGTAACTATGATTGAAACTAGGTAGTTATGACAGTGACTTCTTTGGGAAGTGTTTAGGTAGCTGTTTGTATATGATAGGATCAATATCAGGAAAAGCATACAGGCATACATTAAATATAAAATGAGATCCACCATCTACGTTAAATCCAGGCCATTTAGAGTAATTTGTACAATGTTCAAAATATAGTGAAGCAAGCTCTCTATTGTGTATACTATGTGGTAACATAGAGAAGATAAAATCTCTGGGAAACCACCAACTTTTTCTTTTTTACAACTGACAAGTTTTCTGGGATAGGAAAGATACGGTAAGTTTAACAAGAATGATTTAATGCAAATAACTATAAACTATATGTGGAAAATAAAATTCATAATGTAAACTCAAGAGGATGTTTCAAAAATCCTATGGAGGAAAATATGGTTATTTTCATTATGTGGAGAACTTAGTAGAACGTAGAACACACAGAGAAAAAAGATTGCATTACATTACAACAGGAAGGCAGTTACCTGATAACAAGGAAGAGGGTGCACATTAAAAATTAAGTTTTCCAGCATCTTTACCATGGGTTTTCAGTCTACAGAACTGTGACAAAAATTAATATCATATGATTATATGTGATATTTTGGGAAATTAGCGAGAACTAACTAATACACCTACAAGGGAAAAATCAAGCATGGAAGGCAAGGGCAGTCAAAAGTGGTATTCCAATATGTGTGAGCAATGTGTCAGAGCTAGTTCAAACATGGTGACCAACACTGGTGGTCAGAACATAGTCTGCCTATGTGCTATAAATTCATCATCAATTTACATCCGAGAGTTGTTGTGCAGAATTGTTTGTTGAAATTCCTGGGAGTCAATGTGAAAATTCTGGATAGTTTTCTGACAAGTCACCAGCTGTGCTGTCTTTAGAAATTACTAACCTCTAAAATCTATATAGGAATCTGGAAATGATCCCTTCTCTTTCCAGTGACCTCCCCTGACACCTTGCTAGCTATCAGAGTGAAAAACAAAGGCCGATGAGGTGCTAAGAGGCACCACATAGCTAACTAGCATACAACCCTTCAGCCTGCAACTCAGCCACTTTCCCAGAACATGTCCCAGAATCTATTTTCGTCATACATGTGGATGCATCTATTCCCTCAATTGAATGCCTGCCCCAACCATGTGGGAAGACCAGAATGTAAGCTGGACCACCCCCATGGTTAAGAAGACAATCAACAATCACTTACAGATATGCTACCACAGCCCATGCTGGAAGCTTCACTACAAGACCACAGGGTGGCTTCTTCTGTCTCTCAAACTTCTTAATGTCTTGTCCTTCCATTGGAGGTTTGTTCTAGAAACTTCTAACAGAATGTTTCATAGTTTTCCAAAGCTCTCATGTCATTTTACCCATGAACATACACAAGTACGTGTATATACGCATACACACAAAGACTTTTAAGTTTAGTTTCTCTTTCTTTTAAAAGAATGCAACATAATTTAGACTAGGAAAACAATTCTAGGGCAGAGCTCTGATTCCTTAATTCTTTTGTAGGTGTTGGTCACCAAGCCATCCTAATTTCTAATTTTCCATAGAGATTGTCTTGGTGGATAACATCAGTTCATCCTTAATGTGTAGATATCCTCAGACCTAGTCAACTCTTTGAATAGATCATTAATTAATGACATACATTCTTTTTATTTACAATCTTAGAAATGAAATATACTTTATGATCACATATAAAATATGAACAAACTTTCCATTCTTCATAATAAATGAGTTTCAAGTTTTCTACCATTCCTGAGACATACTATAAATATGTAATGTGAAGTATTCATTCTCCATAGTTTGTGATTAAAGTGGTCAAAGTTGTAGCAGAATTAAATGCATGGAAAAGCTTTAACTTAGAATACTAAATTTCTCAGGGCCTAAACTTTTTGAGGCACTCAGTTTCTCACAGAGAGAAGAGGGAGGTGCTTTGAGAATGCATTGTCTTTCAAGGGTCTGGGAACTCACTCATATACACTTTGGAGTTTTGTTTGACAGTGAACATTTGATGTATTTTACAGTTCAAATATATGGTACACTTTGAATACTTAGGTTTCCCAAATGCCTGTACTTTGTTTGTACTGAAGACAGCATGAAACAATGCCTGTTGTTTAAATTCTCTTCCTATATCTAGAAAATGCACTTGGCACTGACTCACCTACTCATGAAACAGATGTCTATATATGTGTGTTATTTCATCTCCTTGAACTGGAACCTTTATGGATCTTGTTAAAGCTGTATGGGTCAACAGAAGCTCAAGGAGGGGGAAATGTTCATTCAAAGCTTGCTGTCATATATAAATATATGGAAAGTAGAAGATTCCGAAAGTGGTATACTTAATAGTATTTTTACAAAGTCAGTAGCTCTTGTATTTCTGTGGAGAAAAAATGATTTTCAAGGTGCCCTGACGAAGCTAGTATATGTGTAAGGCATATTTTCATCTGACTGTAAATGTACCTGACTTAATGAAGAGCCAGGGATCCCACTAAGCTCATAGCCCCCATTCTGAATGTGTCAGCATTTTTTTGGACTTTATAAAAATGTAATTGCCCTACAAGATTCTCTCAGATGACCAATCCCATCAACATATTAACAGAAACCAAGGGAAGGTATTAGTTTTACATTAGTCATTCCTCTCAGCTATCTTCAATAAGGAAGGAACCATGAATATGAGTTTTTTTTCTAATTAATTTTCTTCTTCTGGTAATTATTAGGTAATTAGAGGTGGGGTTGTTTCTTATCTGTTTTGTTGTTGTTGCTGTAGTTGTTTAGGAGGATGGTGTGTGCCATGCAGTACATGTAGACATCAGAGGACAATTTGACCGTCATGTGGGCCCCAAACGACAAAGTCAGGGTGGATGGTAGGCATCTTTATTCACTGAGTCTGTGTGTTTTATCTAGAAACATTGACTATTAATGCTGTGTTGACCTGGCAAGTAATAATATGAAAGCTGTATAACTATGGCTTTCGATACTTTCATAACATTTCTATAAAGGGTTAGTGTGTGTGTGTGTGTGTGTGTGTGTGTGTGTGTGTGTAGCACACACTGGATTTCTATGGTTTCTCTACTCAGTCAAGTGCTTTTAAATGAAGTTGAATTCAGAGCTAACAAGTAAGATCAAGTTCTCATTAGAAGCATTGTTCTATTATGATTGATGCCCCTTTCTAGAGCCAGGTATTTGAGGACAGCTAAGTAAGTTCTGTTGGCTTATTTACCTTTTCCCAGAGATATAGCATATGGCCATGAATTTAGAAACTATGTTTCCATGGCTATTGAGGCAGCCATACTTTTATACACATACTTTTATTATTAAGTTATATGAATTGGATGCTTTGGAAAACCCTTCTGACATTAGCACTAATTTCTTTGTTCAAATATAAGAATCTATGTAGATGATTTTGAATGAGTCACACTCAGTAGCGTGGGATGTTAATGCTTATGCTGAGGTAGAGGTTATAGAGACTGTTTTCCTTATTAGATAGGACATAGCATGGGCACTTTGTCTGCATTTGAATTTAAAGAGCCACACACATATGCTGATATATATATATATATATATATATATATATATATATATATATATATGTGTGTGTGTGTGTGTGTGTGTGTGTGTGTGTGTGTGTGTGTGTGTGTTATCTCACTTTAGGTCCAGA
This sequence comes from Acomys percivali, assembly GCA_907169655.1. Taxonomy (NCBI): domain Eukaryota; kingdom Metazoa; phylum Chordata; class Mammalia; order Rodentia; family Muridae; genus Acomys; species Acomys percivali. Next base: position 10,256,206 of record OU015749.1, read on the forward strand.
AAATCCATTTACAATCAATTAAAAAAATGTCATCAACAAATGGCTACAAAAGATAGGCATAGAGCAGAAATGGTAATTATCTATAGATTTTTGACCTATGATTGTAGGTAATTCAGTGGCAGAAGTAGCCCCATGGATTTGTAAGGCTTTGCATGGCTTATTGTTTACGATTCATATTCAGTTTTCATTTTCAACCCCATTAGAAGAAAATATGAAACTTTATATCTAGGTCTTCTGACATATCTGTCTGCTACTAGGCAGAGGGGAGATGCATCCTTTTCTTAAGGAAATAATATTATGGTTTTGTATTCATCAACACCTAAGTGTTTTTATATTTGTGGTGAGATGAAACTTCATATTTGCTCCAGTGTTGTTTTTCCTGCCTTTCTCAATTATCATTTTGGTACTGAGTACAAGTAATGAACCAAGTCTGTAAAGCATAATTGAAAAATTAGTTTAGCAAAAATAATAAACGGTGTAAAATAATTACACTCTCGTCAAATCCTTCAGCAGAGAACATGGCCTTCCAATGGTTTAGATATCACATTTGGTGGATAATCAAAGTAAAGCAGATGAGTTCAGCTGACCACAGTATGTAAAACCATTGTTGAAATGCAAGTGTTCTCTGTTTGCCGTGGACAATTCTCTGTATGAACTGGACTTATGGAGTAGTTGTGTTCTAGCACGTGTAGATCTACAGCATCCATTCAGATTTGGGCTGTGGTGCATAACTGTACAGACAAACATATTCCAGTTCAGCTCTTCTCAGAAGAATAACTGATTTAGTGCACTGGCATTTATAATATGTTGGCTTCGTTATCTGGCTGAAGACAAATTTTAGAGATGGTATCAATAGTAGATCATCAGTAGCTACTGTCAAAACAACCCAGCCTACAAATGGGAGCAGAGAGTTAGGGGTATGGGTTGGTTTGGCTTGGCTAGTATCAAAACAACCTAGCTTGAAGGAAAAGCTTTAGCATTATTTGGCAATTTTAAAATTAACCCAATTATCAAGAAAAATGTGACTCACGTGTGAGTTGTTCCATTTACCACTCAGTCCTTTAGTTGAAATACAACTTCCATTATTGAAATAGTGTTAAGGGGTTGGGTGCAAATAAAAGCAGCAAGAAAGCTAAATTATTTTTTTTTTGTTTTTTCAAAACAGATTCAGTTCAATGAAAAAATGAGATGTCAAGACACAAATAGTTTTAAAAATGAATTATGTGTCAGGACTTGGCAAAACACAAATTTTACCTATCTCGTTATCTTTATTTAACACCCCAGGAGGAAATTATTTCTTTCTTTTTCACATTTTCAAAAGTTATCTTTGGTGATGCAAAATTGTAAAATTATCTATTATGGGCCTAGAACTTTTTGAAGCTCACTCAGAATGAATAGTGATATACCTTGAGTTCCCTTAAGACTTGGGATTCCTGGGCTTCTGTGCACTTAGCTTTATTTAAGTTTATTTAAGAGAACAAAGTAACAAAAAACATCACTTGCCTTGGTTTTCCCATTTAATGAACTTTTATAAGCAAAATTAATGCATTGCTGTGATTTTCTTTTCTTTTCTTTTCTTTTCTTTTCTTTTTTTATTGAGTATTTTTTTTATTAATTTATTCTTGTTACATCTCTGTGGTTATCCCATCCCTTGTATCCTCCCATTCTCCCCTCCCTCCCATTTTCCCCTTATTACCCTCCCCTATGACTGTTCCTCAGAGGGATTACCTCCCTCTGTACATGCTCATAATGCCACTGACCCAAAGTAATGCATGTGTCTCAATTGGCTGGCTGCACAAAACACAGAAGTTGAAAGCAACTTTCTAACATCTACCATAAAGGCTGAACGCAACAATTTATAGATATTGGTTGATAAACAATGATGTTTGTTGTCCAAGTCAGTTGGAATCCATTGGAGTCAGTAACTTAAGCCCTTGTAAAAAAATTTTTTGTTAAAGATTTCTGTTAAGCATCCCTTCCTAGTCCCATGTGATTCATTCTTTGCTGTTCAAGAAAAACACAATGAAGCCCTTTGTTAAGGACAGACTCCACCACATATGTACAAGAAAAACCACAAATAGATACACACAGTTCATAGAACAGGCAGAACAGACACAGACACATATACTGAGGACACACCTCCAACCACACACAGACCAGACACCATTCTCACACACCCATACCAGTCATGAGATAGATGTGCACTCAGAGAGCAAATTACAACAGACAAATCAGACACAGTGACAGACACAGCCCTCAGGCAGGCAGAGACAGACTCACACAGCAGACAGAGGATGGAACACAGGGAGTATGAAGTAAATAATAATTAAAACTGGACTCAGTCTGGGTTAAATGACTTCAAGGGGAAAGTTCTGGCTTTTCTTTCTTTACTGTGACACCAACACAGTATTGGAGACTTGAAGTTAATCACTAATGGATATTATCTGCACACATTCCATGTTACAGCCAGTTAACAGATGTCTGTATATATCTTTGATGCAGCATTTGAGTATTAAGTTCATTTATTTATTCAATACGGATTTTGACTACCTACTTTAAACACATTTGTTGCCATGTGGGAGAAATCTAGAAGATTAGATACAGTTCTTATCATTGTCTTTATCAAGTTTACAATTTTTTGGTAAAGAGTTCTAGTTAAACAGTCATTTCCCTCTAAACAACCTTATAAACACTGGCATACATACACACAGACACACACACACAAACACACACGTATATGTGTGTGTTTTAATATCTGTTTTAATATCATTCTTAGTTTTTACTAATAGAATACTTCAAGCAGGCTACTTTATAAGGAATCAAAAACTAAGACAGGGTAGCTAGCTCAGAAAGGAGGAGGACCAGTGCTCTTGAAGAGTTCATTTTACTGAGCCAAAGGAGGATGGCTCAAAATTGCCTGTCACCAGCTCCAGAAAACATGGAGTCCTCTTCTAGACTCCTTGGACTCCCACACTCACCCCACATGGAGGCATGCACTATATCACAGCATTCTTTGTTTTGTGTGACATTTTATTATGCCCCTTTGGTTGGATTTCCCCAGAAAAGTTTGTTTCACAAGAAATGAAATGTAATGAACTTCAGAAGGTCTTTGAAATATGAATTAACAGTATCTGTTGGATACCAGAAAAGACAGAGAAAACTGGAATTCTTTCCTAGTGGCTCCACAGAGGATTGCATTGCTGTTCCTAAAAAGCTTTGGTTAGGCTCCAGTTGTGTGGCCAGTGCATAAGATTCCCAGCATTGCGGTCATTCAAAATCACTCCCATGATGTTGTAACATAGAACCTGCAATTTAGCAATGAAACAGAAAGAAAATGATTGTGTGTATTGGTGATTAGGTGTAGGCTCTTCCATGGCAGCAGAGGGGCTAATTTCCCTCTGAGATGGTATAGAGATAAACTCAATTTTGAATAATTCATCAATGAACTGTTATGTTATCCTATTTCCCAACGTTTATACATGACAGAAAGATATAAAAAAGAAAGCCAATAAAAGGATAAAATACTGAAATCATAAACAATTGTATACTTCCTAGAAGATTTAATATAATTTACCATCCCTGTATCTCATTATGACTTTATTCTTTAGAAACCAAACTAGAAAAACAGCCTGTTCCATAAACAGTGAGTTCAGCAGGAATATTTAATTGCCTTACTTTTTTCAAAAGTATTTTCTATTGCCTTGTGATTCAAAGATACAATTAGAATGCTTACTTTGAGGCTTTCAAAAAGGTCATGTTTCTTGCAGAGAACACTATTGATATTGCTTTTCTTTCTCTCTGTATCTGTAGTACATTTCACCTTGTACTTATGCAAAACTGTGAGTAAAACTCCCTCAGAAGAGCAAAACAGAACAGGAAATTGCCTGGAACGTCTCTCACCATTGCAATTGTTGTATCAATGAATACCCAAAAGTTTGTATCTATCTAAAACCATCTTTGATTAAATAAAACTCTTTTCACAATAGCACTGGCCAAATTAATCCATGTTTGTACTTGGTTTTATCTACCATCTCATTGCATTTTAAACTCAATCTCCATTGCACTTGACACATATACTAATATGTATATTTCAAACAGAGCTAAATATATGTATTTATTTCCAAAAGTATTATGTATATACTATTAGTTAGGGTTCTCTACAGCAGAATTGATAGAAATATATAGTATAATATAATATAATATATGTTCAACGATAGCTTTCTACTAATGGATAAATGAAAAATCCGAAAATTCACTAGTTGTTGGGTGTCTCAGATGGTCTTCAGCATGCACCAGAATCTTGAATAAGTGGGCTCTAATACCACAGAGGAATTGAACTTGTAGCTGAGGGTGAGAATAAGCAAGCAGAGAGCAAGCATTTCCTTATTCCACTTTCTTTACATAGGCTGCCTCCAGAAGGTGTGGCCCAGGTTTAAGGTGACTTAAATTATAAGAGCACTTCTGTGTTAACTAATATCTGTGGAAAGATGTTTATGGGGGCTGGAGAGGTGGCTCAGTAACTAAGAGCATTGACTGTTCTTCCAAAGGAGCCAGGTTCAATTCCCAGAACCCACATGGCAGCTTACAACTATCTGTAACTCCAAGATCTGACACCCTCACACAGACATGCATTCAGGAAAACACCAATTCACATAAAATAAAAATAAATTAATAAAAAAGATGTTTACATTTGACTGTACCATGATAAACCAATGCCAGTTTGAATACTTTAAGTAAAATAAAACACTAACTTAAAAAAAAATCCCCTACAGCTGTATTCAGCCACTTGGGTTTTAGTTAATTTCTGATGTAGCCAAGTAGACAGCCAAGATTAACCTCCTCAACATAAAAATATATGCATACTTATACAATCATGCTTTCTATATGGGAATTATAGGGGAAATCTGTATGGGTAGATGAATGAAGGATGCATGCTTGAAGGTGGTGCATCAATGAATACATATGCAGATGCACGGACATACAGGATTTTAGGTAGACGATGACAAATAGTAGGTAAAAACATGTTAAAATTAAAATATGACTCAATATCTATATTCTTACAGATTTAATACTTTTAAAGCTGAGGATATTCATAACACAATGTATACATTTCAACATGTAAAAATGTAAATTGAAGATCTATAAAAAAAAGACAAGATTTTAGTAATGTTGAATGTATATTTAAGAACTGGGGATACTAAAAAATATTCAAGTTGACTTTAAAGAGAATCTAAGAATAGTTCTTAACTTCCAGGATTTATTCTTTCCTTACTATCAGAGAATTTCATACAGGTGTTCAATGAGACAATTTCATATACACCCACCATTCCCCTCTGCAGCTTTGTCTAATCTTTCCTAGAGATTCACCTCCACCTAAAGCCCTCTTCTTTTTTCCTCTTAAAATACCTACTAAGTATGTAGTGCCTCCCATATGAGCATAGACATGGGCTATCCATGGGAGAACAGACACTATTAGCTATCCTTGAAAGAATGAATCTCTTTCTACCTGCAGCCATCAACTGCCAATAGCTCTGTGATTAAGAGTATAGCCCTGTGTGTTACTCTAACGTCTATGGTAGAATGTTGATTGTCTCGTTCTTGAGCAGATTTTGTGAAAGTAACCACATTGCTATGAGTTCATGACTGCAGTAGCCATGCCATGTCCAGAAGACAGAAGTTGAATACACTCCTCCTTACCCTGTAGGGTTTCTATTCTTTCTTCTTCTTCTTCTTCTTCTTCTTCTTCTTCTTCTTCTTCTTCTTCTTCTTCTTCTTCTTCTTCTTCTTCTTCTTCTTCTTCTTCTTC
>OU015749.1:10268361-10283509 GCA_907169655.1 Acomys percivali
CCCCCCCTACCCTCCTATTCCAAGTTTGTCAAACTTACAACTTACAGAGGTTGATTTTCATTGGTCTTTATAGACAATTTTATTTAACACAATGTTTTCTGGCAGACATTTTATGGAAAATGAATACCATTTGTGAAGGCTGAAGTTTTATTCTGTACCACAGTGCAGGCTTCTGTTGCCTAAATATATTCACCAAACATTAAATAATGAAAAGAAAGAAGACAAATAGAGTATGAATAACAAGCACTTGGTAGATAGTATTTTAATGAGTGATGTAACAACAGTATATATGGACCAATAATTTGGGCCAGGTAGAGTAGTCTGGTGTGTAACAACTCATGGCCAGACCTGTCTTCATTGCCAAACCCTGGGCCTATTCAATATTGAAAAGCAATTGGTTTTTCTTGGTCTAGTTGTGTAGTAGAAGTTATGTGAATATCTGATAACTTAATGCTTCCTGCCTTTTTTGAGACAGACTTTGGTTTTATATTTTATAATAATTTATCATAAATTCTTAACCTTGGAAGAGTGCTGTAAATAGTAGTAGCTCAGTAAATTTTACTAATAAATATTTAATAATATCTAACTCATTAATATAAACAAAACTAATTGTTTGATGAAGAGGAGGGATCCAGAGGGGATGCATGGAGCCTGCGAAGGGAAAGGGGAATAATTTTTGTGGGTGCAATGAAGTCAGGTGGGGACTTTGGCGGGAAGGAACAGATGGGGGAGCTGTGGGATGAAGGAAGAGAATGCTGAGAGAAATGGCTAAAATTGGGGGACACTGGGAGGGTTGTGTGGAAACCTAGTGCAGTGGAAACTTCCTGAAATCTATGAGAGTGATCCTAGGGAGGACTTGTAATAATGGAGGCTGAGTTAGCCATTTATGTAGCCAGGTGAGACTTCCAGTCAGGGAACTGAGTTGTATTCAGTTGAGCTGTCAGCCAAGGGGCTTCCATGGAGATCCCTAAACAATTAAGGTAGATGACAGGGCATAGGTCATTCTCTTAAAATTGACATGGAGCTCTTTGCCTAGGAAAACCTCCATGCAGTATACAGAATGCAGAGAGGTCAAGGGGCTGTAGGTATGGTCTTGGAGCCTTCACACCTAAGTTTGAGTCTCTTTGGGCAGAAGGAACTCTGCAGGCTATGGGGAGAAAAACTTGAACACTAACGCAGCCACAAAACCCTCCACCTACAATCTCTCCTGCCTACAACAACATGTGCGGGGTCAACGGTGGTGAAGAATTTGTGGGAGTGGCCAAGCTGTGTTAAGTTTAACTAGGGGCCCACGTCAGGAGAGGGAGCGCATGTCCTGCAGTGCTTACATGGCCACAGACTGGAGACTGGATAGCCCAGACACAACTGAAAAAAAAATCGATGAAGTGATTCCTCTTGATAGTCTACTGTAGTCATAGATTGGCGCTTTGTCTACTCATCATCAGAGAGACTTCGTCCAGCAGCTGATGAGAGCAGCTAAAGAGACACAGCCAATCATAAAGCAGGAGGGGCAGAGGGAGGGAAGAAGGAGGAAGGGAGAGAGAGAAGGAGAGAGAGAGAGGAGAGAGGGGGGAGGAGAGAGGGAGGGAGGAAAAGAGGGAGGGAAGGAGGTAGGAGGAGTCTAGGTTGGAGGTCTTCATTTGTGTCCCTTCCCACAGAGACTTGGAAACCTGGCAGAAGAGAGAGAGAGGAAAGATTGTAGGTGTCAGGGAATAGAGGATATCAGTAGAACATGGTCCACCCAATCAAGTAAGCAAGGTTCACAGAGACTGAAGCAGCAAGCAAGCATGGAGCCTGCATGGGGCCTCCCCAGGTCTTCTGCATATATGTATGGTTGATAGTTTGGTGTTTTTGTGGGGCTCCTAACAGTGGGAGTTGGTATATTTATGATTCTTTTGTCTGATTTGGGGATTCTTTTCCTCCTATTGGGTTCCTTTGTCCAGCTTTGATAAGAGGGTTTTTGCCTTGTCTTAGTGTATCTTTTTTTTTTTTTTTTTTTCTGTTTGGCTATGATCTCTTGGCCTGCTGTTTTCTAAAGAGGAAATAACAGGCAGAAGGAAGGTGTTAGGAGGTAGGAGGAGTGAGGGGAAGGGAACCTGTGGTTGGTAGGTATAGTATGAGTGAAGAATCTGTTTTCAGTAAAAAAAAAAAATAATAATAATAAATGTATTTTTGTAGCAATTGCAGTTCTATTTTTATACATTAAAATATTTTCAATTATACATTTTTCCTTTTAGTGAAAATATTTTTTCTTTTATTTATTTATTTATTTTATTTTATTTTATTTTATTAATTTATTCATGTTACATCTCAATGGTTATCCCATCCCTTGTATCCTCCCGTTCCTCCTTCCCTCCCATTTTCCCCTTATTCCCCTCCCCTATGACTGTTCCTGAGGGGGATTACCTCCCCCCATATATGCTCATAGGGGATCAAGTCTCTTCTTGGTAACCTGCTGTCCTTCCTCTGAGTGCCACCAGGTCTCCCCCTCCAGGGGACGTGGTCAAATATTTCTTACATAATATATCCTGATTATGGTTTAGCCTTCCTCCATCCCTCCTAGCTCCTCCCACCTTTGCTATCCAGCAGCAAGCAAGGGGCCAGCATGAGTCTGCACCAGGTTGGAGGCTTTGAACTTTTTCAAACCTACCATATTCGGGGTTCTTTAATGCTCATACCTCCCTTTCAAGCCACCTGCCCTAGGTAGGAGAGAAAAGGAGTTCATGGGAACAGGAGAAGTAGACCTAAATTTTTAGACTCATCTCCTGGGAGCAGTTCTACTCTTCATCTTCAGGATTCCAGCAGACCAACAACTCAGCAACATATTCATCTCCATATGTAGATGATGCTCTTAAATGTCTATTTCTATGTGCTCAACCTGGAGTTCCTATAGAAATGAAAGAAGCCAGTGGGAGGGGCAAGGCTTCCATTAGTCAGGTTGGTGCACACGAAGGGAAAGGAGAAGTGTGGAGCAGGAGGTAGACGAGGTTACGCAGAGAAAGAGCTGTGGGGACAGGAGACATAAGGGGTGGTAGGGAAGGTCAGCCAAAACAAAGACATGCAAAAAGGCCATATGAAACCTATTGTCTTTTAATCTGACTTTTAAAGTTGTAATTTAAACTTTAAATTATGATTGAATAGAAATGCCCCTTGTGCATGTCAGAAGCAACTCATAGAAGCCTAGAAGCCACCATTGGTTATTATACAAAAATATTATGGAGATATTTTTTAATTTTTGCCACCTTGCAACCATTTGGGACAAAGTTTTTCAACTGTCAATTTCATACCCCATCACAAACACAACAGATTTTATTATACTGGTGACTTACCATAACATCTATCATTTTAATTATAGTAAATGTATAATCTTTAAGTATGTCATACAACTCACTTTTTAATTTTGCTTTCACTTTAAGTAGCCTGTGTCTTTTTAAAAGAATAAGAAATAGGAGAATAATGACATTTTCATTTACTTGTTCTCTTCATCCTGTCTTATTATACAACTTGCCATCTGCTACCATTAGGCTTCTGCCTGAAAAATATCCTTTAGCAATTCTTGTAGTGGATGTCGTGAACAATTAATTCTCTGAACATTTGCTCATCTCATAATGTCTCTTTCCCACTCATTATGCTTGCTGATTATTGTTGTAGTTAATTTTTTTTTATCAGACATAATATTCGAGTGCTTCTACCCATATACTGCCTGCATTTCTTCTCTTTACTTTTCTCTTGTTTTCAGCATATTCTCTTGATATATTCTTCTATAAATAAAGGCTGGCTGTAAACATAACCTTATAACTTTTCTTATCCCTCAATTCCCTAGGTGAGGCTCCTTCTGTACTTACAAAGTTTCAGTATCTATATGCTTGGGTTTATACTCTTTGGGTTATCTTTGAAAGCCTTGGGTATTTCCTAAGTTTTAGACTTAAGGCCTGTGGTCTGTCTGCTTGTAGTTTTGGACTTCTCTGGGGGATGATCTACTTGGTAGCATTGTCTCTTTCTTCAATTCATTCATTCTGTTGTCTCAGCTGGATGCTCATAAGATATGGGGTAGTTTAAGATGCTGTCTTTACATTGGGGAGATCAAAATTCTAATGTCATTTTAAAAGGTTATTAACTTTTATTAGTTTTCATTATGTGTATGGGCGAGTGTGTGTTAGAACACACACATGAGCATGGACACTATGGAAAACAGAAGCACTGGGTCCTTCTAAAGTTTGTGTTGTAGATGCTGTGAACTGCCTAATTGGTATGCTGGAAACCAAACTTGCGTTTTCTGCCAATGCACATTTTCAACAGCTGAGCAACCACTCCAGACCCTACAAAGTCTTTGGTGATGTTGGTTTTCTAACATCTTTCAGGCCCAGAGTAAACTGGTCAAGGTTATGTCACTTACCTGCAGATGGACAACTAAGCTGTTCTGAAAACAACTCATGTCCTGTCAGTGTAGCTCTCTTTTCCCCTCCATTTTAGACTGTGTCTTCCACAGCCCAATGTAATACACTGTTCTAACCTTTAATAACTGCCTCTTGAAATAGTGCCCTGTTTATATTCCAGGTCAATAACAACATGGCCAAGAAATTACACTAGGCTGAATATATATATATATATATATATATATATATATATATATATATATATGTGTGTGTGTGTGTGTGTGTGTGTGTGTGTGTGTGTTTAAATAATATAATATATAACATATTATACACACAGATAAAATATATGTGTATATATATATATATATATATATATATATATCTTTTTAAAATTGTCATTTCAGTTCATTAGCTTACTTTCTGATTTGAAAATTTAAGATTTTGGATGTTTATTTTTTGCTTTTTTTTTTTCAATATTCTCAATATATAGTTGGCATTTTTTTCTTCCATTCTGTAGGCTTGGTCTCCACTCTGCTATTTATTACCTTTACTGTGAACAAGCCTTTAAACTTCACAAAATCCTCTGTAGCAATTCTTGGGATTATTCCCTGCAGTAATAGAGACCTTTCCAGAAAGTCTTTGCCTCTGACTGTGTCTTAAATTATCTTCATTGTTTTCCACTGCAGGCTTCCTACCAAAGTCTTTAAACCATTTGAGTTGATTTCAACCCAGTTGTGAGATACAGACCTAATTTCAATCATCTATGGATGAAAATCCAGTTTTCTCAGCACGATCTACTGAAAAGAATGTGTGGCTTTATATGTTTTCCAGAAATAAATGAGTCAGGCTGGCTTGTGTATTTGCTTCTGGATCTTAAATGATGTCCCTTTGTCTACATGGTTTTGGGCAGGTAGTTAGGTTGTTATTGTCATTGTGACACTGTAATACAGTATGAGGTAGATACTGTGATGGCCTTTGTCTTGTTCTTTCTGATTGCTATTCTACGGATCATTTGGGTGTTTTTTTAATCTGAATTTTAATATATTTTTATCCAGTCTGTAAAGAGTGCCATTAAATGTTTACTATAGTAAAGTGGTATGTTTGTTCCTAGTCTAACCAGAGATAAGAAAGCCCTGATAAGGGTACTGCGTGTGGGTGTCAACTTGAGGAAGAAGCTTAAATCAAATAAAGGAGTGATTGCTTTTATTTTCTGACTTGGGCATCAGTGGGCATGTCTTGCCAGCTTGATTTAGCTTGCTGGCCTCACAGCTGGATAAGACTGAGGGTTCTTTTGGTTCTCCAGTAGCATTCATACCACTATAGAAGCGAGTTAGTAGGGATGTCGGTCCCAGATAATTAGCAGCTTGAAACTCGTGTGTTCAATGACTCAAGTGTGTGGCATCTTCAGTAAAGGGTTTTTACAGCCAAGTACGGAAGGGAACCATTATTCTTGGCAAAAACGTGTAATATTTGAGGCTCAAGAGGACCAAACTTGCCAACAATTCCAAAGTAGGTATCCAGTTTTGGGCTCTCTGATTTTATTTGTTATCCTGTGGTTACTGGTAGAGGCTCTGTTGCCATAATATAGTAAAACTCAATTTGAATTCCTTATAGAAGTGTATGTGTATATTTTAAGGACATCCTACAGCAGGACATTTCCATGTGAGTTTTAAAAATGCCTTTAGTTTTATTTAACCATCCTATGTAACTTCATATTTTCTGTTCTATTTCTGTCTACATTTAAACACTCCATGTACTGTTGTTATCCACTTTCAGGCCTTTGTGTGGTTGCATTTTATCTATAGCCCCAGAAATTCCTCCTCTAATTATCCTTTACTAATTGACTGACCTCTATGGATGTATCAAGTGGAACACACATATCCAACAAGTCTAAGCTAACACTCACAAATGTGAGAGAGATTGTTGTGAAATCTGTAGACTGCATCAGGAATACAGCCATTAATCTTGTCACTCCTTAAACATGGAAGATTTCCAAGTATCTAGTGTCAGCTTAAAGACCTTCTTTTTGTTTATTTGTTTGTTTGTAAGTTTTATTTAAGTAATTTATTCAGATTACATCTCAATTGTTATCCCCTCACTTGTATCTTCCTGTTCCCCCCTCCCCCATCCCTCTTTCACCCTATTCCCGTCCCCTAGGTGTGTGATAGAAGGGGACCTCCTTCCCCACCATATGATCACAACCTCTCAGGTATCAACCTGGTAGCTTGATTACCCTATCTGTGAGTGTTACCAGGCCTCCCCATGAGGAGAAATGGTCAAATAGGGGTCCCCAGTGTTCATGTCAGAGTCAGTCCCTGCTCTCCACACAATCGTGGAGAATGTGCTGTCCATTGGCTAGATATGAACAGGGGTTTTATCTTTATGTATGCATTGTCCTTGGTTGGCACAGTAATTTGAGCAGACCCACCTGGGTCCAGATTCGCCAGCTTTGATAGTCTTACTGAAAACTCCAACCAAAGTGCCAAACTACAAACAAAATAACACAGGAAATAGATAACTTCACTTTTGCAATACATAACCACACAAACACTCTACTGCAACCAACATCAAAATCAAGGGACTTAACAGTCACTGGTCATTAATATCTCTCAACATCAATAGTCTCAATTCTTCAATAAAAAGACACAGACTAACTGAATGGATGCATAAACAAGACCCACAATTTTCTGCACTCAAGAAACATATCTTAAAGACCTTCTTAAAGTTTTTATGTAAGAAGTTATTCACCTCTTTGGTTATATATATTTCTAAGTATTTTAAAGCTATTATGTCCCATTGTCTATGAATCTTTAAAATAATAAAAACATCCTTAGATGCCATATTCTGTATGTCTCTGAGGTTTTTGAAGACCTTATCTAACTGTTTTACCTTATCTTTCTACAGAATAGTATCTATATGTTACACCTAAAATGTATATTCTTATGATAAAAGTAGACAAGTATTGATATCACCATGATTTGATCAACAAATAATTAACTTGTCTAATTTACTTATCCTAAGCAGCCTGCAATAGCACTTTCAAAATATTGGAAGTAAACCTTATATTATAATTGAATTGTACTTTTATTACTGGGTTCTAGAGAACTTTCTCATAAAAAGATAATGAATGTTATCAAAACAGGTCTTTTTTCTATTGAAACTGTTACTTTAATTATATCCTTAAATCACTTATACATTGTATATTTATTAATGTGAATTTATACATTGTATATTTATTAGTGTGTATATGTTGTACCAACAGTGCATTTGTGGGGAAAACCAAGCTAAATGTGATACATGGCCTTCTTAATTGGTTCTTGCAGTTAATATTCAAGGATTTTTGAGAATTTTTGCTTCTAATAACATATGTGGTAAACTTTTTGCTAATAAACACTTCACTTAATGAATTTGTATGGGGGCACATATTTTATACTTGAAATTTAAAATACCAATGTTTTTGGAAAAAAAAAGTAAAATTACCCTTAATATAGTAAGGGAAAACGAATCTTGTGAATAGGGGTAAAAAAGAATAAGAAAGAACAAAATTACATAAACATAAGCATTTAATTTTTCAAAGGTATGAAAATATAAAGCTCTAAGATTACAGATTTTTCTTTTATTTGTGTTATATTTTGGTTTGCTGATATATTACCATCCTGCATCATGAAAAATCTTGGAAATAATCCATCTTTGTCCCGTGGGGTGAATGAATTACACTGAATGGAAGAAACCAACACTATTTCAAATTTTATCTCAGGGAGTGTGAATAAGCTGCAGCTGCATTTCCTTGTCATAATTAATTCCTGTTGGAAAACTTGATTACTGGGAGTTGGAAGGCTAATTTACCAGGCTTGGCTTCCTGAGGCCAAATATTGTCTGGAGCATATGCAGCTGTGGAATTCCAGGAAGTATGGAGGGTGTTCAGGAAATGATGAAGCAAGCTTATGGAACACCAGAGAGAACCATTTGGCAGATTAGCAGAGGAGGATGTAGCCTCCAGTTTGAGCTATAACCATAGCAAGAGGGAAAGGAGGATCTCTCTGCGTAGGCTTTGACACTTTTCTGGCTGCTCATGAGGTGAGAAGAATAGCACTTTACTGTTTATGTTGATCAGTACGCATCAATATTCATAATCTGAACTTTGATTGTAATGAGAAATTGAAGGAGGTTGACTTTGTCACTCAGAAAAGCATTTTAAAGATAATGCTTCCCTAAAATAGTCATGAAGATAAACCTCAGAACAAATACACAGGAGAACTTCTCATGTCAGGCATTCCTAACTGAAAGCTGGCTTACAGAGTTAATTCATTCATTAGCCATGGATATTTCAACGCAGTCTTTCCATGAACTTAAACTACAACATTCAAGTCAAGGAACCAAGACAAGTTGAAAGTGACATGCATTTGGGCATCCAATTCTTTCTTTATTGAAATTGTATTTATTTATTCACCCTACATCCTGATTGTAACCCCATCCTTTCTTTCCTCTCAGTCCCACTCTTCCCCCCTTTTCTGCCTCTTCTATTCCTCAGAAAAGGGAGCTTCCCTTCCCATCCACCCCAGCTCATCCAATGCACCAGGAATGAGTGCGTCCTCTTCCCCTCTGTCCCGCCACTAGAAGTAATCAAAAAGCTGGCAACAGAGTCTGTGTCAGAGACAGGCTCTGCTCCCCTTAGTAGAGGGCCCGCATGAAGCCTGAGCTTCCCATTGGCTACATCTGCATAGGGGGCCTAGGTCCAGTCCATTTATGGTCAGTTAGTTAGCTCTGTAGGTCTTCTTGTGGAGCTCATGTCACCTCCAGGCCCTCTTCCCTCCGCCCCACCAACACTTTCCACATACATGCACTGCACAAATGCAAATACACACACACACACACACACACACACACACACACACACACACACAGCTTTTTAATACTGTTAAATACTCAAATACTCATTTCTTCATTCTACACTTTCTAGAATATAAGATATTCAGATAATTTCCCAAGAAAATATAACATATTGTTCAAATATATATTTTCAGAAATAACATGCATAACTTCCTTTACTCATACTAGAGTTAGAAATAAGAAAGAAAGAAAGTAGACTAGAATATAGAATGAAAACCAGACAAAAGTGATTTTTTTTCCCATAGCAGTGCTGGATTGGAACATAGGGCCTACCATATAGTAGTTAAATGTGATATTTGAGCTACATCCCCAACTTTGATACAAGTGATGGTGTTAATGTGTATGCAGAATGAACATTTTGGGGTGTATATGTTCCAAAAAGTAAATACTGCTTTATAGAACTGGAAGAATCCAAAATATATTGTATATGGTACAAGATATTGATGATAATACAAAGTGAATAAATTCCTCTTAAGACGCTGATATTTTTACGTGGTTATAAGACTTTCAGGAATATACTCTCACAGTATTAAAAAGTGAGAACATGATAAAAATGAAATAATCAAAAGAATACATACAATACAAATTAATTAAACTTATTTGCATTATTATTCTATACTTGTTTTTTAAAAATAGAATCTCACCAATGGTTTAATTGGCCTTGCTTGAAATTGTCATTCTCCTGTCTTAGCATCCAGAGTCCTGGGGTATAGACAGATATTTCCTTGCCCAATTAGTGTTTTTAAGTTTTAACAGGAGCCATTTCTAAAATACTCAAGCCTATGGTATTCAATACATGATTCTAATTTGTCGTCAATTTATTTTGTATTTTTTCCCAGTAGTACTGCCGCTTGCTCTCTCAGAAGGGGTGCCAAATATTCAGCCAATGATTTTAAACCACAAACTATTCTATGTTTTGACAAGATGAAAATTACTTTGAATAAATCATAAATATGCTTCATAGCTAAGAGAAAAGATAAATGAGACAGTTCCACCATTTTTATAGAAATTCAAAAGGGTTGAATATGCCTTTAACAGAGTTATGTATCTCTATAAATGTTAAGATATATATGTACATATATATAATATATATATTATATATGAATTTCTACAAACATGTAAAATAATATGAATAGAAAATATTCACACATTCCTTATGCCTCTAGCAATAACAGGAAGTGGAGAATGTTCAATAAAGTTACAAAACTTAAAATATAAATACACAATATATATCCTACCATTAAAATTATAGTTATTGGTACATAGATATAAACATTTTGTTTTTTATTTGTATTGTATAGTTAGTTTGTATTAAACAGTTTGTTAAATTTGTATTATAATTTTATTATGAATATTCTTTTATTCAATTAATTCTTTTCTTTTTAAAATATTGGTCACGAAAATTCTCACAACTAATTATTCAGTAATGTTTTTTAGTTCTCCTGGGTTATAACTATCAGGAATCAGTTTTTATTCACATACAGCACCTAAGAAAGGTTGTGTTCGAACCAATATCATCTTTTTCAATGAACTATTAGATCAACATATAGATGACTATGTCAACATGTTTAGCATAATTTTTTATTTTATAATTTCTTGGTGAAATAAGCTGTTTTAATGCCACGAACCATTCCACATCTGTATAGTATTTTGTTTTGAAAGTGTGAGAACTACTTGCTGGGTGAACACATTTATCTACGTCTTTGGTTCCCAGGCATCACTCATATACATAGCCAAGAGCAAATGCCTGAAACATGTATACATTTGATCTGTACTCTTGAATCTTCAGAATGTTATTATGAGCCTATAGTTTCCATTCACCTTATTAAATTATTTCCCTATCATTCATATTCCTTACAATTTGGTTATTATCTAGAAACATAAAAAAATTACCCTGTGTATTCTTTTATCTTCTAACTATCTCCTCTACTTCTATTAGGAGTTTTAAAGGTGGCTTTATACAACTTTATTAATTATTAGGAAATATAAAATTATTATCTTAAAAGACTCCTAAACACTGGTATATGCTCTTAAATACGATTCTCAGGATGAATGAAAAAAATCAGTCTGCTGCAACTTTTATCAGTTATTTGCGACTGTACCCAGAATGTGTGAATTTTACTTTAATAGCACTCTATATAACATTATTAAATAAAGGTTAATCATACCAATATTCAGAGAAATAGTGTAAACACAACTGTTAGATATGTTCAATCCCCTTTAAGAACAACAGCAACATCAGCAGCAGAAGCAGCAACAACAGCAACGTAGAAGATGCTACACTGGTCAGGGATACAAAGAGAATATACTTGGAAGACAAAAGCGAGCCTCAGAAAGTTACTCTGAAACCACTTACCTGTGGAATCTTTAAAACTGCTTCATGCTTCAGAAAAGGGTGAACAGAACAATGTTTGCCAGGGCCTGAAGGTGTGGATTGGAATATGCTAGTTAAAGAAAAATAAATGTAAATGGTCTAAAGACAAGAAAGATGGCTATAGCTAACAAAACCGCAGTGACTATTAGAAATCTACCGACAGGGAGTAAATGCTTTTATTCCAGAATAGTGAACTATGTGTCGTGTGGCCACATGGCATCCCTGATGCTGAAAATGAAAACTATTTCGAATATACTCGTGAAAACGTTTCTCTACGTCAACTATAGATTATATTTGTTTGCTGAATATTTCTCATGTAGTTGGAAAAATAATAGCATTTAACTTGTCATCCAAGTTTATCCCTTAATCTTCAGCTGCTGCATTTATATTAAAAATTATGGGGATAGGGCTAGAAAATTATCTCCAACTTCAATAAGGAGATTGATAAATATTAAAATGAGGGATATCTGGGTTTTATAATTCTCAATTCACAATGTTTTCTACTGGAAGTATAATGTGTCTTCATATATATATATATATATATATATATATATATATATATATGACTGTAAAGGAAAATCAAGAATCTAGGTGTGTCATAAGAAGTTAGGAGAGAGAGTGGGGGTGGGAATATCGTTCAATGGATAGCAGAAGGCTTGCAGTACAAGAGTGAGGACTAGAGTATCTGTCCCTGAACCCATGCAAATGCCAGAAGGGCACAGCCTCCCACACACAATTCCAGCACTGAGGGGGAGAAAGCAGATTCCTCTGAGCAATCTACTACATAGATTGGCTGATCACTGAACTCGGGGTTTCAGTGAGAGATTCCCCTTAAGGATAAGGCGGTGAGAGATTGAGGGAGATTCCTGATGTCAACCCCCAGTCTTCACGTGCATGGAAACACACATGCACACACATTCCCTTCACGGCAGATACACATACACACATTTTTAAAGGAGGTTATTGAACATGACAGTTCTGGAAATGTTTGTTTGGGTAATACTATATTATACTAGGATAGAAATTATAAAATGCCCATAATTAATTTATTTCAATTTAGAAAGCTCAATCAAGCAAAATTCTAGTATTTATAACAAATATATCTTCTTTTTTTCTCAATAAAAGTTTTCATGCATTATTTTCTGTACCATAATTGAGATAATTGTCCTACAATATATCACTGCAGCAATGGAAATGACTGAGAAATGCATCATTATTTGTTTTGTCATTGTGCAGAATTCCTACACTGTTTTTAGACAAAATTAGATACTGCAGGTCAACTGATACAATCAAGAGATTAAGTAGCCATGAGCTGTATAAAGATTCTGAGGGTGTTTTCGTTTTGTTTTGTTTTGTTTGTTTGTTTGTCTAAGTTTTTATTTATTTTTAAATTTTTTTTATTAATTTATTCTTGTTACATCTCAATGGTTATCCCATCCCTTGTATCCTCCCATTCTTCCCTCCCTCCCATTTTCCCCTTATTCCCCTCCCCTATGACTGTTCCTGAGGGGGATTTCCTCCCCCTGTTGATAGGCAGATTTGGGCGCAGGGGTCCTGCTCAAACTAAGGCACCAGCCAAAGACAATACAGGCGGCAAAATTTAAACCCCTACCCTGATCTAGCCAATGGACAGAACATTCTCCACAGTTGAGTGGAGCATGGGGTATGACTTTCACACGAACTCTGGTGCCTCATATTTGACCATGTCCCCTGGATGGGGAGACCTGGTGACACTCAGAGGAAGGACAGCAGGTTACCAAGAAGAGACTTGACTCTGAGGGTGTTAATGTTCCATTTTTAACAGAATGTAGTACAGGTAGTATTGTATGTATGTGTAACAATATTAGAATAAAAGAGGCCAGAAGCCATCATTTCTAGAAACAGTGGTGAGAGGGTTTGGAGGCAACAATGGGGAAATGATATAATTATATTTTAAATTTTAAAAATAAGAAAGCAGATAATACTGAGGACAGAGTCCTCATGAGCTGGCTCAATATGTAAAGATTCCTTCGAGAAAACTAATGACCTGAGTTCAGGGTCCAGGAAGAACATGGTGGAAAACAAAAACCAGATTTTGCAAAATTTTCTCTGATCTTCCCTATAGGTATGTGCGACAGCCAGCATGCTCATGTGACCACACACACACACACACACACACACACACACACACACACACGTAAATATACACACATACATATACACACACATAGGCACACACACATACACACAGGGAGAATTATATTTTTAAATTTTAAAAATGATGAATAATTATAGAGGATGATGCCCAGACATCCAAATATGGCTTCCGAATAAATACCTAAATAGAATACTTAGCATACTGGTATGTTGTACCCAGTTATATGCAGTATACCTTTACAATGTGGAACAACGAGCTTACCAGCACTGCTATAAGCGTATGACTCTTTGGCATAGAATGCCTGTGACAATGTGATCACTGAATTGTCCCATTGGTCATGGAATTGCTAGACAACAGGAATACCTTTATTCATTAAATTTATCTGTAACAGAATAAACATAATTTCAAGCATTATAGCAAAGTGCATAGAGTAAACATACCATGAATGTTTAAGTAATTTGCAGAGGCCAGCACTTCAACTAGAGATCTGCACAGTTGGGGAACTTATTACTCACTGAATTTTGCTTCTTTTTTCCTGAATTTTACTTCTAAAGTAGCATTTCTGAATTCTGACAGTTATTCATAGTCTCTCCAAGGCTGAAATAGGAACTAGAGAATTCTATTACTTTTAAGCACTATATTTCATATTTAATAAAACTAACTGTTAGGGATAGAACAGCTTTCAGAACACAGTATAATTTCATATTTATTCACTGAAAATAATGCACACTTTTCCCATGTATTTTGAAAAGTCTCTTTGTAAAACATGCCACCAGAACATCATGTGGTTCTTCACACAACACTAAGAATTTGGCAAGTGGCATTGTTATTTGAAAACCCTTAGAATACTTAAGTGTCTACAAAAGCAATAAAATGGTCACAGGATTATATGGTGATATTTAATTTTTGTACAAGTTAAATATCACTGATAATTAACTGTTAGAAGTTTATTTTGAAGTGACATTTTCCTGGAAGATCAGACCTTTATAACATAATTAATGGTTTCCTTATTGTAATGGTGCCCTATTGCTTATATGAATGTTCTTTAAGCTTGTGTTAGTGCCTTAAAAATTATTATACATGTATAAGAATAGCCAGGCCTTGCATTGTTGTTGTGTTCTCATGAATTACTTCTGTCCAGAGATTAAGAAGTGTGCTTCCTTTTCTTGGACTGTATTAAAGAAGCCTAGTGTTTGGTGGGAATTAGCAAAGTGCCTTGAACAACTAATTTGTGTATTTCAAAAAGAAAATAAACGTGCCTATCATTTCTCAATAGGAAGTATAATCATTTACCAGGGAAGGCTTTTTGATAATTTTGTATTGCTGTGTGTGTGTGTGTGTGTGTGTGTGTGTGTGTGTGTGTGTGTGTGT
>OU015749.1:10283519-10301044 GCA_907169655.1 Acomys percivali
TGTGTGTGTGTGTGTGTGTGTGTGTGTGTGTGTGTGTGTGTGTGTGTATGTGTAGGCATGCATATGTCACGAAAGGCGTATAAAGGGCAGAGGGGTTGGTTCTCTCTTTCCAGCAGGAAGGGTTACAACACTGAACTCAAATCATTGCTCTTGGCAGCACCTGTCTTTATCTGCTGGGTTCTCTTGTAAGCTTCAAAACTAGCAAAGATACAGTCTACTCTAGCAGACTGTGACATGTAGAAGAAATATTTCTACCTTATCTACAGTCATGATATTCTCCAAAAAGTCCCTCTCTTCTAGTAGTGACTCCCATATGTTGAAACTCTTTTATTATCTATCAACTTTGAGTTCGTGGTAAAGCTTAAGATAAAACAACAACATAGAATTAAAGCTGTAAATGTATCATAGTGAAGGAAATGAAAGAAGTTAATGGAGGAGTGATTATTGAGATAAAAAATTTAAAAAAAAACATAATTTTTCAGCAAATTAGGTAGGTAAGAAGAGTCCAGCATGGGCCAGGTGACTCAGTAGGAAGGATACTTACCATGAAGTCTGAGGATCTCAGTTGATCTCTGGAACACACACGTTGGAAAGAGAGCTGACTTTTTTTTTTTTTTAATTTCATGTGCACTGGTGTTTTGCCTCCACGTATGTCTGTGTGAGGGTGTTGGATCCTCTGGAACTGTTGTTATAGACAGTGGTGAATTGAAGCTAGGTTCTCTGGAAGAGCAACGAGTGCTCCTAACCACTGAGCCACCTTTCCTGCCCCAAGACTCTTTGTATATATTTCCTTTTATTTAAAATTTCTTAAACAATAAAAAATGCATTTGTAAATAAACCTCATTTCATCTAACATTTGGTGTCATGCAATAACTAGTAAAATCATTATACAGTGTCAGGTTATTACAGTGTAGTTATTAATTTAAAATAACTTTCAATTGAGGAGAAGCTGACCTCACTACTTGCTTGAACTTCATAGTAGTACAGTAGAAAATAATAAAGATGATTTGAGTGAAGTGAATACATTTTTTAATTTTATTTTATTAATTTATTCATATTACATCTCAATTGTTATCCCATCCCTTGTATCCTCCCATTCCTCCCTCCCTCCCATTTTCCCCTTATTCCTCTCCCCTATGACTGTGACTGAGGGGGACTTCCTTTCCCTGTATATGCTCATAGGGTATCAACCCTGAATGGGGAGACCTGGTGGCACTCAGAGGAAAGATAACAGGCTACCAAGAAGAGACTTGATACCCTGTGAATACATTTTTAATTAAAGTATTTGTATAACCAGGAGAACTGTTTTATAACTAACAACTATAGATATGCAAGTCAAAATAGTGCCCCATATCTCTCATTGATTTGGAAGAGAAGTGTAGGAAATAATAAAAGATAATGACATCATTACATAGATTATTCATAAAAATAAAACCAGTCTTCAACTACTAGTAAACTATGATCATCCCAGATTGCATTACACAATCTTATAAATAAAATATTATATGAGTCAGCTTCAAATGTAATTAAATACAAAACTAAATGAAAATCAATTTAATCCAATTTTACAATGAAGATGAGCCAATTGAAAATGGGCACTAGAGTATTTAAGACACACAATTACACCTTTTTAAAAAAAATAGAAGGGTCTTTGATAAGGTGATGATTCCAGAATGCTTACTTGCTATCAGAGAATCACATATTGAAAAGAAGTGAGATGATGGATATGATAAATATTAGACAATTACAGTCATGATACACACTAAGCTGATATATCAGTAATCAATATTAATGAGAGTACCTAAATATAATTAAAGATAGAATTGTTGAAGTGGAACATGAAATTGAAATGGATGTTGGGTATCTACAGGAACATTGCTTCAAGTACAAAGTACAGATAGACTCAAAGATTGTTTTCTTCTACATTTCGGAGCTGCAGCACCTGAACCTATGACTCCAAAATATACTTTCTTTTCAGGTGACAAGGTTTTCAGAATTCAGGCCAGCATAATTGTTACTTCCTTGTCTCACTGTCCTCAGAATAGTTTCAGTTTCTCTTGGACTTGGATGTATAAATAGTGTAGACTCTGTCATTTGTTTATAACTGTCTTTTGTATTTTCAAAATTTTCATTTGGATGATATTTGTTTTCATAATTCTACAAACATCTCCAATGTACCAATCACTTTGCTTCTTTGATTTTACAAAGTCCTTTATTTTTCAGTCATTTTATATTTATTTTAGTCTTTTCTATACTTTAGGGAGAGTTGTTTTCTCAAAACCAGTTTCTTAATTGCATCTTTGCATATTACAACAGTTGTAGACAACCCATTTGTTGTTTAATTCATCTCATATATTTTGACATGTATACTGTTTAAAAAACTTTATTTCAGAATATAACCATATTTTTATGGAACTGGGAATTAAACAGGGCTTCCCATATGTTTAGGCAAGCAGTATATCCTGAATTATATTTTGTAATAACTCTAACCATTTTTAAGTCACAAATGCGGAGGAAGTCAGGAGCAGAATCTCAGGTCAGACTACAATCTGCCATAACTAATGAACTTTTCCAAATTTCAGGTGGTGACACTGATCTATGGGTTCTTCTGCTTCGTTATTTCCTCTCTCTGATATAGAGCAAAAATATGTTATTATCTCAAAACTGAGGGATCTACACATAAAATATTCTCCTTAGGCCAACTTAGACCTAATGCACACACTCACAGTATGTCACAGTTTTTAATGTATTATGTTAGACATTTTGTGACAAATAGCTAAGAGAAACTAGCCTACAGAAGGAAGGGTTTACTGTGGCTCACAGTTGCAGAGAACTCAGTCCACATTTCCCTGGCCACATCCCTCTCTGCCTGAGATAAAGAAGAATCAGCATGGCGTAGAATATACGGCGGAATAGAATTGTTTAGTTCATAGCTTCCAAAAAGCAGAGAAATAGAAACATTGAAGGATAACAAACAAGCTAGCTCTTGAGTATATGTCTCTGGTGACCTAAGACCTGACCTATGAAAAACACAGGCACCTCAGATGCTTTCTCTCATCTCTCAATAATGTCCTTACCTTATGCCCTCATCACTGGACTGGTCTACTGACAGTGTCAGAGCTCTGACCCCTTCCTTGCCTCTCTGTGATCAGGTCCACCTGCTCAGGACTAGGCTTTCAGTGCAAGGCCTGTTTAGAAAATACTTCATACCCAAACTTTTAACATGTTGATGAGTAAAACGACTTCCAAGGCTTTCGGATCTGTGATGCCTACACAGCATTTACTCTTGCAATCATAAGGATCTGAGTTCAAATCCCAGAAAATCCACATAAAGATAGATACAGTTGCAAACACATGTAATGCCATTGCTCCCAAGGCCAAATAGAAGGGAGAGACAGGAAAGGCCCATAATTTCATGGGCTAGCTAACCTGATATACACAGAAAAAAACAAGAAACCCTGTTTCAAAATGAAAGCTGACAACTTACATCAGTTGTCCACTGACCTTCTCATGTGTGCCATGGCATGTCTTATGCCCGCATTCACACACAATCATACACACATACATCTATATATCTTGCCGCACATACAAAGAGATAAACTTGAAAGAGTTAGCTAGGGCAGTGCTGATGCACGCCTTTAAACTCAGTACTTGGGAGGCAGAGACAGGCAGATGTCTGAGTTTGAGATCATGCTGGTCCACAGTAACCTGTAGTACAGCCACGGCTACACAGAGGAGTCCTGTCTCAAAAACAAAACAAAAGGGAGGGGTGTGGAGAGATGGGTCAGCCAGCTATTAAGAGCATTCACTGCTCTTGCAGACATCCAGGTTCAGTTAACAGCACACAAATTGCAGCTCACAACCATCAATTCTAATTCAGGGTATCTGGCAGGCTCTGTTGCTCTCTGTGGGAACCAGGCTTTCATGCAGTACACATACACTCATGCATGTAAATCACTTGTTCATGTTAAATAAAAATAAATACATGAATATTTAAAAAGAAAATAAGAAGACATCACCCTCTCTTTTTTTTTTAAAAAAAAAAGAGGCATGTCTAATCTATATCTCCTGTGTTGTTTCTACTCTTCTTTCTGTTTCTCATAAATAAGCATTTCTAAGGTTGTCCCTGTGTGTGGTGCTTATCATGGAAAGTGGACTGGATGATTTTTACTCTTCCGCCTGTGGTTGGGAGCCAAACCATTGAAAAGAAGGATCAAAATATAGCCTCCAGCTCGTTACAGCATGTGTTAGAGGACAAAGTTACGGTAATTAGTTACATGTGTGCCCTGGGACCTCAGGATTAGATGCTGGGATTTAGAACTTTTATTTTTGTGTTCCAACTTGTCACTGTTCTCACTTCCAGCAATTTGTGTGGATCGAGCATTGCACTCAGGTGCGGGACCTATCAGCTTCCTGTTGGTTTACATTAAACACTTGGCTGTGACATGGCACCTCACCTTAAGTCATTCCATAAATTTCAGTTAACCATGAACACTTAGGGATTGTTTTAATAGTCTTATTTATATGTTATGTTTTACAAAAGCAATGTGCA
The DNA here is from genome assembly GCA_907169655.1 of Acomys percivali. Taxonomy (NCBI): domain Eukaryota; kingdom Metazoa; phylum Chordata; class Mammalia; order Rodentia; family Muridae; genus Acomys; species Acomys percivali. The sequence goes on from OU015749.1 coordinate 10,288,072, forward strand.
ATGTGGTTACAAAGCCTCAATAAAGACTTCACAGGAGTTGGTATCAGAGAGCAAAGCAAAAATCCCTCCAGGTTTCAGTTCTTAGCACTAGAAAACTAGTATCTGTTTCATAATCAGAAAAAGGATCACGTGTTCTTTTAGCATAGAGTCTTTGAACGTTTGCCATGATACATCTTATTGATTGATACCTTAGCATCCTTGTTGCCACCCGGGGATAAGCACACTAGCTAATCACGCAGAAGGAAATCTCACATCCAACAGCTCACTGCTCTAAGACCAGCCATCATGTTGTTATCCTACAATCCCATCACCTTTGTCACTAGTACTGCATTCTATTGATTTTTTTCAGACCAATTGTTATTCACATACATGACTTGAAGGCCTGTACCTAGATATAAGGATGACCTTCTTGGTAACCTGTATATCAGAGTATTGTCTTAGGTCTTGGAACAAACTGCTTCTGTCTGTTACAAGCACTTACCGAGCATCTCTAGGGAAAAGAAAAAGAAACATAGTTATTGTAAGTCAGGGCTCTGAGACATTCTTTTGGAACAAAGCCAACATAATAAAATGTATTTAGGGGCTCTCAGAATGATCTTCATGCATACATTGTAGAGGAAATATCACATTTCTTTATTGTTCACGTTCTGTCATTGTAACTGAAAACTTTCCTTAGCAGCCTTTATTTGTTTATTTTAGTAAGGAATTTTCAAAGAAGCTAGCTGTATTTACTTGTGCTTTTGGCAACTCTTTCAAAGGCTTTGTTTTTGGAGGCGCAGTATCAATTCACACATTTTTGTAATCCAGTACAGCATCATTGCTAATAAAATGAGAATAAATACTTATTAACACTCAAAGTAGTAACTGCTATAAATTTTGCATGGATACTGTATTCCAATCCACCAATATAAGATCAGCTAATATAATAAGAGGGAGAGAGAGTATAAAATTACAATATGAGCACACTGAGAACTACGCATTGAAGACCCAACACAAAATTAGATGTTATAAATAGATTCACAATGAAAGAGTTAAGGCTACCGCAGCATACACATTCTGAGACAGAGTGGTGCAGGGATACGTTCCAAGCTGAAATGCTTTTAGAATGATAAGACCTATCTGTAGTTTGGATGTGGTTCAATTGGAGGTCCCCATGTTAAAGACTTGGTACTCAAGAGGGCATTCTTTGGGAGATGCTGTGGACCTTAGAAGGGAAGCATCACTGGGGGCTATTAGTTGACCAAGAGCATCCTCTCTCTGAGTACCATAGCATCTTGATCTTTCCTTCTCTCCTTTCATTTCTGGGTCATGAGTGACAAGTTTTTTTCCCTCTGAGCTCTTTCTAGCACAGTCTCACTTGTCAGAGAATAAAAGCAATGAGACAGTGCAAGCAGGGGCACACATCCTCATTTCTAAACTGTGAGATAAAATATATATCTTCTTTCTATAAATTAATTGATTCAGGTATTTCATTTACATATAGTAAACTGACCAATACAAACTCTATCCTTTGTAAAATGTGTGGATATTGGCCTATGAGCTGGTGCCTCCATATTTCCTGCTACTGAATTAATCAACACTTTAAAACTATGACTGAAATAATAAAAAAAATTAAATGCCATATTCTGTATGTCTCTGAGGTTTTTGAAGACCTTATCTAATTATTTTGCCTTATCTTTCTATAGAATTGTACCTATCTGTTGCATCTAAGATGTATATTCTTGTGCGAAAAAAGACTAGCAATTGATACGATACAATTAACTTGTATAACTCATTTATCCTAAACAGCCTGCAATGGCACTTTCAAAATATTGGAAATAAACCTTGCATTATAACTGAGTTATATGGGTACAATAGCTATTATTAGAGTAGCATACATACATACATACATATATATATATATATATAATGTGTGTGAAGAATAATCTTACATTTGAATTCTATACCACTGTATCTAGAATTAAACTTATTTTGCATCTATATACAAAATTCTATTCCAGTGAATTAAAAATAACCTTGCAATTGATAACTGAGGTATTAAGTTGAGGAGTAGATGCACTAATCTAATTTTTGTTCTATCTTCCTTATATATTTCTACTAACCTGCACTCCTGGTATACTCAGGTAATCAATTTTTTTCCTTCTCAAGTCTCTAGTAGGGTTAGAGACCAGATAGTTTAGTTCTACAATTAAGCTTAGCTGTTTAGGGGTTAAGATGTTTTTAGGTCTAGACAGATGTTTTAAGTTGATAATAATGAGGTATGATAGATATTGATTTACATTCAGAATTTTAGACTCATCAAGATAAGAAAGATGCTTTCTTCAAAGATGCCGAATACAAAAAGCCAAAACACTAACAATGTAACATTTATAAAATTCCTAATTGTGTTATGGTTCCTCTTGCTTTAAGTAGTTTATTGTTTTTATGTGTAATAATGTAATTGTATATGTAAAATAAAAATATTAATAAAAACATGACTGAGTTTTATAAGGAGAAAATGTTTACACTGAAAATGCTTGTACACGTTTGAAAGCCAAACTCACTGTCTGAATGACACATTGTTTTCATTTTCTTTCTCTTCTTATTGTTTATAAATGTTACTTAGCACTAGGCACAAGACAGCACTAACCAATGGTTCGTCACAATTTTCTGTTCCTTTCTTCATCACCACCAATCAGTACACAGATTAAATGCTTCATATCCAGTGACATGCTAAGTCCCAAGGGAAAATCAAACAAAACAAAACAATACACCATCAAGCAACACCTGAAACAGTGAAGATCAAGTTTACCCCTGCAGTGACAAGGAAGGACTGGGTGATTTCTCCTCCATAGCTCTCAAAAAGTATAGAGCACAATGAAAACTTGACATTGTATCTCCATTATGGAATAGCAAGATGATAAATTCATGTTGTTTTTAAGCTTCCTCCTCTGTGGTACTTTGACAGAGCAGCCTAGGACACTGATGGAGAAGAAAGCTATATTTACTTACCATGTATAAAAAAATCCTGAAAAAAAAAAAAACCTAAACAAACCCTCCCCCAAAAAATATTATGGAGGCATTTAGAAGAATGCCTTAAATGATAAACATTTAAGGATAGATTGCTATTCCACATCTGTGATCCCTACAATGGCAATGAAACAATATATACTAAATAATGGAAAATTAATATAGTATGTCACATATTAGAAGGTTCAATATAAAATAAAACCCAGAGATTCACAGCACTTCCTATGAGAACCCTAGCAGTTTCTTTTCTTTTGTTTTTTAAAAATCAGCAGCCTGGTTTTCAATGAACTTTAGAATTTAAATAGGTAGTGCCAGAAAACCTTTCAGATACTAGATTTGCCCTAACCAATGTCAAAATTTTCTATCAAGTGAATTCCTATATAATGACTACTATAATATGAATAATAGATTAACTGCTTCGTGGAATAGAAAATCCAGAAATAGTCTCATATAGATGCCTGATTTTCAACAACTAATAGAGGAAATAATTATTTCAGCCTCGTTATTTTAGACTTTGTAGTTTTGTTTGTATATCTATGCATAGATAGATAGATAGATAGATAGATAGATAGATAGATAGATAGCAGACAGATAGATACATAGATACATTGATACATAGATAGATACATAGATAGAGCCAGGGCCTTGCTATGTTGGTCATGGTTCCCCTGACCTCATTCTGTGGTCTACCAAACTGTCTTCAGACTCAGCAACTTTTGGTCTCAGCTTCCCAAGTACTGATTGCAGGCATTTATCACTGATATCTAAGGCTTCAGTCTAACAGCAGTGGTTCCATGACTGTGGGTGTGAGACCAGGTTGAACATCACAATCATGTGGAAAAATAAAACACAACGGGTAAGAACCATAGTAAAAGGGATGTGCACAGAGATGAAACAAGCAACATAAATTTCCCCTTGGTATCTGCTAAGTCTCGATTCCAAAAGATTCTGTCATCTGTCAATAATACGTCAAGTAGCTAAAACAACACTTCAATAAAGTTGATTGAAATATTTAAAAATCAAATTATATTGCTTACAATCCTCTTTTAAAGCAAGTCTTCATTTCTTAACTGTTATTAATATATACCATTCGCTGTTTATTATGTATTCAATTTTATTATTTTATGGGTATTAATGTTTATATGATCTGTGTACAACGTGCATGCCTAGTGCCCTAGAGGCCAGATGGGAGCATTCTATCCCCTGGAACTGGAGTTAAGGATGAATCTGAGCCTCCATGTGGCTGCTCGGATTGAGCTCAGGACCACTCTTTGCAAGTGCAGCTCATGTTCTTAACCACTGAGCTATGTCTCGGGCACCCTTTTTCAACTGTTATTAAAAAATGACCTCTTTAATGAATAATCTAAAAAAACATTAAGCATTTGTGAGGACAAAACAAACTAAAATCATTGCTGTGCCCTTATCATGGCACCGTAGAATAGTAGAACAGTAAAAAGCAAACATATATATATATATATATATATATGCTTATATATGATACTTAGTATATTATATATAATAAATATATTGTACATAGTGTATAGACGCACTATATATGCTACAAGTCTATCATACATAGTATACCTTACATCATGAATCATGATATATATATATATATATATATATATATGTACACACACATATATGACGAACATTGGAAGGTGATTGTGAATAGCATGCCTGACTGGAAGAAAGAATCTCAGGAAAACCTATGGAACAGTGACCTGTGTGTCTACTCAGGGCTTTGGAATGCTTAGATAACATACCATAGTGTTCTGATTCCTTGTTTGCCCCCAAAATTCTTGTGTAGTAATCTAATGACCCATGGTCATGGTATTGGTGGTTAGCAAATTTGAAAGGCAATTTTGGTCATGAGTGTGAAGGCCTCATGAAGGGTAACAGTCCCCTCACCACAGAAGCTTCAGGGAGTTCCCATAGCATTAACACCATGTGAAGATACAGGAAGAAAGCACCACACATGAACAGGATGTACAGTCTGCCTAACTGGAAAAATAAAATACAGCTGCTTCTGGTCATTAGGTTGAAGGCTTCTAGAGTGAATACCACAATGGATTGTGTAAATGTAGTTTTTAAAGTCAATTGGTATGTATATTAGGAAATCTATTAAAGACTTGAATATAACATGTGGGGTAATGTAATTAAAAAAGAAAAGAAAAAAGGGGAGAAGGTATTGTAAAGAAAAGGAAGGAAATAAAAGAAATTGAAAGGAAAGGAAAAAAACAAAAGAAAATGGAAGAAAAAAAAGAAATTAGCATGCACAGTTTTTTATAAAAACAATGAAGGACCATTGTGCCCTTTGCAAAGAATAACAAAGATGGCTTAAAGCTAAGAGCAGTGTTTCCTACCAGATATATATATATATATATATATATAGATAGATAGATAGATAGATAGATAGATACACACACACACACACATGACAAACATTGGAAGGTGATTGTGAATAGCATGCTTGACTGGAAGAAAGAATTTCAGGAAAACCTATGGAACAGTGACCTGTGTGTCTACTCATGCCTTCGGAATGCTTAGATAACATACTATGTTATCTAAGACAGACAGACAGACAGACAGACAGACAGACAGACAGACAGATAGATTTAGTTGGTTCATTTTTGAGGTGGAGCCCTACTATGTAGCCCTGGGTGGACTGGAGTTCACTATGTAGAACAGACTAGCTACTCACAGGTGGAGGTTTGCTGATATCTGCTCTCTAAGTTCTGGGATAAAAAAACAGGTACCAGCACACCCAGCATCAGGATCTGCTTTGTTTGTTTGTTTGAGGATACTTTTGATAGTATTTGGTGATGACCTAAATATAATAGATTATGACAGAAGAGGAATGCCAAAGAAAATTACTCTCTGATGCTCTCTGATCCAAATGGCAGCAAAAATGAAACAAAAAATATCATTCTATCAACAGCCACACTACTTTACTTTTAAATTTCCTCCAGCACCTATTTCTTCTTGATCTAAGTTTGAAGTCTCTTCTAGGCAAACACCTAACCCTTAGAACAAAATGTCAATTGTAAAGCCTGCTGTCAGCCTCACAGAAAGGGAACCATCTCCTTCTATCTCCTTAAATTCCAGAAATGCATCATATGCTCACTTATTTTATGCTTTTTTTTCTTACCCTTTTTTCAATCTTAAAAGTGAAGTATGTTTCTCAGTCCACTTAAGCCTGTGCCTATCTGAATCACCCCTCCTAAAATGTTGAGAGAAAAATCTCAACAAATCTTACATGGCTTTTCAATTTGGTAATGTATCATATTTGAATCTTAGAGAAACTTCAAAAAATATCCCCAAAGTAGCTAATTGTATCTTCTTCAAGTCATGAAGTCATTAAGCTTCTATGTGTAGCCTTTCACTTTGGGTTCTTTTGCTTTGTCTCAACCTGCTTTTGGTCTTTGAGTAGGATGATTCTGCAGTTTAATGCCAAACACTTTGGTATCATTAGAATTCCAAATTTCAACTAAAGAATCCCACTAAATCTCAAGTTACCCCCTTGACTTTGGTTTCATCCATGCTGCGCCATGAGACTTCTATGGGGAAGTATAAGATCGGGCTCAACAAGTGGCCCTTGTTGAAGACAACTCATGTTCACATATTTTCTCTTTCTCTGTCATTTGGGAAGAATTTGCTCCTCTCTCAAGTAAGCCAAAGCTGAAGATACACATGGGCAAGTACCATGAGCTGCTTCCAGATGTAAGCACCACTAAAAAGACCGATCAGGTTGTATTTCTATATTTATGTATGTCTAAGAGTTAATCTGAGGTTGCATTTTGTAGAAAGTTGGAGGAAGGTAATAAAGGGATGACATTATGTAAATATGCACTTTTTTACTAAATTATCATATTTAATCCACATTACAGCCAGGTTGTTATCCTCCTGTTTCCCCCATCCCTCCCCTTCCCTATTCCCCTCTCCTAGATCTCTGAGGAGTAGCACCCTCCTCCCCCACCCGCTGACCACAGCTATCAGGTCTGATAGCCTTCATCCTTTTTCTTTGTGTGCCCATAGGGCCTCTTGACAAAAGGGAAGTGACCAAATTGCTGGCACCAGAGTTCATGTCAGAGGCAGTCCCTGCTCCTTCCCTCTCCCCACCTTGAACAGTAAGCTCTCTATTGGCTGGATCTGAATAGGGGTCTAGGTTCTTTGCATGCATTGTCCTTGGTTGGTGATCCAGATCATATAAGGCACCTTGGATCCAGGTCCACCAGCCTTGATGGTCTGTCTCTCTGTGTGGCTCCTGAACCCTCTAGGTCTTTCCATCCCCTTCCTTACTCTTCCATCAACCCTTAGCACTCCAACTGGGTCCAGCTATGAATCCTGGCATCTGTCCCTATGCCCCGCTGGGTGGAGTCTCCCAAAGGACATCTATGTTGGGCTAATATCTATTTATAAGTGACTACATATCATGTGTGTCTTTCTGGGTCTGGGTTACTTCACTCAAGATGATCATTTCTAGTTTTTAATAGCTGAGTAGTATTCCATTGTGTTAATGTACCACAGTTTCTTTCCTTTTTTTTCTAGTTTTCTCTTTTTAATTTTATTTTATTATAAATTATTCACATTACATCCAGATTGTAATCCCCTCATGTTTATCTTCCTGTACCCACCTTCAATGCCTCTTCCATCCCATTTCCCTCCCCTAGACCTCTGACAGGTGTGGTCCTCCTACTCCATCATCTGACTACAGCCTATCAAGTCTCATCTGGATAGCCTGCATCCCCTTCCTCTGTGTTCCAACAGGGCCTCTCTGCCAAGGGGCAGTGATCAAATTGTAGTCATCACAGTTCTTGTCAAAGGCAATCCTTCCTCTCTCTTGCTCCCTTCCCCCTTCCCCAGGTGGACAATGAGCTGTCCATCAGCTACATCTGAACAAGGAGTCTTCTTTCTCCCTTGAATGTCCTTGGTTGGTGCATTGGTTTATGCAGAACTCCCCTGGGTCCATATCCCCTAGTCTTGATAGTCTCCTTGAGAGCTCGTGACACACCCCTTTCCATCCCCCAACTCTTTCATACAACTTGAAGCACTTTGCCCTGATTACAGCTGCAAGGAGTCCCAGTTTCTGTCCCTATCTCCTGCTGGGTAGATTCTTTCAGAGTACATCTTTGTTGAGCTAATATCACTTATAAGTGAGTATATATCAGGTATGTCTTTCTGGGTCTGGGTTACCTCACTTAAGATGATCGTTTCTAGTTCCATCCATTTGCATGCAAATTTCAAGATTTCCTTTGTTTGTTTGTTCTTTGTTTTTATAGCTGAGTAGTATTCCATTGTGTAAACGTACCCTAGTTTCTTTATCAATTCTTCAGTTGAGGAACATCTAATTGTTTCCAGATTATGGCTATTATGAATAGAGCCCACCCTACATCCCACAAAGGGATAATATCCAAAATATAAAAAGACCTTAAAATTATACACCACTTAAACCAACCAATTAAAAAGTGGGGTACAGAACTAAACAGAGAATTCTCAACAGAGTAATATCAAATTGTCAAGAAACATTTAAAGAAATGATCAATGGCCTTAATCATTTGGGAAATGCAAATCAAAATAAGCCTGAGATTCTATTTTACACATGTCAGAATGGCTAAGATAAAAACCTCAAGTGATAGCACATGCTGGGGAGGAGGTAGAGAAAGGGGAACACACCCATTGCTGGTGGGAGTGCAAACTTGTACAACCACTTTGGAAATCAATCTGGCACTTTCTCAGAAAGTGCTATACCACTCCTGGGCATATACTTGAAAGATGCTCCACCATACCACAGGGACATTTGCTCAACAATGTAACTATATTCTAATATTAAAGTTTTGCAAATAAAAAATAAGCACTACTTGTATTTTTTCTGTCATAATTCCTTTCTTTAGATTTATTCTTATTTTTTGTCTATAGGCATATATGTCCATATATGTGCACATGCTGGGAAAGGCCATAAGGGGCCGTTGGATTCCCTGGAGTTGGAGTTACAGGCAGTAACTGTGATGTTCCCTCTGTGGTCGCCAGAAACTGAACCTGAATCCTCAGCAAGGGCAGCAGGGGCTCTAACTGATGAGCTATGTCTACTGCTTCCAGGATTTTTTATGTCAATATTCATGCTACTTAAGCATCAGTTCAACATGTTGAATTTATCTGTGTATCCACTGGAAATCACTGTATTTTTTTTTCTTAGAATCATGACTAGTCTCAGGTCACCGGGCTTAGGTAAAACAGGCAAAGAAACAAACTGACAACTGGAATGTCACTTGAAATAGTAGAATACCATTCAGAAATGACTACATTAGTTTTTATATGTAAAGAGTCCATATTTAACAAATATGCTTGAGTTATCAATGGATACTCAAGTTTCCTGACACTAAAAATGGACAAATACTCATGTTTATCAAGAAATACGTATTTGAAATAATTGGAGCTAGTGATTCACAACCATGTCTAAAACAACTTAGATTCATGAGAGAGAATATCTTTTCAAAATAATTTTAAAGTCTCTTATAATAACCTGATAATTGAATTCTTGTTCACTTAGTTAATATTAATAATTAATTATATAAAGTACTTCCTTGTAGGTAGCTGACCATTTATCATGTCTCTCATGGAGATAGGTTATTGATAATTAATTATTGACTTGAATATTTGCATACATGCATATGTATATTGGTGAGATTTATCTGCCTATTTCCTTGATCTCTGTGATTATGTATTTCATTAGGGTACTATAAGAACTATGATAGCAAGATAATGATTAGCTTGTTCTGTTTTGTAAAGACTTAATTTTACGTGTGTGTGTGTGTGTGTGTGTGTGTGTGTGTGTGTGTGTGTGTGTACTCACCTGGGTGCAGGTACCTGTGGAGACCACAAGAGTGCTTTGCAGTCCCTGGAGTTATGGAGACTTGCAACCTGTTCAACATGGGTTCTGAAACGAAACTTGAGTCTTTTACAAAAGCAATCGTTCCTGACTGCTGAGCCATTTCTTCAATCCCTACTTGTCCTATTGTAGTGCAGTGACCGTGAGACATCATCTTGTTTGTTTTCAATTATAACTGTCTTCAATACCTTTCATACTTTGCTATTCAGTTTTTACTTGAGTCATAAAATGAATAATAATTTGCTATCCCAGAGCAAAGTTATAAATGCTATTGTCTGATTTGGGACCTTTTTTCTCCAGCTGTCAACACCGAAAAGACCATTTCCCTGACAGTGGCAGTACTTTCAGCCTAGCAACTGAAAGTCTATGTCATTTGTGTTCCAATACTTAAAATCTAGAGTGCCTGGGACAAGTAATGTTGAACCACTACACATTTGGAATGTCTTGTTTTTACTTTTCTATTGCTATGGTAAAACACCATGATCAAGTCAGTTTATAGAAGAAAGCACTTAATTGAACTCACAGTCCTGAGAATTAGACTCAATGATGGCAGAAGAGAGACAGGTTGACAGGAACAGCTGAAAGATCACATCTTAAACAATATGCAAGAGACACAGAGCACACTGGGAATGACATGGATCTTTTAAAACCTAAAAGCCCACCCCTAGTGACACATTTCCTGCAACAGGCCACACCTCCTTATCTTTGTCAAACAGCTCCAGTAACTGGGGTCGAAGTATCCAATCATATGAGCTGATGTGGCCAGTTACACTTCAAATTGTCACATGCACATAGCTAGAGATAGCGACACAAATATAATCCTGGCACCTTAGAAGCAGAGATAGGTTCCTAGGTTAAGTCAGATTTGGTGATATGGTGATGCTGTATCTAATAAATGAATATTATTATAATCCCTTGAGATTTTGAGTTTTTATGAGCCTGGCAGGGCTGTGGTGCTATTTATAGAACACTCAAGAGTAGATACAGGTCTCTTAATGGCAGGAGAGTTTCTTGAACAATTTTGGGGAATTTATGCAAGTGAAAACATGTTTTGGTAGAATGTTAGGGATTAATAAAATGAAGGAGAGATGAGTGAAACAAAGAAATACAAAAGCTAGCATAGACCTTGATTTATTTTGCAGTGAAATTATGTTTTGAATTTTGATGATAGTGTCTCAAAATTATTTCTTTTTCTGAATTTCTCGACAATGCTTTGATTCTATATTCTCTCTTGTGAGGGAAATGACAGTTTCTACTTCCAAAAACTGTATTGTAATTGGTCTGTATTAAATTACCTCCCTTAATTACATAGTGTCACTTGTTTCAGATCATGGGGAAGCATATTTTTCATAAGCAAACACACATGAGTTTTTTCCTAAATTTGATTTTGTTTAATTGTTATAATCTTACATATAAGCAGAAGTTACTTAGAAAACAACATCTAATTTGTTTGTTTATTTTGAGTTCTATTCTTTTTTTCTGACATTTTTTTATTAATTTATTCATATTACATCTCAATTGTTAGCCCATACCTTGTATCCTCCCTTTCTTTCCTCCCTCCTGCTTCCTCCTCTACTCCCTTCCCCTATGTCTGTGACTGAGGGGGACCTCCTCCCCCTGTATATGTTCCTGGGTATCGAGTCTCTTCTTGGTGACTTATTATCTTTTCTCTGAGTGCCACCAGGCCTCCCCATCCACGGGACATGGTCCGATATGGGGCACCAGAGTTTGTGTGAAAGTCAGATCCCCTTCTCCACTTAATGGTGGAAAATGTCCTGTCCATCGGCTAGACTGGGTAGGGGTTCAAAGTTTACTGCCTATATTTTCCTTGGCTGGTGCCATAGTTTGAGGAGGACCCCAGAGCCCAGCAGTGTCACTCTAGTTCCTTAAGGAAAGTCCAATTATCCAACAAAAAAGTAATGTTACTTTTGAAAGCTGCTTTCTAATTTTTAACAAATAAAAAATATATTTAAAAACAGGGAAATAGAATTTAATATAAACAATTCTCTCATCCTTATTACCATTGGTAGTTTTTATTATCTAACCATAGTCATTTCATTATACCTAATGTTCAAAAATAAAATTATATTCTATTCTTTACATTTTTCTCTCACATAGTCCTATTCTCCCGAGTGTGTAGATTTCACCTATCCTTTCCCACAGACAATTGTGATCAGTGCCTCTGAAAGCATCTTTTAATTTTAATAAGTTTTATAAATTTCTACCAAAAACAAGGCTTTAGTACTCTCCTTGATAAAAAATAAACATTGAGATAAAATGTATTTCCAAATCTCAAAGAACTCTCCCTCCCTCTCTCTCTCTCTCTCTCTCTCTCTCTCTCTCTCTCTCTCTCTCTCTCTGCTTTGTATTTCTGCTGTGTATCTTCAAATATATTTCTATTGTCTGTTCTTGGCCATGGGAATGTAGCTTTTCACTGTGAAGCTCATTTTTATATTGTAGTTCTTAACACTTTCAATGATCCACTTGACCAATGTCTTTTTCTCTAGAATATTTTTGTTTAAATAATTAGTTTATGCATAATATAATTAATAAAGTATTATATTTCATATAAGCATGATATTTCACATATGACCTGTGATATATGTTCTGAGAAACTTGTTTAGGAGCTGAATCATAGAAAAGGTGACAATGTCACAAGAAAAAGTAGACAGTGCAGCCAGCAGGCTAAAAACAGCATCTCTTTGGGGCTGGATAAATGGCTCAGAGATCGAAAGCACTAGCTCCACTTGTAGAGGACCCATGTTTAGTTCTTCACACACAATGGTAGCTTCACAATCATTTCTTACTTCAGTTCTGAAGGATTCGATGCCCTTTTCTGGATTCTGTAGTCACTTACACACACAGACACACACACACACACAGACACACACACACAGTGCACATACATACATACAGCCAAAACACTCATACACGTAAAAATAACAATAAATACTTAAAAAAAGAGCAAAATCTTCGGAGCCATGTAATACTTGGTTGCATTTCAGGTTTACTATAAATTGAGCAAAATACACACACACACACACACACACACACACACACACACACACACACACA
>OU015749.1:10318605-10346509 GCA_907169655.1 Acomys percivali
AAAAAGAATTGAAACTACTAATTGTGTGATAAGTAACATCCATTCTCTTGACACACACCAGGTACAGATACTCTGTGTATTGTAGCCCCTAAGCACTCAATGAGTTGATAATATTATTAATATGTTTTAATGTTTACAAAAGTCAAGTAAATTCACCACATGTATACATTAAGGTGGGAAGCTGGAATTTGAGTCATATTTGCTTTTCAAATCAAAATTATCTTACTTTAATTTGTATATAGTCACATGTATCTGTTTTAATTATTCATTTTGATGCCTGTACATATATATAAATATATATATATTATATTTATAAAACTGAAATTTCACTATGCCATATATACTAGCTTTACAGTGACTTTCATACTCAATATGCTTTAGGCATGCATTCATATGTTTTAATTTCCTTTTGTATATTTCACATATATATATATACACACACACATATATGTGTAATGTGCACTTATCTTAGTGTGCTTAGTATTTCTGTAATAGAATACCACAGCTAGGTAATTTAAAAAGGAAAGCACTATATGCTTGTGTTTAAATATCACACTGAAGCTCATTAGTATGTATGATTAATGCATATTAATTACAAAGCTATATTTCTGATATTTTATGCAATGAAAGCTACCTTTAAAATGTTATTTTAATACATAAGTGAATATGTTTTACTTTAAGTGATATGTTTAAAAATGGGATTGAATACTAATGCTTCTTTGAAAGGAAACAGAAAAAAAGCATAGTGCCTCTTTCATCAGGTATATACCTATGTCAAGTAATGTTGCTTGTATCTGATGTACAACTGATAAAATGCCCTTGGTGTGGAAAAACAGCTAATAAAAATGAATCCCCCATTTTTGGAAACAGGAAAGAGTAAAGTTAAGGTGAAGTCATTGGTGGTGCTTTTGCTCCATCCTAACATGTCGGAGGATATCATATGTCTAGAGAAGGGATTTACAGGATTTTATCAGAATCCCAGGCCCACCATCACTATTCTTGTAATGTCCTTAACCCATCTGTGAGAGAGGAACCCTCAAGGCTCTACACTGTCAAACCTGTTACATAGAAGACTGTGTGTATACTCCACAATGTCTGAGGGACATTCAAACTTACAGAACTCACAGAAACACACACACACACACACACACACACACACACACACACACAGAAAATGCTGAACCATAATAGTTTTGAAATTTAGACAATATGCTTCATGTTCATATATGTTAAAAAAATTTTGTTACTGTTCTTGGTTAAGTATTTAAGGGATGAAATTAGGGGTTACAGGAGACTAGTAAATTATGTTTTGTTACCAGAAGGTAACTCTGTCTGCAACTGGTTACAATAATTTGAAGGTTCACTTGTTTCCTCATCTTCAGAACAGAATAATATCAGTCATTAGTTAAAAATGCATTACATGTGTGTGGACATGTGTGTGTGTGTGTGTATGTGTGTGTGTGTGTGTGCGTGTGATATGTAAAGAAATCTGTATGTGAGAGCATGTAATTGTGTGTTTGTGGAAGTCACAGATTGGCCTTGGATTACTTCTTTATTCTGTTCCACCTTGTGTTTTAAAACAGGTCTTTCATTGTTGCTGCAGCTCACCGTTCAGCTAGACTGGCTGACCAGCAGACCCTTTGAAATCTCCCTGCCTCTGCCTTTCCAGCGCTGGGATTACAGAGGCACACCATCAAACTTGGCTTATTCAAGGGTGTTGGTGAGCAAAACATAGGCTCTAATTCTTGGGCAACAGTCATTTTATTCACTGAGCCATCTCCCCAGGCCCTGCATTTTAATTTTAATATCTCTAATTACTAACAAAGTCGAACTTACTGTCCTATGGGTACTTTTGTTGTACACATATTACCTCATTTTTCTGAAGTCTTTACATATAATAATAGGAATGACTAGTATTGCTGAGTAATAGTATTGTCTGTGTATGCTTAAGGGGGCTTTTCCTGTTTGTTCTGCAAATGTTTCCTCCCAAGCTGGACTTTGCTTTTTTTTATTTTTAAAATTATTTCCTCTATAAATGATTTTTCCTTTCTTTTAAACACAATTTTTATTTTCATTTCTTTCTCAAGTTCCACTTTTGATATTAGCTTTTGAAGTAAGAGGTTTACATGCATTTAGATCCCAAGCCAGAGATAACTCATCCCTGTTGTGCGATAAGGTTACAGTCCCTCCTTGTTTGTCTTTATTCAGATAGGGCACCGCGTATTCAAACACAATTTATTGATAAAACTATCTTTTGCTCATCAAATTGTTTTTGCACATACATTTTGTGTGTGTGGATTGGTGTTTTTGTTCTGTTTGTTCCGCCAAATTACATCTAGTATAGGGTAGGTTATTTTATCTATTTGATTATTTTATTGTTAGGAATTATCTTGAATTCAGGACACACGAGTCTTCCAATTTTGTCTTTGCTTTGTATCACTAGGAGCTTGGGATTTTATTAAATATTAAAATAAAGTTGCTACATTAGTCTTCTAACCCATGAAATAATGTGTGTATCCTTTTATTATATCTTTGTTATTTACTTACAACCATGTTTTCCAAAGTTTTGTATGTTGATCCTACATATATTTGTTAAGTTCATTCCTGGTACCCTCTCTTGACTTTCAAAACTGGGATCTCACACATTATTTTAAGCAATCACACTCTCTGCAAGAGCATCCAACCTATGTGCTTCATATCTTGAAATAATTATAAACTACATATTTGAAATTTCAATATCTAATTCTTTATGTTTACTATATAGCCAGAAAAGACTTGAATATGGAGTGCCCCATGAATCTTGTTTTGAGCACTTACTACTCTGCAGTTGGTAGAAATATTTTTGAAAAGTGGTAGAAGTTTTAGGAGGCAGGAGACCTGGTTGGAGGAAGCAGGTCCTTTTCTTATGAAGTTCTTCTTGCTCATTTTCTGCTCTGTGTCCATGGTAAGGTGCACATCCTACTCATCCACAGAGTCCTCCTCCCTTGACTCTGTCTCACTATTGGCCCAGAAGCAATGGAGCCACGTAACCCCATAGTGCTGCAACCTCTGAATTCATTGGCCAAAATTTTCAAATATTCTCCAGTGTGACAGGAATTTTATACCGTCTACACAAACATAGCTACTACAGTCATATAATTTGTATGTACGTGTGTATGTATTAACTTTGAATTCTGAAACCTGTTTGATCTTCACTCAAAAAAGCATGTTCTAATTTTAGTTAAGTAGGGAGGCTGAAGATATAAAAGCCAACTAGGCCACCTGGAGCTTTACTTGACTAAACTCTTATCCTGATTTACCTTATACTTCTCATACTGTACAGTAAGCACCAACAGACCCCACCAGGGACACCCTGGGCATTGCGCACTGGCAACTGCCTTCCTAGGTCACCTAACTAACTCTTCAGTCACATACTCTGTTTCCCATGATTGTCAGAAGCAGGGTTGACAGACTCTCTGTTTCTACAAATTAAGGCTCCCTTGTCTACTAAGGGCTAATAAGACTTTTATCTTGCTTACCTTTAAGTGTACATCAATAACAATATCAAAGTCCAAATTCTATAGTGAATTTTTGAATTTTTACTTTTTACGAGCTGACTGCGAGACCTAAAAGCTTTGTACTCTGCTCTGCAGGGTCCCATGTCAAGCCCCTCAGAACTTTCAAGCACTTGAAGCTGTCAGTTATACAGTTCTCCCAGGCAACAGCCTAGCTTTAAGATGCTCCCAACCACTGATAATTTTATAGATCTTGCAACACCAAAAAAAAAAAAAAAAAAAAAAAAAAAAAGGAATCATGAACTGTTCTCACAGGGTGTATGAGTCAGAGATCCAGAAAAAGCTTAATTACCTTCACCTTGAGATCTGCAATAAACCCACAACACAGCAGTACCTATCAAGGCTTCACTGGACATAAAAAAAAAATCAAACAAGTTATGTATTTATAAAATATACAGATGGAGTAGCCTCAAAATAACTGTTTTTACCCACAGTCAAGATAGAGAAAATAAGAGGAGGATAACAATCCCCGACTATATGCAGAACATAAGGCAAACATTGAACACTAAAATTGCAAAAGTTGGTTTTTAACCCCTTGTTCTACCTTCTAGATATACTAAGGCAGGGATGGGACTTTCAGAGATCCCAGGTGGCTCTGTCACTCATAGGTCATAGAAGTAGCACTCTCCCAAATCTCATTTATTAGATATGTCTTCGAGGTCCTCACCGTGGAGGATCTTTAAGTGGTCTCACCTATATAGCTAATCTGCACCTTCCTCTCATATGGGTTGTCTGTTATAGCATTCTCTACAAAAGCTTTCAGTCTAGGTCAGGAGGTTTGTTGGAGCATCCTTAACACTCTGATGGAGAAAGTAACACCCCTGCAGATTTTGGACTTTGTACATCAATGAAGAGAGAATTGCAGATATTGCTATAGCTTACCACTTGAGCTTACCACATCTTTATTGAGTCAAGCCCCCACTATATTGATGAAGGAGTGTCTATCAGGATGTAAAGAGAAGGGCGCTGAGCTGTCTCAGGCAGGATGCAGTGAGGGCCTATGGATATCTGAGGCACCTCTCTTGAGTTGTGCCTGCTAGCCATTACCTCAATTAAGTTTACAGTAAATACATTGTCAAAATTCTGCTCCTCTACTGAACTCATCAAAGGATAAGTAACTTCCTCTCTGTTTTTTTTTTTTTCTGAGTATGTATTTTCCTTCATAAGACAAAATGGCCTGGTCAGGAAATTTCCAAATGCTTTAGTTGAGATTCTCTTTTTGTTAAAATTCCAATCTTTAATTCATTTCTCTTATCTGATTAATTACTATAAAGCAATCAAGAGAAATAATGACACAACCTTTATATTTTCTTTATATATGAATTCTGACTGTCTTGAGATTCCTAGTTCACTGTTCCTAAACTCCCCATTTCATGGAGGAGCAGGACATGAACACAATTCAGCCAAGTTCTTTGCCATTTTATAACAAGGATGACCTTTCTTCAAGTTTCAAATAACACATTATCTACACCAAAGGGGACTTAGTTTTAACAAGGTGACATTTGAACAGAATTTGAAGGCAGTTAGAGTCAACCATGTGGACACTTGTGGGAACAGTAGTCCCTACAAAGGATGGTCCAGGAGCCTGCCTCTGACTTAGAAAACATCAAGAGTTCCATTGTAGTCATGATACAGGGAGAGTAGGGAGGATAGGGAAAGAAAACAAAAACGTATTGAAAGCTGGACCTTGGGTTAGTGTTATGACATCACTTTTCATTTAAATGACACAGAGGCCACTCAAAAGCTTTCAGTCAAGAAATCATCACGAAGCAACTCACATTTAAATGTCAGGCTGCTTCTGTCTTGTTGACAGAATTCACTTATGGAAATAATTTTCCATCACAGAACTAGGCGAATTCAGTTAAAAAAAAAGATAGACAGAAAAGAAAGCAAAAATAAAAAGGTATCTTGAATACGGCTCACTTAGAAATCCTCACTAAAGGAGCAATCAACATTAAGTTATAGAAAAGGAAATCAGAGGAATAAAACAAAAACAAACAAAGAAACAAAACTGACAGAACTGCAAACTGACCAAAACTCAAAAGATATTCATCAACTGTTTAATATTTAATTTGTTGAAATGTTGATAAGTATCTATTGTGCCTGTCTCTCTGTCTCTGTCTCTGTCTCTCTCCCCCCCCCCGTGTGTGTGATTAAGTTGATTATAATAAAAGCCATTTCAGATAAGTCATATAAACAACTGCACTATGAGAGTCAACTAAAGAGAGAAGGAAAGACAACAAAGACAGAGGCACAAGGGAAGTCATTTGGAGTGTTCTCCATGGAGAAAGGTGAGAAAAAAGACAACTGAATGAGACAGAGGGAACTGTAGAAAGTCCTTAGGGATGTGACATAAAAATAAAATAAAGTAATATGTGGAGAGAAGAGATTTAAATTTCAGCAGAAACATTCTCTCAGTCTAACAGAAGGGACAACAAGTGTGTGGGCAGGTGGCACTTATGCTGCAGCCTTTGCTGGTATTTTTAGATATGTCAGTTCTCATCTGCTGATTCTGTTTTCTTGAAGAAGTACGCTGAGAAGTGATTAGGAGAGGATGAAAGGAATGTGCTAGAAGTATGGAAGAGGCGTGCTGGAGTTGATAAGTAAACTTACTAGCCACCGGAAATGTAGAGTGTAAAGGTCCACGTTGATGGCAGTGTTCAGAATTAGTCTGATTAACTTTTCTATTCTGAAATGAATCTATTCATAATGGTGTGTTTTTTTCTCTCATATATTTTCTTATGCACCTGTATGACAAGAGAGTAGTTTGTTTTCACATGGAAGAGAGGTATTATTAGGAACTGGGAAGGACAGTATATAAATGTATAAAATATTATTGAAGGTATATTTTAATGATACAGAAATGGTAATGAACTTCATAGAAATGGCCCACAAAAGATTAATGGACTTTAGAATAATATTTTGGAGGACAGCTGGAAAAATAAAAGAATTAGCAGCAGCAAGTTAAACTAAAGGAAATTTTAGTTCGGGGTAGGTTATTTGAATTAAATAGCTGGCTGAGTTGGGAATAGATTTAAAGAAGTAATATTGGATCTAAGGAGAAGCAGGTCATACATAGGCCATGGAGGCAGCTGGCCATGAGGCATCCACTGTCAGGAGAAAGAATCAGACACAGGTTTGCTACAGGTGCCCAGCTCAATTTCTCCTTCTTATACAATTAGAGACCCCAACATGTGGGATGATGAGCCGATATCTATCAATTATAGCAGCAGTAGTATTGGAAGGAAGGATATGCTCAGTTAATTAAGAAGTGTTATCAGAAGAATGACAGGTAACAATATAGGCAGGAAAGAAAGGTGAAGCATGACACTTTGGAAGTCAAGAGAGCTAGGTGTTTCAAAGAATGAATGAGAGGCTGTTTTGAACCAGCTTTGGAAATGATATGGAAGCAGTCTCACATAAAGCTTGACACATTAGACATGGATGTAGAAACATGGGGAAACAGCCAGATACGACCAAAATTTGGATAGGAATCTTAAAAAGGAATAAACGAATATTGCTTGTGAAAGCTAGGAAATAAGAAACAAGACATTGGAGGAAGACACACTAAGAGAGGGGTAATTCTAAACATAGATAAAAATGAAAACAGAGAGAGAGAGAGAGAGAGAGAGAGAGAGAGAATATTGGCAGCACAAAGATTTAAATATAAAAAGGAGTAGTAGATGGAAAAATGAAAGTTTGATAAAATGAAGGGAATGTGAAAAATCTCTATGACCTGTGACATTGAAACACAATTAAAAGTCTTAATCAGAGGGAAGAGTAGAACACAAGTGACTTGAAATGACTGAGTATTCACTTTGAGCTGAAGGTTTAAGTTAGGATCGCGTAGGGAGAAAGGTTATATAGGGGATGGTGGCATAGAATCTAATAGTTCATAAACTAATTAAGAATATATATTTTTTAAAAGGTTGAGCAGAAGTGGCTTGCATGGGTAGACAGTACTCCTTCCAGAAGACATGGCAGACACTTGAGGCAGCCATTCATTTTGCATTCAAAATCAAACAGCAAACTCGGGGGACGGGGCGGGGCGGGGCGGGGCGGGGCAGTGTGGGTGAGACAGCAGAGGGAGGTGGAGGAACGAAGAGAGAAAAGAGAGAGATTTCTTGGCTAGCTCACTTTGTCCTTTTTATTCAATTCACCACATATCCACATTCAGGGTAGGTCAGAGCCCTGTCACAATATTAGATATTTTTACCTTCACTGATTCTTGGACCTATCAAGTTTACAATCAATATTAGGCACCACACCATCTCAAAAAAACAAGAAAAAGAGCAAAAGACAAAGCTCAAATTCTCTTAAGAGACTCAAAGGCAAATTTTTACTGTGAGCTCCTACATAAACAAGAAAAGTGTTTCAAGCCAGTAGCAAAAAGCATAGAAGTTGTTATCCTAATAGATGAATGGATGGAAAGAAACAGAGATGAGGCTACAGCAAAGTAAAATCAAACGGAGCATACATTGTTCCTATAGAGCCACAGGGCACACGATAACGTGATATGAGCTGCCAAAGTCTTGGGATGGGAACACACACACACACACACACACACACACACACACACACACACAATTATAGATACAGATATATTCAATTGTTCTCACACTGCTCATTCTACATTGGGTTGAGATCCTTTCAAATAGGTGAACCCAACCCAGAGTCAGTATTTATTTCACATATTAACTTTTTTGATAACTTAAATTTATTGTCTTTGAATGTGTTTTTTTAAGAAAATCAATTAATTATCTAAATAAATCAAAGTGCTAATAAAACCAGAAGGACCAAACATGACCTTAGAAATGGCAAAAATGCCTAATTACATGTACACATGATTCTCGATCTATGATTATTGCTATTCTTATTCTCTCCATTCTTCAAATGTTAAGTCAATATTTCAAAATAGAAATAGCAATTACACACACACACACTCAAACACGAACACACATGTGCACAAGTATGTAGTGTTTCTTCAGAGGTAGAAACAACATTGGAAAAATGGTGATGGAATCAGGAAATCTGTGATGTTCAACCTATAGTATATTAGGAATATGAAACTAAAAGTCTATGATTTTACACTGAATTATTTACAACACAGAAATTTCAAGAACAATAGAACAACAGACCAAAGTCAAATATTCTATTATTCCAGGTACTCTTGTTCACACTTTAAATCACTTAGTAACCCTTAGTCAATAATTTACACCCTCAATTAATAGATTAGTTTCATAATGAGCCTAAAACTTAAAGAATATACTGGTTTATGTAATTAAGGAGGTATGTTCAAGGTGTATTTAAGAATTACTAAAAAAGTAAAAAATTAAATAAAGTGAAAAGAATTTCCTTACTTTTTTTTCTTTTTTTTTCTTTTTAAGTTCTTAAAACTAATCCAACCCCTGACACCATTAGTGATATGTTGCTATGCCTGCAGACAGGAAGTCTGTCTGTGAGATCAAAATGTTTCCTACCTAACCACTTGACACATTTTATCTTGTGATTTGAAATCTGCGATTCCCTGAGGAAGCATTATTTACTCTTTCTACTATGCCATTTTACCTCATGCATCTAATCAAAATTTCTTTAAGGCAAGTGCAAATAAAACAAAATGTCACTCTTTCTCTCCATAGTGTACGGAAGGGCTATTGGTACTTATGCAGAGGGAAATTATAGCTAGCATTAGTAATGTACAGTATTATAGGTCAACTTTTTTATTTAATAGCTAGTAGATTTTATTTGACATTCTAGTGGTTATTTATCAGTAATAGGAAAGAAAGTTTTATTTCAAACTACACTTCAGTGAAGAACTTTTAGATGAAAAAATATATACACACATGCATGCATATTTAAAACAAAATTTATCATTTAGGACTTTCAAATGTAAACCTTAGTGACATTCTGTACATTCTCGTTGTTGTGTAACCACCACCGCCCTCAATTTCTATAGTCAATGGATTAATCCACTGAAGGACTTTTGATAGGATAGCCATATCAGGACATGTTTAGAAACCTGAAAGTGGGCTTTTCCCACAGTTATCCTACCTTGGAACTTGTCATTGCACTCCCATGACTGACTCGAGAAATAAAGCCTCATGAAGCTAGGTCCTACTAAATTAACTCCCATAGGCCAAAGACTGGAAACCATTACTGCTTATTTTTTCCTGTAACTGCTAGCAGGAAGATCTTTCCATATGTGTGTGTGGCTATTCCATATTCTGATTATTCACCCAAGCATGGTGGGAGGAACTTCCAATGTGTTATTTCCTATTTTAGCCATGTTCTCATAATTAAAATTAAATTCAATTTAAACTTTGAAATGGCCATTGTTTTCTACTTAGACATTATTTTTTCTAACATTGCATAGAGTTGAAAACATAGTTGGAAATGTGTTTGCAAGTTCCCATGAGGAAACTTCAGGTCCCCACATCATTTTTCTCATTACTAGTACCATAACATCTCTACACAGGTATGAAATGATGGCTCATTACTTTGCAGTTAGTAAAGGCAAATAGAACATATCCATGACATTCTTACTGAGCCAGGTATTTTTTTTTTTTGTAAACCTTTCTCATTCTCATGCCTCGTTTTCCAAGGAAAAACATTAGCATATTAGCTTCTGCTACTCATCTCTTAGAACTGTCATTACAAAATAAGTAGTAAAATATGATCTGGAAATACATGAAACACAATCCACTGACCACTTTGAATATTAATATAGGTTTGAGTATACTGACTTCTGGTGATTTAAGAATTCCATAACAATGGGTTAAAATTGGAAAGGAAGATGTCAAAGCATTGCTACTTGCAGATGATATGAGAGTATATATAAGTGACTCCCTCTCTAGTACAGATCAACTCCAGGAACCAATGAAGAGCAGAGAAGAGAATGTCTGGGAAAATACACAGGAACTAGCTATAGGAACTAGCTATTGAGAAGAGGTTAAGGAATGGAGAATGTTCTCTAATAAAGAAAAAACCTGACTTACTCTCAGTCCCAACCCAACAGGTGTACTATCCCAGCCTAGGCTAACTGACAAGGGGTTCTCTATTATAAAATATCTGTAAAGCATGACCTTCCAAGCCCACATTCTATTGCCATCAAATCAGATTTAAAAAAAAAAACACACTTTTCCACAGCTCACACTATCTAACCAGGTACTGTTATGTCAAGGTCTTAACTTTCTTTCAAGTGGTTTCTGCTTGGATGCTCACAGTCAGAGCCAAAATCTCTATCATTGTCTCAAGCCTTTGGTCAAATGCCTTCTTTCAACATTCTCTGTGGGAAAAGATTTTCCAGTGTGAATTTTATTAGGGCTGAGAAATAAAGAGAGAAAGACAGTTTTAGGAGAAAAGGCATATTTCAAGGTACTTGTGTGACAAAATTACACATGGATCATACATAATATTTAAGGGTAGTGGTGATCAGCCAAAGATCTTTGGAACTTTGTCAAACAAAGTCTCAGTAGCTGCTTGGGATTTCGAGAGGTAAACTGGACAGTCAGAGGTCTCTGAAACTTTGTCAAGCAAAGCCTCTATGACTTGTCCTCATGCTGTGACATGACCCCAAAAACTACACCAGAGAATTCCTGTAGTTGATAAACTATTTCATCAAAGTGGCTGATACAAAATTAATTTTAAAAAATCAGTAGCCCTCCTGTATACAAATGGCAAATGGACTAGGAATTATGGAAACCACACCCTCAACAGTAGCCACAAATATGTACACTAATGTAACTCTAAAAAGATAAGTAAAAGAACTATATGACAGGAACTTCAAGTCTCTGAATAATGAAATTGAAGAAGATATCAGAAGATGGAAAGATTTCCCATGCTCATGGATTGGTAGAATTAATACAATAAAAATGACCATCTTAACAAAAGCAATATAGTGATTTGATGCACTTTCCATCAAAATACAAACACAGTTCTTTAAAGATCTTGAAAGAACAATTCTAAACTTCATATGGAAACACAAATAAGCCAGAGTAGCTCAAACAGTCTTATACAATGGAAGAACTTCTGAAGGTTCTCCATTCCTGACTTCAAGGTATACTACAGAGTAATAGTAATAAAAACTCCATGGTACTGGCATAGAAATAGACTGGTTGATTAATGGCATTGAATTGAAGACCCAGAAATAACCTCACATAGATACAGACACTTGATTTTTTGACAAATGAAACAAAACTATACAATGGAAAAAAGCCAGCATTTTCAACAAATGGAGCTGATCTAACTGGATGTCTACATGTAGAAAAATACAAATAGATCCATATTTATCACCCTGCACAAAACACAAGTCCAAGTGGAACAAAGACCTCAACATAAGACCAGATACACTAAATCTATTAGAAGTGAAAGTGTGGAAAAGCCTTAAACTCAGTGTTACAGGAAACATTATTGAACAAAACACCAACAGCTCAGGCTCTAAGATCAATAATTAATAAATGGGACCTCATGAAAATAAAAAGCTTCTGTAAGGCAAAGGACACAGTCAATAGAACAAAATGGAAGCCTACAGACTGAAAAAAGGATTAATCAATCCTACATCTGACAAAGGGCTAATATCCAAAATATATCAAGAACTCAAAAAATTAAGCACCAACAAACAAAATAACAGAGAATTGTCAACAAAGGAATACTGAATGGCCAAGAAGCACTTAAACAAATGCTCAGTATCCTTAGTCACCAGGGAAATGCAAATCTACATGAATCTGAGATTTCATCTTACACCTATTGGAATGGCTAATATCAAAGCCTCTGTGACAGAACATGCTTGCTGGCAAGGATGTTGAGAAAGGGTAGCATTCCTCCATTGCTGTTGGGAGTGCAAACTTCTACAACCACTTTGTAAATCAATAAGGCACTTTTCTCAGAAAACTTGGAATAGCTCTATCTCAAATCCAGTAATACAATTCCTGGGTGTATACCCAAATGATGTTCCAACATAAAATAAGAGCATTTAGTTAACTATGATCATAGCAGCTTTATTTGTAATAGCCAGAATCTGTAAACAACCTAGATATCTCTCAGCTGAAGAATGGACAAAGAATCTTTGGTACATTTGTACAATGGAATACTACTCAGCTATTAAAAACAAAGAGAGAATGAAATTTGCAGACAAATGGGTGGAACCTAAAAATGATCATCCTGAGTGAGGTAATCCAGACTTATAAAGGGACACATGGTATGTACTCACATATAAGAGGATTTTAATGATGTAGTACAGGATAAACATACTAAAATTCACAGACCCAAAGCACATAGGTAACAAGGAGGACTCAAGGGAGTATGCTTAAACCTCACTCAGAAGGGCAAATAGAACAGACAGGTGTAGTGGTTGAAGAGAGCAACAAGGGAGTGCAGAGAAAACGAACAGTGTAGATCAGATGGGGAGAGCAAGGGCAGGGGGACAGAAGACCTTTAGAGAAAAGAGAAATTGTGGACAGGGGCATCTCTTTAGCAAGCTGGAGACCTAAGTCATAATAGGCTCCTGGGAGTTTATGAGGGGGACTCTAGCTGAGACTCCCAGTAGCAGGGGCCATGGAGACTGAAAAGAACATCCTCTAACTAGACAAGAGCCCTAGTAGAGGGAGGAGAATACCAATCCACTCACAGAAACTTCCATCCAAAACTTACCCTGCCTACTCGATATGCAGGGATGAAGACAGAGGAAAATGTGCAACCAGCGCCGGGCCCAAGCCCAGACCCACCCCATGGAAGATAGACTGATGCTATTAAAGATACTCTTGCTGTGCTTGCAGATAGGAGTCTAAAAGATCTGTCCTCAGAGAGGTTCCACACAGCAGCAGTTTGAAACAGATGTTGAGAAAAGAGGGGAAAGGAAAAAAATATCTAGAGGTGACAAGAGTTCCACAAGAAGACCAACAAAGCCAACGAAGCAGGGCCCAGAGGCTCCTTTGGAGTCTGAAGTACCAAGCAAGGACTTGCATCGACTGGACCTATGTCCTCTATGTTGATGTATATGATTGGCAGCTTAGGCTTCATTTGGGTCCTCTAGTAAGGGGAGAGTGTGTCTCTAACTTAGACTCTGTTGCCTGTGTTTTGATCACTGCCCCCCTACTGGGATTGCCTTGCCAGGCCACAGAGGAAGAGGATGAGCTCAGTTCTGATGCAACTTGATGAACTGGCATGGGTGGGTAGGGGGCTTCCCTCTCTGAGTAATCGTGATGGGGAGAGAGGAGAGGCATTGGGGCTGGGAGAAGAAGAGGGGGTGGACTACAACTGGGATGGAAAGTGAAGAGATAAATTAATAAATAATAATATTCTACAACAAAGAACAAATCATTAAACTGTTATGAAGGATATACTAGTTTAATAACTGCTGTGATTTATAGATGCATACATATATTTATCCTTTGGTTAATAGGTCATGAGAACATGTATGCAAGCAACACCCCTGCACGTGCATGTGTAAACACACACACACACACACACACACACACACACACACACACACACACACACACTCATACAATACAAAGAAAAAACACATAGCAACCTATTGCATTAAAATCCATGAGTAAATATAAAGACCTGGAATAATAGTTGGTCTAATAGTACAGGAAAAATATCTGCACCATGCTCCATGGTGTGTGCTGTCCAGCTCAGAGTTAAATAACTCAAGAGAACAGGGCCCAATGGACACCCCCAGCACATCTCCCATGTAATTGTTTCTCACACCCTGCCTGTGTTACCCTTTGCTCAATCTGTCATCATTCCTCATTAAAACAATGACTTCAGCTATAATCACAATAAGAGGACTGCTTGGTGGCTTCTCATTTTAATCTAAGCATTTCCACATTGTCAAAGCATTCACAGTTTGTTTAGAATAAATGCTTGAAGGCACCTTCAAATATTTCATGGACTGAAAATATAACGTTAGTAGTTAGTTGACCCCAATTTAATTTCCTCCTCTGTCTTTAATAAAGGAGAGTTTGTCTGCAGTCTATAAGACTGAATGCCAGCAAATGTTTTAAATGCTTAACTCAAGGGCTGACACATTGATTTTTCTCAGAACCAATAATCTACTAAAAAGTAATTCTTTATTTTGATTTGACAGAGAATATACTTTAATGTTATAACCAGCTTATGTGATCCACATCAGTCATAATCTTCACACTGATTCTATCAGGCAAGACATCTGAAAATGGAAGGTCATCACTGTCTACAGGACATAGAGCCCTTGATTCATGGTGTACAAACATCATGTGTTATTGGTTGCTATCTATAATTTGCTACCTTTAGCCTATCGACAGGAGGACCTCTGGAATGCATTGAGGTTGGCAACTTGAATAATGGTTCTTTACCAGGCTGCTTTGTGAATGTCACCATAGTTCTGCTAGAATTTGTCTAATTGCTCTGAAAATACCTGTGTATACATAATGTAATTTGGGTCTCTCCCAACAGAAGAAATATATGCTATGTACAAAAAACGAGAACCATTTTGTAACTCCTGTCTACCATTCATTAAAGATTCGATCTTTTTTCTCCATGTAATGACTCCCACCAGAGCAATAAAACAATCTACAGCTTCAAGGCTTTTCTAACACTCCCCTTCCCTTCCATCCCAGAAGTCCTGTCTGCAACTGTTATGTACAGGAAGAGCAAGTGTTCTCGGCTACATTTTAAGCTGTTACTTAAATTAGTTAATTCATGATAATAACATTTATGAACATTACAGTTGCCTCCATGTATAACAATCTCCAGTTAAAAGGGAAGGTGGGAACTGAGTTTCTGTCAGTTGTTTTTATAGAGGGTATTATTTTTGCCTTGAATGTTCTTACTCTAGTTTCCTTGCAAGAAAATCCAAACTGATATTTACTTACAGTTCACTTCTGAGTTTGTTTCCTGGAGAAAGACTTTCCCCAAAGTTCCACAACTCTATAGGCATAATTTCATGAACTCCTCTCCATCCCAGGATGCATTTCACTCCTCTTACTGCAGAAGGCAGAGACTGTGATTTGGTATTTTATTCATCTTTATATTTCAATCCTGAGCAAAACATCTCAAGAATGGCATATTCTCTAAAATGAATTAGTGTAAACTCCATCTAGATAGCACATATAAAATTTATATTTCAGGAAATTACCCAGGCAATTTAAATAATTTTGTTCGGCTAAGACATTATGGAAATAAGTAATTTCCCTAATCAAACAAGTATTTGTATTTTCTAGCTTGTTGCCTTTGTTAAATATTTTGTGATGTCTGTCAACAATGAACCACACATTCCCTTCTCCCTGCTCTCACAGCCCAGGTACCTTATTCTGAAACCTATTTTATGATGCTGTATTTGTTGAGTGGTTTGTTATTCTCTATGAATTTTAGTTTGTAGGCATTTCTGGATAAATATTAACTCAATTTGCATTTTAGTTCTCTTTCTGCCCACTATGTGTAGTTGTAAGAATCAACACACCTACCTTTCAGAAGCTAGGCATGTGCTATACTACTGAAATAATATATATCAATGCTGGTAATTGAGACAGGATATTAATGGGTGGCTCAGGCTACCCTTGAACTGTATAGCCCAGGCTAGCCTATGATTTGTTGTCATTCTACCGCCATTTCCATGTGCTTGACTTACAGGTGTGAACCATCAAATCCAGTTTAATTGCATTCAGTATGATACAGTTCTTGATTATCAGATAATTAGATATATTCACATCATGTATTTTGATCATATTCACCTCCTACTCCCTATTCCTCTCTCTAACTCCTTCAATATCCACACTAATTTTCCCATTTGTTCCCAACATAGTGTCTTCTTTTTTATCTTGTTAATAACCCACCAAATCCAATCTGTGCTGCCTGTATACTCTCAGATGTGTGATCATCCAGAGGGTGTGGAGGATCTACTAGGGGGCAGACCCTTAAAGAAAACTAACCCTCTCTCATCCAGAAGACATTAATTGTCAATAGCTCCTAGTTTAACTCAATGGCTTCAAATCTATTAATATTTCCATGTTACAATGCTGACTGCCTTAATCTTGTGCAATCAATGCAGTTGCTGTGAGGTCATGAGTGAAGTGGTCTTGTCATGTCCAGAAGACAAATTTTCAGTCATTTGTTCTCCAACATTTGGGTATTACACTCTTTCTTTTTCCCTCTTCTGCAATGATTCCTGAGCCTTCCAATGAGAGGAGTGATGTCGTTGTTTCCTTTCTGACTGAACACTCTACTTATTTTCTGCACTTCCACACGTTTTTAATTTGTGTATTAACTGACACCACAGCACATAAAACTCCTCTCTTACGGTCTCAGAGCTGCACTAATCTATGACTACAGAGTTACAAATTTAGAGCATAGTTTGAAACTATGACTGTTTAGCAGAATAATAGTGGGTAAATCCTGGGGCCTGTGAGATTTGTGCCCCAAGTTATTGACTAGACTTACAGAATCAGGTATGTGCTTTTTTTTCTTCTGGAGCAGGCCTTAAATCCACTTTGAAAAAGTGATTGGTTGCCCCATAATATGTGTACCAGCATTGTACACACAGGCATATCTTGCTATGTCAGTCATTATTATTATAGCACATAGGGGTCCCATCTGGGTAAGACCATTGATTACTACTTCTTTCTTCAGTTGCCTACATAGCACCACTAAGTACGATGAAAGTTAGCCAGTAGGTAGGAAATTTCCTGGATAGTATCACTTCTTTTCTGTTCTCTGTTCAAATAGTGTGGTGTCTTCAGTAGTAAGGTTTTCTATCAGGCTGCTATAGTGAACCAAAAGTAATGTCAATAGGCTATTGTTAGTTCAATTTTCTTGGCAAATATATTTTATTATGAACTCTTTATAATTTTTCATATATCATTCTTTTATATATATTATTAATTTATTCATATTACATCTCAATTGTTATCCCATCCCTTGTATCCTCCAGTTCCTCCCTCCATCCCGTTTTCCCCCTACTACCCTCCCCTATGACTGTGACTGAGGGCAACCTCCTCCCCCTGCATATGCTTAGAGGGTATCAAGTCTCTTCTTCTGAGTGCCATCAGGCCTCCCTATTCAGGGGATGTGGTCGAATATGGGGCACCAGAGTTCATGTGAAAGTCAGCCCCCACTCTCCACTCAACTGTGGAGAATGTCCTGTCCATTGGCTAGATCTGGGTAGGGCTTCAAAGTTTACTGCACGTATTGTCCTTAGCTGGTGATATAGTTTGAGCAGGACCCTGTTCTTCTTGTAGGTTTTCAGGACCCTTTGGATCCTTCTATTTCCCCATTACCCCATGATTCTCTCACTTAGAGTCCCAATAGAATGTCCTCCCCTCTGTCCCACTTTTCTGGTAAGTGAAGACTTTCATGGGACATGCCCCTTGGGCTAGTGTCCAGATATAAAGTGAGTATATACCATTTGACTCTTTCTGCTCTGGGTTAACTCACTCATTATGATCATTTCTAGTTCAATCCATTTGTCCACAAATTTCAGGAATTCCTTGTTTTTAATAGCTGAGTAGTATTTCATAGTGTAAATGTACCAGTTTCTTTATCCATTCTTCTACTGAGGGACACTTAGGCTCTTTCCATGTTCTGGCTATTATGAATAAGGCCGCTATGAACATGGTTGAGCATATGTCCTTGTGTGCTGGAGCATCTTCTGGGTATAACCCAAGAAGTGGAAAAAAAGAGAGAAGATACTCTTTATTATTATTAACCAAGCATACACCACTTATAATCCAACTAATCAAAACAATAGAAAAAGAGGATTAAAGAATTCAATAACAAAACCGTAAGGATATCAGCTCTGAGGAAATAGTCTCCTGGCGTAATCAGCAGGATTTCTTCTCCTGGAACCTGGAGTAACCAGAACCCAGAACCACAACAGGAGCCCAGACCTCAGAAAACTTCCCTCAAGTGGTTCACTCTAGGAGAGTCTCGAAGTGTAGTGATGAACAGCCAAAACTATCCCAAGTCTCCAAAGGCCACGCATCCAATTTTGGGCTCATTTATATATCTCTTCCCAGAGTCTGTTCATTGATCTTTTCAGCTGGCAACAATCAAGCTCCTGCATGAGGTGGTTTGTCTTCTAGTGGATTAACATCACCTGTTCTTTCTACTGGAGCAGTTTTTCCCTTAATGTAGGGAAATAGTAATAGCTGTGCAATTCTATCCCCTGCATTAATTTGCATCTCCTTCCTTACACATGCCATGATTTTTATTTCCTCTATACAATCCCCATCTTTAATACTGGGACACACAATAAGACGTTGAGAAGTCAATCCACTTCTTCCCAGAACCATTCCTACTATCTCTAAAGGCAAAGGGCCGTAAACACCACTACTCAGTTTGTAACAGTCAACCTGTGGAGATAATGTAATAGATATATCTGAGGGCAGATCCAAGGCTGCGCTGCCTTTTGTAGCATGTACTAGATTACTAATACCTAATTCCTGTTTTCCTGTGAGTCCGTTACTTCTGCACTGGCCAGAGGAATTCGGCTTATATATGTGTTGTTGGTGGGGCCCTGAGCCGATGGGCCTCTCCTGCCGTTTCCTGCCGGTAAGATATTATCTTGCACATCTCTTTTGGATTGACAATCTCTAGCCCAGTGTTTTCCTTTCCCTCATCGGCTGCAATACCCTGGATGTCTTGGCCCCTTACAATCATCATGGCCAGATGCTCCTTGTTCTGCCCTATGAGTATCATTTACTCCAGATTGAGTTCCACCTGTTATTTTAAGGTCTGAAACTTTTTTTAACCTGACAGTTTCTTTGTACATGACCAAGTCTGCTGCACTTAGAGCACCGGATGTTATGATATCTGAGAACTCTGGCTGTAACTTGACCTACTGTATTGTTTTGATGTTCTAGAAAGCTAATATTAACTGTTTTTCTTACCCATTCATCTAATGGAGCTCCTCTTTCCTTTAAGGGTCTGATTGCCCTCTTACATTCTGTGTTAGCATTCTCATATGCCATAATGAGTCTCAGTGCTTGTTTGGTATCAGCATCTGCTATTGCTCTATCTCTAGCACTGATCCCAATCTCTGCAAAAGTTCTGTGAAGGCTTCTCCAGGCCCTTGAAATATCTCAGTAAAGGGAATGGTTTTCTTACCAGGTTCCTCCACCGCATCTCTTACGACTGCAGCATGACATTGTCTGTTGTCTGTATCATCATATTTGACTTGTTGGCTTAAGTCAGCAGGCTATACTCTCTTAATGGTCACCAAGACACTCCTGACCAACAACTTTTGGGCAAGCACCATATATCTTTTGTTTGGCAGTTTGTGATCTCTGATTAAAAAAATAGTCTTAGCCATGGGGTAAGGAAAATATAGTTAATAATTCTGTCTGTCTGTCGTTCTGACCCCTCCACCTATTTATGTACATGAAACATTAAAAAATGTTTCCATATAGTCAGTGATCAAAGTAAAGTATAATGGTTAGTGCTTTTGGATGGTACAATCCTGAGTACGGAATGCAATGAAACTACAAAAACTGTGCTGAGATAAAATTCACTCCAGGAATTGGTTTCAGAGACCCCCATATATCCTTGCAAATGTTTAAATCTGTGCAATATAGTTCCCAAAATTTCATGAACAGCTTCCAGAACGGCATATACCTTCACCATTTTGCTATAATACATTCCCAAAGACACCAAAAGATGACGTGATGGTTTACAATTTCCATGTAGTCTGGCCATGTGAACAAATAAACACCAAAGAATACATTTGTAGACATAGTTGACATGTTAAGTTTACTACAATCAGTAAACAGAACTTTGTTCTCTCAGAAATCCTGCGGTAACAAGAGAAGAGTATTTGCCCGTAATGTTTTATCTAGTTGTATGCAATCTACAGAAATTCCCAGGGTAGATTTAAATACAGATTATGAAGCAATACTGTGTTTTTATACAGTTCTTAAAAGTAACAGGATAAAAAGAATCTTTTTTTTCCTATTTAAATCTTTGCACCCTTTTACTGAGTCAGTTGACCTGCTATTCCATTCCGTTGACCTGTTTGTTTTAACATCTATGTCACTCATTTTCATGCATTATATAATTTGCTTACACAGTCTTGAGAGGCAATTTATTTTAATCATTTAGTCATTATCTTTTTCTAGGCCATGTCCTTTGCATTTCTATTTATTTTTACTACAATGTCTGTAAATGAGTATTTTGGGTTGTTACATCTGTTTGTAGAGAACATCTTCATTATATGATGGTTAAAGTTCAGTGTTCATTCTTTGTCCACACAGTCATTTGGAAACTTTGTATCACATTCACTTATAGTGTGTACGTGTGTGTGTGTGTGTGTGTGTGTGTGTGTATGAGTACAGGTTTACATGCACGTGTATAGGTGTGGAGACACAGTGTTATTCCTCTGTGTCACGAACCTTACATTTTGAACAGACTCTCACACTTGCCTGGAGTTTGCTGAGCAGTTTAGTCTGGCTGGTCTATGAGCTGGAGTGACCCATCTATGTCTGCTTCACAATCACCAGGGATTTTGGCACACTGGCATTTTGTTGTGAATTCTATGGATCAAACTCAGAACCTCATCTTCCCAATCTTATTATTTTTAAAACTCAGTAATTTTCTTTTTAGAAGTCTTGTATACACTTATTAGGAATATGGACTATTTCTTGATATCTGATGTCAT
This sequence comes from Acomys percivali, assembly GCA_907169655.1. NCBI lineage: Eukaryota > Metazoa > Chordata > Mammalia > Rodentia > Muridae > Acomys > Acomys percivali. Next base: position 10,339,792 of record OU015749.1, read on the forward strand.
GAAAATGCTATTTTTAAAGTTTTATTTCTGGTAGGAACTACTAATGTGCAAAAATATAATGAGTTTCTCTGGTCTTATCATGTAGCCTTGTTAAATGCTAGCTGCAGGGTCTCTTCTATGTGCAAATCATAAATTGACTATGAGTAACTTAGTTTGAATATAAATGTTTGTTTTTAAATTTTTGAACAAGCACACATTTGAACATCTGATATCCCACTCTCCCCCCTTTATTATTTTGATTAGGTAGGTCATCTAGTCCTTTGTTAAACAAAAATATAATGAGTGTGTCTTGGCCCTATGTTTGACCTTAAAACATATTACCTGTGAAACTGTACATGCCTTTAAGCAGCTTTGGGAAGTCTCCATCTGTTTCTAGCTCTCTCCCCCACCCCCATCCCCGTGTGTGTGTGTGTGTGTGTGTGTGTGTGTGTGTGTGTGTGTGTTTATGATGAATATATGTCGAATCATTTCAGAATGTTGTTTACAGCATTCAGATCTTCTAACCTTTGTTCTTTGAGTTAATAATCTGGATGATTATATTGGTCAATTTCCAAACCTTGAACTAAACTTCGCATTCCTTATAAGAGCTTCAGTTAATCATTTCTATGGTCAAAATGGGTCATTTCAAAACATGGGCTTTTCATAAGAAAAGTTTTCATAAGAAAACTTCAAAAGCAGGTGGATCATTCTTGCCTTTCTCCCATTAGGCAAGACATAATGCTGCTAAGTGAAAGGAGCCCAACCTATATAGAGAAAGAACATTTTTATTATGAAAACATAGTGATATAGAGCAGAATATGAACAAACAAACCTCCTTAAGTTGCCCCAGCATATTATTATCTGTGTGCTAACTGGGCATTTATTGCTATTTCAAATTACCAAAGAGCATCTACTTAAAGACTAGGAAGACCGAGACAGAGCGTGGGGAGACAGGACATCATGGCACGGGGTGCGTTTCTGAGTTGCTCACCTCCTGCTCGCCCTGAAGCAAAGAGAGAAACATGTATGTGTAATGCTGGGCTTCAAGTCAGCAAATTCATACTCATTTTTATTTACTTGTCCCTTTTACCTAGCAAAGTAGAGCTATTAAAACATTCTGTTTTAGGATATGTTTTTGTTTCCCATTTTAGGTCACTGAGTTAACTTCATCTTTTAAAGTTTCTACATCCAGTGCACAAGCTTTAGACAATAGCCTTGGGAGGACATCTAAGATTCAAACCATAATGCCCTGAATTGTGTTTTTCTCCTTCAATTGGATTGATTCCTGGCTGTAAAGAAAACTGTTTTCTGCATTTTTTTTCTAGTCACTATTTCCTTACGAAGTTGTAGACGTCACTGAAAACTTACATTAAACAACCTTGTGTGTTTCCCTTGTTGTAGTCTGTTATTTTTAAGGCACCTCAACCCTGAACCCTCCCAATGAGTAAGAAGCCTTGCCTTGACTTTATCATGATGGACTATTCATTATTGACACTGTCAAAATTGTTTTCTTTCTTGTTATTCAAAGAAGTGTATATTTATGCTCATGAAGGATGTTGTATTATAGTTTATGTTATACAATTTATACTACTGTAAGATTGGAGGCTACTATTGATAGCAGAATTTCATGTTATTTTGCCCTTTCTTTTCCCTTTTTAGGAGAATGACCTTTAAAAACTTGTTAATAATAATAATAATAATAATAATAATAATAATAATATGATAATAAAATAACACATATGATGTGTTGTGGGTTAAATGTATCACAGAGGTAAGGGGAAAACTTTCAGGAATTGGTTCCTTCCTTCCACTATGAGTCCTGGGGCTTGTACTCAGGTCATCACACTTATGTGGCAAGTACTTCCACCTGCTAAGCTACCTCACCAGCCCTCTCCTCCTTTTTTTTCTTTTTTCTTTTTTTCTGAAAAAGGTTAACTTGGAGAGGTAGCATTACTTCTTCAATAATTTGACTACATGTTCTCAGAATTTTCCTTGTGAGGAGATTGAAAGCTGAACGTACAGTGTCTGTCCATGCACTTTGCATCATTTAAGAAATATGCCCATTTTATTTGCTTTACTTCAGTATTGTACAAACGATCATAGAATCTGTAATTGTTCTTACTTGCATTACTTATACTGTAGTTAATTTGCGTATTTATTCTTGGTAAGTCTAAGTAGAGACTCATTAACTTTGTTGATGTTTTCAACTTATGTTTCTGTCGAGGTGATGGGAGCTGTCTTTGGGTCTTCCTGAAGAGCACACACATTCTTAATAGCTCAGCTATCTCTCCAGCCATCCAATATAACTTCTTTACTAAACATAACATTTATATAACCACAAAAGACATTCTTCCTAATTATTTTTTAACTAAATGAACACTATTTGAACAGAAACAAGCTGTAATTTTATGACATACTATGCAGGTATTTAGAAACTGATTATTTTCTGCTTTCTATTTATGGTTTTGAAAGGACAGTTAAACAAAAGTAATCAATGCTATTGTCAAGGCATAGTATATATATTTCATATATTATGTTACATTGGCATACACTTGGTGCCAATAACAAAATTAGTGAGATTGGGCCACTGAAGATGTTAATGCTTCTCATCTGAGTAACAGTACATCTTAAAAAAAAAAAAACTTCACCAAGAGATGACATCTGATTAGTGCGCTCTCTGCTGACATGATCCATCACAGCAAGTGAGATGCCAAGGATGCTTGGTGCTTTAAGTGGCAAGGAACTATGAAAGAAAGGATATTATTCTTGATTGTCTTAACAGAAAGAAATAAAACTAATCTGATTGCACACAGAAACTTCATGAAAAATCATATTTGAAGAATGGCTTACTTAGTTATCTGATAGAAAAATTCATCTTTTCTATATGTAAAAAGAAAGTAATGTAAAGGTAATCCCCAAATTTCTCATGATTCAGGTAGCAAAAATAAGTGCATTTGATATTAATTAGTGTAATCATAAATTACATCATTCTTAATATTGCTTAATGAACAGTTGATTGACATTAAATAAAAATGACAGAAGTTAGAAGTATAATATCTTTCTACTTAACTTATGATTTCATATATGAAAATAAAGCATAGAAATTTCAGTATATAATTAATAAGTTTTCATGTGCACATCATTCTTAGTAGCATGATGAAATTTTCTGTTGTCTCTACAATCACATACCCATGGTGGTAAATCATCTCTTGGTTTAGCAGATGTACCCCAAATAGGCTGCCTGCTTCCTAAAATGTATCCCTGTACAGTTCTTGTTTTCAAATAACCATTATTTAGCTTAATAACAGCACCAAATGAAAGACCAATCATGCTGGCCACTCACATATTTAAAAAAAGAGATGTTATAAAGTGCTTTCTTTATGTCAAAATGTAAAAGTTCAAAACATTTTAGCACAGGTAGATATTTGGCTAAGTTTTTACTACAGCATGTTGTTGTAATTGTTCTATTTGGTCACTCATAATTTTCACTCTCTTATTGATATTAATTTGTAAGTTAAATATTATCATGGCTATCTATGCATGGAGGAAAAATAGAAGGGTTTGGTGGTATCTATGGACCTAGTTTCCTCCGAGATTCTTGGAGCATATCCTTCATTAGTAGGAAGGAATTGCTTTTTTAATATATGTTTTTAATTGAAATAAAATTATATCAAAGAATTCACCCTTTCTCCCCTCTAGTTGTTCCCATCTACCTTTATTCTAACTCTTCATCTGGCCATTTTGAAATTAATAGCATCTTTTAATTTATAGTGTTACATATATGCATATTAACACATATAATAAATAACACATATATTAATTTATAGTGTTACATATATGTATATGTATGCTAATGCATGAATACATATAAATAAATCTTCAGAGTCCATTTTTGTTGTTTATGTATATATGGTTTCAGGGATGACCAATGTAAACTGGGAAACCAACAAGTGTTAATGCCTAGGCTAGCCTAATTGTCCATCCAGCAGTCATCAATTACCTTCTGTTCCTTGTCTAGGGTTAGAGTCTATAGAGTCTCCCCACTTTCACGTGGACATGTCCATTGATGTTGCTATTATTCTAGTCTTCTTTGTGTAACAATGTCGAGGCAAGACTGTTGCCCAGCTGATTTTCTGATATTCTGGGTCTTAGAATCTCCATCTCCTGTGATGTTCCCTGAGACGTAGATATAGGAGCTATGATATAGATAAGGTCAGTGGTGCTAAGATCCCTATAATCTCTTGATGTCCTATATTCAGTTGTGGTTTTCTGTGATGTTCTCCCTACTCCCCACAAGAACCGTGGACTAACAAAAAAAACCCAGGGACAGCCACAATATATTAGTTTTTCAATGGTTGCTTACATGAATTCAAGTTGTTGCTAAAACAATATATATTATAGATACAGCCTTGGTTGAATCTAAAAGCTTGAAGTGGCTGAAAACATGTAATACTTAGGACAGAGGACATGAGTGATTGGAGCTGGATCTGATTTGAAAAACACTTTCCTAAGTCTAGCTTTCATGGTTTCAGAAAATACTGTTCAAGCTGCCAAGGGAGGGAAGTAAGTAAACAATCCTACTCAGTTGCAGCCTATGAACTGCAATTTCCATCATGGTTGGGTATGTGTAAAGATGCAATAGGTGGCACTCACATCACTTTGACAAGCAAGAGCTGTGTGATTGGACTTAAGGCCCACTCAACAGGAAGGATATCATGCCAGGTATTAGAAACCTAGCTGGCTTTTGGGGACTCATGAGGTCAGGGCTTATCGAGATTAAGGACATTAGAAAAAAACCTATCCCTGCTGCTTTGCTGAACCAGCATAACTCCTTGCTGTACCCTAGATCTTATCCTTATATGCTCAGACAAGTGTAGCTGCTACCCCTCACCAAAGAGAGAACTTTCCTACTTCTGATATCTAAGCCAAAACAGAAACTGGATACCAAAGTGGAGGGGGCCAGTAAAAGAAAAGAAACAGCCACTGTCAGTGGAGGAAATTAAAACAAAAAATTATTGCATAGATTTTTACAGTAATCCATAACTATGGAGAGAGATGAGAATTCAACTGAGAAAAGGAAAAAAAATACCATTCCTTTGCAAAGCTTTGCATGTTTATACTTGTGACTTTGAAAAAAATAGTATAAACAAATCAATAGTAAGTTATTGGAACTTTGAGTCTCATCTAATGCAATAAATTCCCAAAGTAGATATAAAGTTATTTGTGCTATTTTTATATTCATTACATACTTTATTGTTCTATTTGTCTAGTGAAGACTTTGAGAGATGAGTAAGAACTTGTTCAAATGTCATCATCACCTTTGAGAAGACAGGATGTACTTTTTGCAAAGAAACAGGCTCCTAAGTTTATACCAAATACTGACGCACAGAGTTATGTGCTGAGACCCCGCACAGTGCCTCTTTAACATCCAAGCATAATAACCTGGTGTTGGGAGCAAAAGCATAATAAATTCCTAGAGAGGCCTCTGTGAAATTTTTGGATTAGCTTTGTGCAATTCTATTCTCAAGGTATTCTACCTTGGTTAGCAAGTAAGGGCAGAACTTGAGAGAGAGAGAGAGAGTGTGTGTGTGTGTGTGTGTGTGTGTGTGTGTGTGTGTGTGTGTGTGTGAGAGAGAGAGAGAGAGAGAGAGAGAGAGAATATGGTGTGTCAGATGTCATAACTCAATTTGATTCCAGATCTGAATCAGAAGCCAGATACTTGCTTACCAAATGGAAGCCTAATATCTCATTTGAGAGACTAATTCCAAGTTAAAAAGTGGTAAAAAAAACTGGTGCTGCTGCTGTATAACATTTAGTTAAACATCCTGCCTGGTTAAATTTCTCAGTGGGAAGGACCCACTCTTAAAAGAGCCAAGAACAAACCGTCTGTGCTGCTGGATGTGGCAGATCGGGTGCTAACAGGAGGTGAGTGAGCAGGTAAAAGCATAGCTTATGGCAAGACTGACTGCCTCACCTTCTTCCCTTAGGTCCAGGCTGTTTTGATGTGTATGGAGAAAAGCTACTTTTGAATATCATCGTATAGTTATATACATTAAAAAAATAGTTTAAAGCATTCTCTTTAACCTTACTTATCTTGAAATACTATTAGCATGTACTTTCTTTTCTTCTATGATCTAAAAGAGCAGCATTGTTGTAAAAATGTTATCACCTGAGCAACTGGCCTGGGAACTTTAACTATTGCGATAAGCTTTGCCACTCATGGTTGCTCCAGAATAGCAACATTAGCATAATCTGGGAACTTAACTGTAATGGAGTGTGGTTGATACACAATACACCCCTTAAAGCTGAGACTCACTGCTGTGCTCAAGTTTCTCATCAGAGAGAAGGAATGCTTCTTAAGAATGTGAGTTTCCCACGCTAGCTCAGGAAGAGCTAAATATTTCAGATTTTATTCATGCATCCGTCAGTCGCTTGATGTTAGAATTTCCAGGAGGTTCCTCTTGCCTTGGTTTCTGCATTGATAAAAAAGAACGGAATCCAGAGTATGTGTCGACCATTCATGATTCTCAGAGAAAACCAATTTTAAGGTTGAAGATACATAAATATGATAGGCTATAGGAAAACAGAGGAGATGACTGCAGTTGAAATGCCTGTGCTGAGATGGCTCTGTTTTCCTCAGTACTTATTCATCCTGCTTAGCAACAAACCTGTGAAAATCTTGAGACAATAAAACACACACACACACACACACACACACACACACACACACACACACACA
>OU015749.1:10355559-10368872 GCA_907169655.1 Acomys percivali
TAGACAGATACACACACATTTGCACAAACAGATATTCCCCCATAAATATCCCAATAGCAATCAGAAACCATAATATATACACATAGGACCTCTAAAGTTTGAGATAGAAAATCTCTACAAAGCACCATGAAACAAAGACCATTCATCTACTGCTGGGCATTGGACCTGGCCTTAAGAGTGGTTTATATACCCAGTGAGACTCCTCTGGAAAAAAAAAACTGTTTCATTTGCAAAGGGTTATCAATTGGACATACATAGCTTCTGAGGGAGTCATGGGGGCTTGCGTCCATGTTCAGAAAGCTTATTCAGTTGAATATAAGTTAGACTGATGATGCTACAGTGAGTAAATAGAGCAAGCAAAAGGAATTTGTGTCATTGATATATGCCTTCTTTGAGGTAAAATTCTCTGTCCATTATTTAACTCCTTCTTAACATCTTCCTCCCCACCCCTCCTCTCCCTCTTTCCCTCCCTATTCTCCCTTTTCCTCACTTCTCTGCTATGGTCCTTTCCCACCTCTCCTGTCTTCTCCTCCATCTTCCTCCCTTCCTTTTACCCCTCCTTTCTCTTTACCTGCGTGCCCCTCTAACGTTTGATTCTCTAACTTTGTTATTTGCATGAAATATTAGTTTATCTCCGTTGTTTTCCTTCATGCATTCCCTGCTGATGCCCAATGCTTATCTCCTTCTTCCTCTGTACAATGAAAGGAAGATAAGATGCAATGAGTGGTTTAAACACTGAGAACTAATGGAATATAACATCCTCTGATCTGTTATGGATAGAATGTGAAATGTCCTTCCTGCTCCAACTGAGGCTCATGGACACTACTTTAAGAGACTATGGAACTTTAGGAGGTGGCGCCGGCCTTTGAGGGTCAAGGCTGAGCTCTTGGTTCCTATGGCTCTCTTTTTCCAGGTCACTGTGATATGTAGAGTTGTGCTGTCTCATTCCCACCGTGACTGTGCTGTCCCTTCCAAGATGGAGTAAAACTTCTGAAATCAACAACATAAGCCTTTTCTTTTTTTGTGTGTGTGCTGTTCTGTGTCCACAGGGGTGCGAATGTAAGGATGAAAATACTGGGTCTATTTATTTCCTTGATTTGTTTGTTTCTTAATGTTGTTTGTTGGCTCACTGTGGCTTGGTTTCCAGTCTTTGTTGTTGATATTACTGGGGTTCACTGGCTATGGGAGAAATGAGATCCTATCATATCTCTTACTTTGCTGTCTTTACCTACTTGTCCTCATTTTTCTGTGTTTAAAACATTTTAGAAAAGTAAGCCTTATATTTAATGAACACAGTGAAGATCTCCCTTGCTCTTCAAGGCAGCCTCACCATGGCTATTAGATGTAACAACATGAATTATATCCCACACTGTTAATGTCTATAATCATAAGCAATATAACACACTGTTTCCAATATGTTCATCTTTAATTTCAATGTCTCACTTCACAGCATTATAGTTTCATTATCACTGGAGTTTTTATTTGTGTTTTGTTTAAAGGAAATTTATGTAATTCAATTATTTCTTCAAGAGAACATTCTTCAGGCAATTATTTGTAGCCAAATCTTTGGTATTATTTTAATTCTAATACAAGAAATGGGAATTAAAACTCATGCATAAATATCAGAGTGTTTCTATTTCTCTTGTATAAACCAATCACAGAAGGTAAAACATCATTTCCTTTACTTTCAGGGGGATTTTTAAACATTGAGCCAGCATGCATTATTCTCCCTTTGTTTTGTGGTTGAATTCATTAAAACCATTTTGAGCCAGACTCCTGAAATTGCACTGTATATTGATTTTAATATTAATATTAATATTAATATTTATTAACTGATAATTTTGCATTAATAATTATTTCTGCATTAGTTCTATGAAGAGGGCCTGAGGGTCCCCCAGCTGCTGCTCCTCTCTGCTTCCCGTACTCTAAAATGCCTTGCTGTGCTTTTCCAGGGCACTGATGCTGAACACATCAGTGGCAGTTTTAGAAAGTGGCCTGTGCTAGTCTTCTTAGCAGTGACTTGGAACAGACGAAATGTATATTGAGTTTTGAAATACCTCAACTTTCAAGGGATCCAAGGGTTGAATTAAGTACAGTTGTTCTGTGGGGTGGTAAGAGAGTATGAGAGATGAGTTAATGGTGATGTAATGTTTCAGTTCAATAAAATATGCCTTCCTAACACCTTATGAGCAAGGTCAATTAAACTTTTAAACCCCAAAGAGTTCAACCCAAAAGTCAATCACAAGGGTAAATTTTGGGTCGAAGTTTTTGTGGGTAGATTGGTGTTCTCCTCCTTAGTAGGAGCCCTGTCTCATTAGACGGGGATGAAGAGGGAAAAGAAACCATTGGCAGAAGCATCTCTGTGACGAGCTGGAGACATAGGAAAGGTTAAGTTTCTGGGAGGATGTGGGGGTGACTGTGGCTGAGATTCCTAATAGCAGGAGATTGTTGATTGTTGATTGTTTTCAACAGAGAGGAGAGAGGGGGTGTTGTGTGGGTGGAGAGGTAGAAAAGATCTAGGAGGGGTTGGAGAAAGAACAACCATGATTAGAATATACTATCTGAAAAAAGAAAACTCTCAACCTGCTCCTTTCCTGCCTGATCCAACTGGGACACAGACAGTTAACCCAGAAGAGCTTAGCTTAACTCTTGTTTACCAAGCTAGAGACACTGGAAAATCATACAAATACAGAAAAACCAATAATCAACAACAAGAAAAAGACGGTGATACTCACTTTTAGGCTGTTGATAAAGTTAATACAATCAATGTAACCATATAGGTTAGGTATAAAGTAAGGGCCTAGAGGTAGAGGAGAGGATCTCCCAGGGAGGGGAATACAGGGGTGAGACTGGTCATTTATACAATGGAGTACTACTCAGCTACTAAAAACAAGGAAATCTTGAAATTTTCAAGGGAATGGATGGAATTTGAAACGATCATCCTGAGTAAGGTAAGCCAGACCAGGAAAGAAAGACTGCATGATATATACTCACTAATAAGTAGATACTGGCCACATAATACAGGACAAACTTACTTCAATATATAGACCTCAAAAAATCAAGCAATAAGAATGGCCCTGGGGAGAATGCTTAATTCTCATTTAGAAGGGCACATAGAATAGACAACAGAAGCAGTTGAAGAGAAGGAACAGCATGGGAGTCTACCCTAGATGTCCTCTGAAAGACTCCACCAAGATGGGGTTCAAAGCAGATGCTGAGACGTATAGCCAGACTCTGGGGTGGAATGAAGAGATATTTATGGAAGCATTAGGGTATAGAGGGATCTGGGGGGACAGGAACTCTACACAGAGATCAGTGAAGCCAACAAATGCGTACGAGGGTGGCAGGGAGGAGTGTGGTGTCACAGAGACTGATGCGCCAATCAAGAACCATGCATCATGAGGACCTAGATCCCTGCTCTGAGGTAGTCAATAGGCAGCATAGCCTCCTTGTGGGTCCCATAATATGGGGAGTAAGAGCTACCACTGACATGGACTCTGGTGCCCACTCATTGATCACTTGCCAGGAAATAGAGAATAGGATGCGGGCAGTCCAAGTAACACTTGATAGGCTGAGGTCAGACGAGCGGGGAGGAGGGCTCCCCCTTTCTGAGGACTAGGAAAGGGAGAAGGGAAGATGAGGGAGGGATGGTGGGACCAGGAGGAGACAAAAGAGGAGGCTACAACCAGGATGTTAAATGAAGACATTAAAAATATATTTAAAAAAGAATGCCACTGTTACCATAAGCTAAGTTGACAAAAACACACATTGGTTTCTAGGAAACTGATGAGAAAGTAAGGAAGTGCTCACTGCACATGTGAAAGAGCTGCCTCTAAGAGACATACTCATTTCTTCAAAGAAGAGAGTTTAATATTTAGAAATTAATAGTACACAAAGTAGTTATTTCTGATTGCAAGGAAAATGTTCTGAAAAAAAAATAGCTAAAGCACATAATTTAAATATTCTATACTACGAAAAATGAATTTTAAGTGTCAGTGATGTGATCCTTTAATGGCACAGCGCATGTGTCCTTCTGAATCTGAGCTCATGTGTGGATCCCCCACAGAGATATGCTAAGGTTTACGTTGTCTCAGTGCCTATACTTCCCTAGGTTGAATGTTGAGCACATACATATTTTGATGGATTTAGTCATCCAAAGGTAGCATAAGCGATTCATAAAAGACATACATAGTTATTGCACTATTGACAAATCAGTTCTTCCAAGAGAGAGTTTAGATGAAGGAGTGAGCATTGATTTTCAATGTGCATTCATTAAAATAGCACAAAAATATGCACAGATGTCACTCAGAGCCAACGAGAGAGGGTGGATAGATGTGATAAAGAGACTAGGAAGCACTGACCCCAAATCACACTTGAAGTCTATGGGATGTAAATAGCAAGGCTGTCTTACATGTCCTGCAATAGAGAACTATAATGTTGAATTCATTATTCAATGTGTCTTCGGCTCTCTGAGCAACATTATCTGTAATTACAAAGGAAAAGAATGACTCACATTATGAAAATCCAGTCTCTGGTAAATGGGCCCCTTGTATGATCCAGCCAGGTCCATTCTGAGGAAGGATCTGTGCCAGAGCAGGGGGAGAGATTGTATGGTTTCAATCAGTGCTTTGTTCTCTTGTCGGTTATGTAATGGAGAATGCTGTGCCTAATTACAAATTCATCAATAAAACTCAAGAATTCATGTGAATGTAACGTTTCTGTTGCATAATATTACACTAGGTTTGTGGAGAAATTTATTGTAAGAACCCACTCGTGTCATTGTTGTTGCTTCAGATTTATTCATGTCCCTTCCTTTTTCATCGGAGGTCAAAATTTTCCCAATCCCAGCTTTTACTAACAAGCAGACAATTTGGTAATTAAAAAAAAAAAAAACAGGTCACCTCTTCCTTTTTTAAAAATATATTTCATTAATTTATTCATATTACATCTCAATTGTTATTGCATCCCTTAAATCCTCCCATTCCTCCCTCCGTACCTCTCATTTTCCCCTTACTCCCCTCCCCTATGACTGTGACTGAGGGAGTCCTCCTCCCTCTGTATATGCTCATAGGGTCTCTTCTTGGTAGCCTGCTATCCTTCCTCTGAGTGCTATCAGGCCTCCCCATCCAGGGGACATGGTCAAATATGGGGCACCAGAGTTCTGTGAAAGTCAGACCCCACCCTCCACTCAACTGTGGAGAATGTCCTGTCCATTGGCTAGATATGGGTAGGGGTTCGAATCTTACTCCACGTATTTTCCTTGGCTGGTGCCATAGTTTGAGCAGGAACCCTGGGCCCAGATCTGCCCATCATAATGTTATTCTTGTAGGTTTCTAGGACCTTCTGGATCCTTCTATTTACCCATTATCCCATGATTCTCTCACCTAGAGTCCCAATAGGATGTCCTCCCCTCTGTCCCACTCTCTTGGTCAGTGAAGACTTTCATGGGACATGCCCTTTGGGCTAGTATGCTGATATAAGTGAGTATATGCCATTTGACTCTTTCTGCTTCTGGGTTAACTCACTCATTTTGATCATTTCTAGTTCAGTCCATTTGTCCACAAATTTCAGGAATTCCTTGTTTTTAATAGCTGAGTAGTATTCTATAGTGTAATGTACCACCATTTCTTTATCCATTCTTCTATTGAAGGACACTTAAGCTGTTTCCATGTTCTGGTTATTCTGAATAAGGCTGCTATGAACATAGTTGAGCAAATGTTCTTGGGTGCTGGAGCATCTTTTGGGTATATTTCAAGGAGTGGAATAGCTGGGTCTTGAGGAAGCCCTATTCCCAGTTTTCTGAGATACCACCAGATAGATTTCCAAAGTGGTTGTACAAGTTTGGATTCCCACCAGCAATAAAGGAGTGTTCCTCTCTCTCTCTCCACATCCTCACCAGCATGTGGTATCACTTGAGTTTTTGATCTTAGCCATTCTGATGGGTATTAAGATGGAATCTCAGAGTTGTTTTGCTTTGCATTTTTCTGATGACTAAGGAGGTTGAGCATTTCTTTAAGTGTTTCTCAGCCATTCGATATTCCTCTGTTGAGAATTCTCTGTTTAGGTCTAAGCCCCATTTCTTAATTGAGTTATTTGGTGGTGTTTAGTTTCTTTTATTCTTTATATATTTTGGGTATTAGACCTTTGTCAGATGTAGGGTTGGTGAAGATATTTTCCCAGTTTGTAGGCTGTTGCTTTGTTCTCTTGACAGTGTCTCCTGCCCACAGAAGCTTCTCAGCCTCATGAGGTCCCATTTATTAATTGTTGCAGGTCTCTTCTTTCAAGTGCTTGTAAAATTAAAATAATTTGACAGACTAAATAAGCCAACAGAGTCACAGACCTCAAGTAATTTCTTATTATCCTTTTCCAGTGTGAATTTAGACACAGACACAGACACACAGACACACACACACACACACACACACACACACACACAGACAGCAAACTGAAAGTTATTTAACTGAATATCAGAATTGTAAAATTGTTATGCCTACTGTCATTTCCCAACTTGATTTTTACTGTTGATTGGCTCCTCTACTTGGATTCCCAATTAACATATACATCATAGCACAAATATATGTCTGTCTGCATCTTTACCTATAGACCAGTATTCCATTATAAAATGATTACAAAGAAAAGACAAGGCTTTGTTAACATTTATATCATGCAGTTTTAGACTGTACCTTTTGTTGTGGTAAAAGTGGATTTCACATGATCCTTCAGTTCTGGTGGGAAGGGCATGGAATAGGGAAATAATGGAGAGAAGACATGGAAAATGAAGGGCCATTTGAGTAATAGTGTGAAAACCTAAATCTGTAGATGAGTCTTAAAATATATGCACATATGAAGTCAATTCAAATGAAAACACCAAATAATAAGGAAAGACAGAAGCTACACTGGACATCTCTTGCCAACAACTGCACCCTACAGTAAAAGGAATGGCTTATATATAATTTGTTGTTGGCCAAAGAAGTCTCATGGATCCTCCCAAACAACCCTGGCTTTTGTCAAGACAGCAGAAACTGCAGGTAAGTACCCATTGCTGAAGACAACATCCATATGACTCACTACACATGCAGAAGCCGAGCTGGTGCCTACCTAGAGCCTTCACCCCCAAGTCCTAGTCTCTTGGCTACATGAAGGTACTCTGCATGCTTCAAAGGATAATCATATAACATAGTCAGCCACACATCACTTGATCTACAGTGATATACTGCCTCAAGATATGCTAGTGCAATGATGGCATAAAATTTGTGGGAGTGTTCAACCAATATCTGATTTGATTTGAGGTTCACTCCACAAGATAGAAACAATGCTTGATGCTGTTTGGATGAGCAATAGCCTGATAGTCCAAGGGTGTAGGGTAAAACCAAATGCTAATGCTAAAAAATAAATAAATAAAAGGAGCAAAAAGAAGCAATAACATTACTCCTAATGACATTCCTGCTATACTCATAGATCATTTGCCACCACCAGAGAAGCTTCTTCCTGAAGAAGATGGGAACAAATACAAAGATCCACAGCCAGAAAATGTGCAGAGTGGAGACCTTGGAACATTAACCATTAAGTAACAGGTCCCCACTAAATCCCTCTCCTCAGGGCCAGGGAACTCTGCAGAACAGAGGACAGAAAGAATCAAAGAGCCATAGGGAATGCAGGACACCAAGAAAACAAGGCTCTCTAAATTGTCACTATCAACTCACATATGAACTAACAGAGACTGAGATGACATGCACAGGGCCAGCAAGGGTCTGCACCAGATGAGCTCCAGGAGCTAAAGGGCAAGTAAACTATCTCCCTCGTTGCTAAATCAAAATCTATTTGATAACCACATCCAGATGAAAATTTAGTTTTCTCAAAGGGAATCTCACTGGGGAAAAAGTTACTCTAAGGGCAGGCTGCATGCCCAGTAGTGGATGGCCAGAAGAAAACAAACTCAAAGTCATCTTTTGAGATTCCTTGTCTCATAACGATATGTCAGGGCTCTTCATCTTTTTCTATTTTATTTTTCTTTATTTTAAAATTTTTATTTTATTCATGTGTTCTTCTTTCTTTTTGCCTTGCAGGGCATTTGCTTATATATTATGGGTTACAGTATAGTGTTATATGCAGTTCCTGAGAGTGCAAACCAGTGGGTCTCTGTTTATTGTGCCTTCTCTTAGGCTCCTTTCCTTCTGGGTTTCTTTCTTTCTTTCTTTCTTTCTTTCTTTCTTTCTTTCTTTCTTTCTCTGTCAACTTCTGATGTGTTAGTTTTTATTTTATCTTATTTTATTACAATCCCAGAGATGCCTATTTGTTTTCTAATGAGAGAGAAAGGGAAGTTTCAAGAGGAGAGGAGATATGAGGTGGAGATAGAAGGAGTAGCTGGGTGGGAGGAGAGGAGACATGAGGTGGAGTTGAAGGAGTAGCTGGGTGGGAGGAAATCAACTGGATGTACTCTATGAAAAACAAAACATCTATTTTCAATTAAAAAACTGACATAAACAGAAAAGAAAATCTGCAGAAACTATTAATGTATTAAACCAGCTAGTAGAAACAGGTGGGGTGTAATAATACAACACAGGAAATCAAGAGGTATTTTTTAAGTGTGAGAATCAAATAGTGAAAAGAATGAAGAAAATAAGTATTTTCTGCCAAGTAAATTGAGATGAATTTCCTATTGATATTAGTAGATATATAACAGTAATTTACCTGGAAAGAACTGGCCCTACTCTTGCTCCCCATTTGATGTAGCTACTCATATTCCACCCTCAGTTCACACTTAGATCCTGTTTTGTAACAGTGGTACTTTTGCATTCAAATGCTAATCTAAAATATGCTTCTTCCACATCTTAAATAAACCCAGTTTCTATTTCTGCTGGTGCAGTTTATATTACTACTCTGGATTCTTCTCGAAAGAAAATGTCACTTGAATTCTGGAATCTGACTGTCTTTTTGGTTTTCAATTCTCTTCTTGGCTACAGTGTTTACCTATAGATCTCAGGTAAAACCCAGCAAATGAAAATTAACAAAAAACATGAAGCAAAATAAAGACTAAAAGACAGAATCTGATCCTGCTGTATAGCTCTTCCTAAAGAGATAACAATAGACATCTATTCAGCCTAGAAGGGGTACCAAGGACAAACCAAATACAGTTTCCACTTAGAACTAAGCTGAAGAAACAATGCATTTATTAGGGTTATTTATTTATGCAGGCATGACAAAAACCAACAGTGTCAAGGAAATTCCCTACTCTTCCTATCGAATAACTACTGAAAACTGTGCTATTGGTTTCCCTACTCAGCTTGCAGCCATCTTCCCTGAAATCCCCTCCTTTCCATGCAATTGTTTATTGCTTGTGTAACACTGGGACAGTAGGGAGGGTGATTTGTGAGTCATGCATATTTTTGAGCTTCATGAGTCTTGTGTGTTATGTGAACATCCTACATCTAATTAAGTTTCATGAGCCTACTAAGAATTAGAATGTTAGCTCCTCCTATCCAGGGAAAATGTTGCTTCTTGGAAATAAATAGTTATCCAGGTATTTTATATATAAAGATTTGCAGGTGCAAATAGGTAATAATTTTTCACATTTCTGTCTATATTGATGGTTGCTTGAGATGTTAACTTAACTAGATTGAAGGATCCTTAGTTTCTGCAACGTTTTTGTGGACCAAAAAACTGATTAAATATCCTTCTTCTTTAATATGGGCTGCCACTAGTCAATTGACTAAAGAGTAGATTGGAAAAGAGAGTGGAATATAGGAAAATATATTTTCTGTGTCTTCCTGTTGTAACAAGGTAAGTTTCTTCTAATGCAGCCCTTGATGATGAATTCCTGGTTCTCCAGACTCTGGAATCTGAGATGTGCACAGCAGCCATCCAAGAAATATTGGGCATTTGACTAGGGGCTGCACTGTCTGCACCTCTGATTCAGATGCTCTGGTTTCCTTGATTAAGCAACGCTGTCGGGCTTACTTGGCTCTATAGCATGCAGGAAAGGTCTTAAGGAATTTTCCCTTCTGGTCCCCATGTCTTAAAACATCACTATTATCTCTTCCCGTCTCTACTTGTGTTCTCAGAAGAGTCTGGACTACAACATCATACAGATCAAGATTCCTCATGTCCATTACTCTTCTATGTTTACATGTCCCTGTCCTTTATATTTACTAGTAAGGGATTTATTTTCTTGAAAAAAGACTACAAATGTCTTCCTTTAAAATATTGGCTGGAACATTTGATGAGATATAAGATGTTTGGTTGACTATGTCTCAAACATATGTTTTGAACCCATGAATGCATATAAGCTATCAGGAAGTGCCTTATCTCACCGGAAGTCTTATTAAGTATAAGCTGGAGCTGTTTTGAACAGACATCAGCTATAGTAATCACTCTGATGATTAGGTAGAGCATCATCCAGTGAATATGTACTTTAGAGTCATAAAATCCTACGGAGGAGGTAGGGGGAAGAAGAGACGAGTGTGTTGCTGTGTCACCAGGACCTAGGAGTTCTGCGTTCACCTATTATCATCCTTACTGCAGGAATCCTTTTGAAATAAAGAACAAAAATTGAACTTTAAAAATAAAATATTGTGCACTATACATTTGAGTTTACTTCTGGAATTTCAAACCCATTCCATGTATCACAAAACATATATACATATACATATATATGTATATATGTATGTGTATGCATATATATATTTATATATATATATATATGTAGACACTATGTTCAACTTAGGAGCTGAGGAAAGATTTTACTGAGAAAGTGAGGCTAGAACTGAGTTTTGGAGAAAAGTAGAATTAGGGATGTGAGGTAGAGGGGCCTTCAAAGAGACGAAGAAGCAGGAAGAAGGGTATTGTTGACAGTATGACTGCAGACTCCAATTTCTGAATAGCAAAATGTCCATGAAAATGTGGTGCAAAACCAAGCTGCACAGCAGTAGAACTATGCAGACAGGCTTTGGTTGGCCTGTTTAGGGGCTTTGTCTTAATCCTAGAATCACTAAGATGATATTAAAAGGGATTTGAAGCATGTGATGTTCCCCTTTGAGAAAAAAAAAATAGCTCTGGCTGCTCTATGTAGAATGAGTGGGCCACATCGCAGACTTGATATTGGAGATATTCTCCCAATAAGTAGGCAATCAAAGTGTAGTTGAACTTAAGAGAGAAACAGAAGCCCCAGGTGCAGAAAATGATGAGAGAAATAAAGGTTCAGGATGTAAGACTTCAATTGAGGAGGTAACTTCTGAGAAGAGAGATTTGTGCTCCATGTAACATAGATCCAGAGTTTAGTGGCTTCTTGTGAAAAGGAGATGTGGCAGTCTCATGTTTTTTCAAGGAATGACTTTGAAAATAGTACTGCACAGAAAGAAAGTCACTGAACAGCAGTATCACATTGAAAGTGGGAGAAAATAATTAAAATTTAAAAATTCATCCAACTTTCAAATGAGATGACTAGATACCTTACCTGTGTACCATAGATCTGGCAGTATTTGGATACTCTGCTGTCAGTATTTGTGAATATAAGCAAAACCTATTATAAGTGTGAGGTTTAATTCTCTACCACGTGATTGGGTCTGGAAACCTTAAATGTGAAAATATGCTCCAATATTCTACCAATATGTAATGTAAAATGGAGAAAACTATCCCAAATTGTTTCTATAGATATCCCATGATAATAGTTTAAAAATATAGCCTAGTATGTGAAAATAAAAGACTGAAATGTAAAGAAAACATGTAAATTAACCATTCTGTAAGCCTAGAAAAGTAGATATCCAATGTGATTTATACAACACAAACAAACACACATGGAACAAGCAACTGAGACAATGTAAATAATTATACCTCAATTTTAAAAGAAATGAAAGTTTATCATTAATATACAAACAAGGCACAAAGCAATATCATCAGAGAAAACATTAAAGTTGTAAATGACTACCATTCTTATAAATGACATTTAATCTTAAAGCATTAATTATTCAACATATTAAAATAAGAAATGAATTAATCTAGAGCCAGTTACTCAAAAGACATGATATGCCGTTAAGTAAATATCAATGGTTTTTGAAAAAGAATTGTGAGAGATAACAACCAAAACTTTAATGTATAGAATAACATTATTCCAAAATTTAAATATTGAATGAGTAAACCTTGTCTGGTCTGTGGAGGTCTGAAATAAACTGGTAATAAACTACCTAGACAAATAATTAATCTACACAGGAATTGTGGGAAATATGTAAAAATGAATGACCTAGGCATACACAGTAGCCTTCAAATCCATCATTAGAGATAATATATTAGCTGTAGCCAAAATAGACTATGTAGTAAGCATTAAATCCATCCCCAATAACACTAAAAATTAGCAGTCATCAAAATGTATTTGAAAAAGTCTATTGCAAAGCATAACTAAGACACGCACATATTACAAAAACACAACTATTGTTTCTCAAATTGTCTGAAAGGGAATGGTGCTTTGCCATTTTATGACAGAGCCTGTTCCTGTAAGAAGACAGATTTAACACTGCCAACATGAAAATATAAAATGGACTTGGGCAATAGGGGAAATGTCATTTCCTTTAAAACTTATGTAATAATGTAAAAGTATTGGATAAAGAGCATCTTAGAAATCTGTTTTATGTGATCTATACAAATTTATACATTTACCCGAGGGACTGATATGAAGTCCTATAAAAAATTGTGTTGCTTTTAAACCACAGAAATATAACAAAAAGAAAAAGGGGAAAGTTGGAGCTCACAATCTATTATGTAGGTCAGAAATCAGTATTAATTGGTTTCAGAGGGGTTTGTGCTAAAATGCAGAATCAATCCTTGATAGAAAATAAAGATATTTGCTGTTTACATGTAAACTAGGTCAGCCAATTTCCTCTAGTGTGGATAGAAGATGGGGTAAGGAAGGTTACTCAAGAGAAGACATTTCTTTAACCAGTTGAAGAGAAAAAGAATAAAAATTACATATACAAAGTTAAGCTATTAAGGATGCATCTTGGTAAACAAAATCCACAATAATATTTATGGTTTTTGCCTTTGACATTTATCTCAGTTTGAACATTTTTGTAACTAAAATTTGGCTCCTGGGGAAGGTAACAAAGTTGAATATGTTCAAGTCATTTCACACCCACATAAAGACATCTCTAAGTCGGATGTTCAAATAAACACTAATTAGATATGTACACAGATGAAACATTTCAGGTGCAAAATATATAATATTTCTGTCAAAAGTTTTCCTGTCTTGCTATGATTTAATTGGACGTTAGTTTCCCCAGTATTTATATTTTTCAGTGTGTGTGTGTGTGTGTGTGTGTGTGTGT
>OU015749.1:10368882-10387097 GCA_907169655.1 Acomys percivali
TCTATATTTAGCATAGTTCTTGTTATTTACCCATGCTTTACTTAAGAAAAGAGAAAGTATTTGCTGTGAGACTCTTCTGCATTGATTTCGTGACAGGTAAATCTCTCATGTAGAGTACCAAAAATGACATTAATGTTTATCATCTGTGAGGAGCAGTCACATGCTGAGAACAGAGGCACTCTGTATGTTGTTATGACAAGGAACTGGGTCTAGAATTAAAACTTGTTTCAGTTAATGTGAGGGTAAAAACTGACAAAGCAGGCAACACCTTCTACACTCAGGCCAAAGCACTGCGTGTGGAGGAGATGACCACCAGCTTGCTGACCCTTCTGCAGCCCTGTGCTGGAGAGTCTGTGATCAGTAAATCTAGCAAGGCCTTTGTGCCTCAAGCTTCCTCATGTTGTTTGAAGCCAGCAAATGACAGGAAACACGTTTCTAGAAAGATTTTTTTCACAAATGCAGTTTGCAAATAAGAGGGAAATGGAACACTGAGAAAATGGGAAACAACAGAACTGACAGTTATCATGTTAGTGACACAGGCAAACAAAACCTTGTGGAGTGGGATTCGTGACATGATGGTAAGTTCTTGGAAACCATCTGGAGGCCAACGAAAACAGCACTCTACCGTGAGAGAGAAGGAAGAACCCTGGAGATGTAGGAGGTGGTTTATTAAGTATTACCTAGTTTAAAACTCAGAAAAAAGGATCAGGACTGAAGTTTTTAAAAATAAGTAACTTTAGTGATATCCCATTGTGGGCCACTGTGACCACATAGTTTTACACTATAATGTAACACTTAACTAAAACACAAAGTTCAAATGACATGGCTTGTAAATCAAACTGACAATTCTGATAAGTGATCATATTTTTCAAAATAAGTAATTATTTATTATCTCATTCTATTTATTTTGAAATGTTGCTATATGCATCAATGCCTATAACAAAAGAATAATTAATAATGCAAAGAATAAGAATTCACATTTCCATATATGAATTGATAAAGTGTCAGCTTACTATTTATCCATCAATTCAATACTTTTGGTTAATATGAGCTTATTTTGAAGCTTTTTTTCCAGGAGGGTAACAAAAAATGCAAATGCTTGAGTTGTGATAACAATTCTACTCTCAGGTAAATTCATATTTCGGACAGCTATTTGCTGATCATCGATCAATTTCTCTGTTAATAATACTCTGACCTTCATAAGTTAAAAAGATAAAATTGAAGTAGCAGATTAGAGTTCTCCTTTTCTATAGACACACTGTAAAACTGCTAGCAAATGAGAAGACACATGGAGAAATCAATATATCTCTTCACTGTAGACTTGCTGGCGGTGTTCTACACAGTGCTAATTACACTTGTTATGCCAATTAGTCCTCTGCCCTGCCACTGCTGTTATTACAACTGTTATTTTTAACTGTTGGTGCCAATATTATGCAATATGAAGATTTAACACAAAGCATAATAGGATGCTTCTCATAATATGTTTCAACACAAGAACATGGAATATACATCAAGAGAAATGTCAGTTCTGAGTTCACCTGAGCAAGGAAGGTTATGAAGAACCTCATTTCATCTTAGAACATTTTCCTTTGCATAGAACTATAAACATGGGAATGACTAAGCAAGCACCTGTGGCTTCATCTTGACAGAACACTAAAGTGCAACTACTTGTACAATGGAGGTCAGACAGAACCTGGTGAATGTAATCAACTACTGAACATTTAGGAAAGAAAAACTAGAGAGCCACTGAAAACGGTCCAGGTACAAACCCTTTGTCTGCCAATAAGAAGGGACTAGTATTAAAATAAAATATATATCAAGAAAGAACGAATGTTAATGTTGTGTTAATACTATTGGAAACCTTACCAGAAGTTTGAATACACATAAAATTAAAATGGATGTTCCAATTCAAGAGCATTAATGCTGCTTTCAACTTATGAACAGAGACACCCATAGGCTTTCAAAAGCAGTTGAGCCAGGGTGACAATGGCAAAGCAAGGACATAGTAAATGCTAATAATTTGAAGCACAGCATAATTGTATGAAGACTTTCCCAACAGTGTCCTGGACATTCCCAACAGCATCTTTGAATTCTCTAACCAAAAGTTGCTATTACAGGAAATAAAGTTGATGCAAGCTTATTTTTTATATAAACTTAAAAGGATAAAAATACAGCAAGGGAATTGACTTTTCACCATGTTGTATAGTCTAAAGTAAAAGCATAGACAAAGGAAATAACAGCTAATATCTAATTTAATATATGTTATGTTAAACATATGCAAGAACATATTCTTCCTATCATAAAACTCTAACATTGTATATGTATTTCTACTCTAGAAATTGGAAGCTACTTTAGACTCACATATGATAAAGGTTCTCATTATGGAAACCTAATCTCTTGGTACTATTTAGAGCCTATTAGGAAATTCCCTTACCAGGAAACTGGGACAGAGGGGAGGACATCCTATTGGGACTCTAGATGAGAGAACAATGGGAGAATAGCAATGTAGAAGGATCCAGTTGGTCCTAGAAACCTACAAGTAGAACATTATGATAGGCAGATTTGGGTCAAGGGGTCCTGCTCAAACTAAGGCACTAGCCAAGGACAATACAGGCGGTAAAATTTGAACCCCTACCCTGATCTAGCCCATGGACAGGACAGTCTGCACACTTGAGTGGAGAGAGGGAATTGACTTTCTCATGTACTCTGGTGCCTCACATTTGACTATGTCCCCTGGCGGGGGAGACCTAGTGGCACTCAGAGGAAGGACAGCAGGTCACCGAGAAGAGGCTTGATACCCTATGAGCATATACAGAGGGAGGTAATCCCTCTGAAGAACAGTCATAGGGGAGGAGAATAAGGGGAAAATGGGAGGGAGGGGAGAATGAGAGGATACAAGGGATGGGATAACCATAGAAATGTAACAAGAATAAATTAATAAAAAAATAAAATAATATATATATGGAAATTACTTGAAGAACATAAGCAGATAAGTAACACAGTGAGTCTAAAACCATCTCCACATTTATAGACCTGCTTGTGGAGTATCTCCATCATGGCCCAACTAGTATGATCTGATTAAATATTCCTAGGCAAAAATATGTGTTCCTTATCCAGAACAGAGAAATGCACTAAGAATCCTAAATAGATATGAACATCTGAGGATCAAAGATGGTGGTGCTGACCACTGAGTCTGAGTGGCAAGACAGAGCCTAGGGACTGGGCTGGGAGTTACAGACAATAATACCTGGAAAGGTCTGGATCAGAGGGGTCCACACTGTGCAGAGCATCCAACTGGTCCATGAAGAACTGGTGACCAGTCCCCAGAGACTGGCTGTACACCCACTGTTGAGCTGCATCATTCCTCTATATCTTGGACACCGTATCTGAGACTGAACTGTAGGTGGTGAAGTACCAATATCCAGGTCTGCTGGCCTAGGGGAGAAGCAAGGAGAACAGATTGGTCTGACCTCAGACCACCTGCCAATCCACAGAAAGCCCCACGGTCCTGTGGCCAGGGACAGGGTCCCCAAAGTCCAATGCAGCCTATTGGGCGGTACCTGAATGCTCTCTCACTGAACTGTGGGCTACAAAGAACCAATGTCAGTGTCTTCTGGCCTAGGGGGCAGCCCAGAGTGTGGATCTGCAATAGATCTGACATCGGATTACCCTGTCAGACCACAGAGGAACCCAGGGCTCACACAGGGGTCCCAGGCAACTGCAGACACATTCTTCAGCTAAGGAGCAGTTCCCAAACTCTCTGGTGGACTGAACCAAGGTCCCACAGCGTAAGCCAGAATGGGTGGAAACCTAAGCCAGCAGGCGACTCCCATATCCTCAGCGGAATGAATTGATGTCCCACTGCCTGAAGGAGAGTGGGCAGAAGTCTAGCCATCAGCCACAAGCTAGAGGGCAGCATCCTTACTCTTTAGTGAATAGAAGTGAGGCCCCAGGGCCTCAGTGGCCAAGGTCAGGGTCTCCAAAGCCCAGCCAAAGGTAGATAGTACCTACACTATCTTGGACTGAAACTTGGGTTTCAGAGCACCAGCACCAGCTTTTGGATGCCCAGTGGGGAGCCCAGGATGTGGAACAAAGTCCCCCAGAGGTGAAATCAGGTCACCTGCCTGATCCAGGGAAGAGTTCCCTGATCCCCACAGGTGAGGGGTCTCAACCTATGGATACTCACCAAGGTACTACTCTCAATGACCAGTGAAGGACACCAAAAACTAACTCCAATCATCAGAAACAACAAGATGACCAAAGGCCAGAGTAAAAACACAAGCAACAAAAGCCAGAATAATATGGCATCTCCAAAACTAGTTAAATCAAAGAATTCAACCCTGGGAACTCAAACACAGTTGAAGCACAAGAAAATGACCTCAAGTCTTTAGATGACACTGGAGGGAATGAATAAAACCCATAAACAAATACAGGAAAATGCAGTCAAACAGATTGAGGACATTAGAGAGACCATGACATAAGCCTATAGAGAGGCAATAAAGAAATCATTGGAAGAAATTCAGGAAAATGCAAACAATCAAATGAAGGAAATCAATAAAATGGTTCAAGGTCTGAAGATGAAAATGGAAACAATGATAAAAGCAGAAAAGAAGAAATCCAGGAACAAGAGAACTTAGAAAATAAAACTAACAGCAGGCCTTCAATGTTCTAGAACAAAAATAAGCAAACACATTAAAGAGTAGATGACAAGAAATAATCAAACTCAGAGCTGAAATCAATAAATTTGAAACAAAGAGACAATACAAAGAATCAGTGAATCAAATAGCTGGTTCTTTGAAAAAAAAATCAACAAGACAGGCAACCCCTTAGCCAAGGTAACTAGAACGCAGAGGGAGAGTATCAAAACTAACTAATCAGAAGTGAAAAGGGCACATAACAACAGAAACTCAGAAGACTCAAAGAATCATTAGATCTTACTTCAAAAGCCTGTCTTCCAAAAAATTGGAACCAACTAACCATGGCCCATGGAGACCTCAGGAGATTGGGGCTCCAGCCAGGGACCATGCATGGTCTGGACCTGTGGTCCCTGCACAGAGGTAGCTAATGGGCAGCTTGGTCATCATGTGAATTCTCGAGTGAGGCTTTGACATGGACTCTGTTGCTTGCTTTTTGTCACTTTGCCCTGGTGGGGCTGCCTTGCTGAGTTACAGGGGAAGGGAATGCCCTCACCTCATACTACTTGATATGCTGGGATGGGTGGGTGGGTGGGGTTCTCCTTTTCTGAGGAGTAGGAGGGGGGATGGGGAAAACAGAGAGGGAGGGTTGGATGGGGGAGAGGATGGAGGATGATATAGTCAGGATGTAAAATGAGTAATTAATAAAATATTTCATTTCAAAAAAGAATCATGAATACTAGAGATGTATATATATTTAAAATAAGTATAAATGTATTAAAGATCAGTGCGATATGTTATAATTGAGTCAATGAATATAAGTCTATACTTTCATAGGCTAAAAGATAAATAAACGTAAGGATTACATGTAGGTGTCCTCTAAACTTTCAACATGACAAACATTCCACTCTGTTACTCAAAGCAAATTGCATGGAGTCTTTTTTTCTTTTAATTTTAGTAAAATGGTCATTCTATGTAAACATTAAATAGTGGAGAAACTGTGATAAGCCCCAGAGTACTTGGTATATCAATCTTATACGTAATCTCATATGTAAATATTCTGCTGTGCTGGATAGTGTTTTGTCAAATTGACGCAAGCTTTGGGAATAGGCGATTTCAATTGAGAATATGTTGCTACCAGATGAGACTGTGGGCAAGTCTGCAGGGATTTTCTTGACAGCAGAATGATTCAGGAGGGCGAGCCCCCTTTACTATGGGCTGTGTCACCACTAGTGCTATAAGAAAGCAGGCTGAGAAAAATCACTAGGAGCAAGCCATTAAGCGGCCTCTATATTAGTTTCTGCCTTCCAGTTCTGGGCTTGAGTTCCTATCCTGACTTCTCTCAGTGACGGGCTATTTAGTTGGAAGTGTAAACTGAAATAAACCCTTTCCTCTCCAAGCTGTCTTTGGTCGTGGTGTTTTTTTCTCAATGGCAGACACCTAACTATGACATTTACTTGAAAAGTGGTGTAGTTAGAAGGCTGTGTGATAGTTCAAAGGACCCATCACTACATTAGCAAACATACTAAAGTGATGCCTACTCCTTAATAATTCAAATAATACAATACTCTTTGCCCTGATCCTTTGATATTCCAACAGTTTGCTCTTTGAAAGGTTCAAAAGTTAGGTATAGTGTCCCTAATTTCTGGGAATATTGCCTCTTACTGTCTAACCACTTCCTCTTTCTCCACTATGCACTGAATTTCCCCAAAACAATGGACTGCTCTATTTTAGTCATAATATGCCTTTTGAAAATCCATGCAAAGCTGCATGACAAGAGTATTATGGTATATTTTGTATAAGTAGCATGCATATTTATAAAATGTACAATACAGATCATGATATTTAATACATTATCCATCCATTCACTTATACCTACATGCCTATTGAAGACACATGGTAAGCAAGTCATCATCTGAAACTTCATTTTAACTAGGAAGAGAAAAATTAGGCAGATAAACTTATAAAAATGAAACACTAGTAATTTCACTAAGAGTATAGAATGTGATAATATGGTTAAAGAAATATGGAATGGCTTTCTTTTAGTGCTTTTTATGTTTAAGCCAGTACTTAAAATGAATGTTTAAAATGACAATTACATGCAATATGGGAAATAGCAAGTATTCAAGCTCAAATCTTGAACACCATAAAAAAAACTGTCAAGTAAAAACAATCTTAAGATATTAAAAATAACTCTCTCAAGAAAGCATGTGTTCATGCCTGTTTTATTTATAAATATGCATATTAATAACTTTTTCATTCTCAGAAGCCTCATTACCCCTGAGACCTGACAGAAGGACTAAAGGGAAGTCTGTAAGCATTTGTCAAAAGGTTCATCTATATCAGCCTGTAGGAGATTCAAATCTTTGAAGTGAAGGGTGGATGTTTCAAATTTTGGCTGTACGACTTACAATTCTGATGTATGCCTGATGTATGGATTAAAAGCTAGAAGAGTCCAGTGTCCTATGAAGTATAGGTTATCCAGTCAGAGAAAACTCCAAAAACAGATTGAAAGTTTTACTACTTTCTTCCTTCTCAACCATCTGTGCTTCTGCCCGTAGTGTACATAGTAAAATTTGTGTTCTTGATAATTTCATTTATAGGACCATGCCTATCTCTGCTGGTTCATCTAGCTTGTTCATAATATTACTATTCATTTCCCTCATCTGCTTGTTCAATCGTCACTCCTTAAAATCACTTCCAACTCTCTATTAAGTAAATGCTTCGACTGTCTCTTGAAAGATTACTTCAAGTTGGTGAGTTTTGTTTGTTTGTTTGTCTCTTGATATACTCAACTTTGGTAGGAAAGGCTTCATTTTTCATTTCAGCTATGCGTGATAGAGGTTGATGTATGCTGAAGTCATGTTTCAGTTACTTTTCTTGTTGCTATTGGCAAAACAGCTCAAGGAAGCAAGGGTTTATTTTTGGACATAGTTTGCTGGTATAGAACGTCATAGTAGGGAGTCCGGGTGGTAGGTAGTTCAGAAAGCTGGTAGCGAATGCATCTACAGGGAGCAGAGAGAAATTACTGCTGATGCTTAGCTAGTTTCTTCCCTTTGTGCAGTACAGGACTAAAATTTAATCTCACTATGTACTCCAACTTAAATTCTAGAAATAGATAATGATACTGGATACATCTATCAAACAGAGAACAAATAGTATTGAGGAAAATGTTTTTTAATTGAAATTTTCATCATCTCTAACTCATTCTATGAAACAAGTATAACTGACTTCTAAGCCATAAAAATATTCAGAAAAGCTAATTACTGATATATATATATATATATATATATATATATATATATATATATACATTTCTTTTAATAGGAAAAAGTCACTGTTGAGAGAAGAAAAAAGGTGTGGGACTCATAACTTATGAGTTATGAGGAGACTCAAGAAACTCATACAACTTACCAGGTTCAGGAAGCTCCTGAAGCTTATAAGATGTGGCACTCAGAGGAAGGATATAAGTCACCAAGAAGAGACTTGATACCCTAGGAGCATATACAGGGGGAGGAGGTCCCCCTCAGTCACAGACATAGGGGAAGGGAGTAGAGGGGGAAAGGGGAGGGAGGAAAGAAAGGGAGGATACAAGGGATGGGCTAACAATTGAGATGTAATATGAATAAATTAATAAATAAATTAATTTTAAAAAAAGATTAATAATCTGTCTCTTCAAATTTATATAAGCAGTAGCAGTTGATGGAAATAAAATACCATTCCATAGGTTGAAGTGTCTGTGGATTCAGCTTTTATGAGTTTTCACCTGTGTAGAAGTAAGCTTTTCAGTAAGGTGTCGTTCTGTGTTCCCCGCTGCTGCTCTTGGGCACTGTACTGGAAATGTACACTCCTCTTACAGGCCAGTCCAGGAGCTGTCATCTTCCTGTCAGGGGTGGATGGAACCTAAGAATCTCAGGTTCAGCATTTTCAGGAGCAGCTGGAGCACTCAGAGTGAGGCCTGTGTACAAGACTCCTGGATATCACTGAGGGTGTGGAAAAGAGTTTTCCACAGGATGTTACATTTAGCCCTCTTTAATGAGATTGATGGTTACCTGAAGGCACTGGAAATTTGGGTGTTCCAAAGTCAGTCATGATACCACAGTGTTAGAACCCTTCGATTAAGCTGCTGTGCTAATGGCAGAGGATGTGGACAGATGCCAGTGCCTTGTAGGTACAGGGCTGGCTGCTTCATTAACAGTCAATTACTCACCTCCTCTTTAGCAGTGACCAAGGGCAGCAATGGCTACCAGGCCAGCAGACAAACACCAAGGGGCCAAGAGCAAGTTCTGCAGGGAAGAGGGGAGCCTGTCTTTCGTCAGGATAAATGATGAGTCTCACGCGGTCATTATAGAAGAATCAAGTGAGGGGATGAGCAAAGCCTGCCTTTATTTCATGAATCAGGGACATTATAAACCTTGGGCAGTAGGAGGGGTTTTGAGAATGTATGTGCTTTATTCACTAGGGCTAAAGATGCCAGAGATACTTCAATTACAAGCAGTGGTACAGTCCTATTGTAGGAAGAATGACATAGTACTTAATTACCTTATGGGTAGGCATAGAATGTTGGGTATATTTAAAGGTCATTTGCTGAAAGCTAAGGTCTCATTAGCATAGGATGGTGTATTTCCAGGAATCCCCAAGTGTTTGCTGGACCGGTTCTAAGGGGAGAAAGGAAGTTGTACTTGTTTGTTCCCTAAGGAATGCATGATATTCCTTTAGTAGAGGATGTGGGGATTCAGGCTTCCCAGATCAGAGAAAAGAAAGCCTCACTGAGTGTCTACTAGTCTAATCATAATATGGCTACTTTTACTATGAGGCAAAAAATGATATACCTCCTTGTTGGGGTAACAGTTTCATATGTTATAAGGTAGATGATGTCATCTGACTAAAGCTAAGCTATCTGAAATCAGAGTATCACTGGAGGTAGTCTCACAGAGGCTATCTTCCTGTGTATGATACAAGGTGGTATATATCTTTGAATAATGGAATTCCCATCAATTAGCTGTAAGACTAGGAAATATATTGCAATTTGTGAGGATGGCACGTATTGGACGGATATGTAAGCAAGTAGAATTGAATATTCTTTGGTATGGACCACTGAGGGTGATCTGTCTGCCAAAAAGGAATTTGCTCATGTAATTGAATGATTTCAATGGGGGAAAGACTCTTGTTTAGAAGGAAAAATCTGTTTGTTGGCTGATAGGTTCTTACAGTTGGCATGATACAAGGCAAAGCAAATGAAAATTAGACCTGTACTAAAAACCCCGTAATAGGTTCTAAAGACTAGGAAATCAAGGGGAAAATTGCAAAGCAAAATAGGAGAAAGAGATGTAAAAGTGATAGAAGACACCCTTATGATCTTACTCTTACGACAAATCTTGAATGCATGATGACTGTTTGAGGAGATGTCTTAACAGTGATCCAACTCAGAAAACTGTGATGTCTGGGAACTACTCAGAATCTGAAATTTTATATTTAGAGTCATTCAAATATGGAAGATAATGATTCTTATAGCCTGACTTATGAAGCTATGGGCCATCGAGGAGGACAGAATATTTCTGCCATGGAAACAAAGAAACTAAGTCATATATCTATTCACCATTCTTCTGCACAAAGGTTGCAGACTTTGGAGTAATCATCAGACCCTGACATGATGACTCACATAAGCTGTTACAGAGAATTGGTTATCACCACTTGCAAGACCATAAATATCAGAGACTAGTATACAATAGATTAAAGATGGGCATTGTTGAAATAAACAGGCACAAAGGAAGTAGCGATTGGTTCCCTTTCACTGGACTCAATAAAACTATATTCATAGATAGATTTCTAAAATGATTGAAAAGTAGTTCAGTAAGTACTTTGAACTTGTATAGGTCTTTATTGGATTTGTTTGGCCTCATGGTGAGATATCATCTTTAAGACCTTAAAGATGTTTTGATGTGTCTAAATGATTTAGACTACTGTGTAGTTGAGTCATAAAATGCCAAAGCTATCAAGAGAAAATGACTTAAAGTAATTTTCTATGAGCCATCCAGCCCCCTCGTCCTGGGGTGCTGATGCCACCATAGGATAGCATCTTAGCTTTGATGGCTGCTGTGGAGAGCAAAATGGGATTTCCCTTTCATGCCAGCATACCTAAAGTTGTTCTTTTGATAAAACAGCTTATCAAGTGATGAGATCATTCCCTGGCATAATAAATGCAGCAAACAATTCATTTAAGTATTTTCTTAGTCACTGAACATCATCTGACACTTACTTAGAATGAATAGAAATGGGCCTTTGAGTTCCTAGACATTCTCTCTAAAAAGACTACTGTATAAAGTAATAACTCTTAGGTATCTTACAGTTTTGGGATAATAGCTAAAATAAAAGAAAATCAACTGCTAATGAAAATGAACAAAGGTACCCAGCCAAGGTAAAAATAGGTAAATCCAAGAGTAATAATGCCATTGGATATAGGTTTCCATATCTGGAATGTACTTGCCTCCCTATAAATTGGCCAGGTGGGTCCCTCAGATCTCAGAAATTATAAGGTAATTGTGATTGTGGTTGAATATACGTAAGACTAGACAGTAAAACCATTTTTAATAAACCATACTTGGTGCACGGCATGGAGAATCAAGATGGGACTGTGCTGGAAGCTCTTTTTCTACTTACTGCCTTTCCTAATGCTAAGTTGTACCATGTGGGATGCTAAGAAAAAATTTCTCACTCATCTGTGTACATAAGTTGCTACAATATCAGTGTATCAGGCAAAATGTGCCGTATTGGAACAATAGTGACATGAGTGCTCTGGGTTCAACCAAGCCCTTTCTGATTGGATTCATGGCCAGCTATATGGCAGGGAACTTGGATATGGTACTCCAAACCAATGCAAAAATCTTTAGGTCAGGAAGTAGATAAGTTCATAGCCTTGATGAAGTTAGCGGATGCTGTTTTATTAAATAAATATGATGAGCTTTCAAACTATACTATAAATATTTGTATCTACACCCAAAATTCACTGTTGTTTCCCTATTCTTTCAGTTCCTATGAGAAATATGTTTTTTTTTTGCAACAGATACAAATATGTAAGAAACTGAGGATAATTGGCAGTTGTTGTGGCATAAGGCATAAATGTCTAGACATAAGCAGAAAGTAATAGTTAAAAATCTATACTGTCCTTCCTATGGCTGAGAAACCATATGTAGAAATAGGGTAAGAGTAAGGTACAAAGTAAAATGAGAGATAAAGTATTGTATACTCATTTCCTTTAAATTAACCCTTTCCTGGAACAAAAAGAGAAGTTACTGTAATGTATAAGAGTCAGAAAACATGGGAAATACTAAGATTTACAAAGTTCCTTCTCAAAGTACCAAAACCGTAGGAATTTCTACTGAGAGGAATCTCTCGTTTCATGTGAGCTGAACTTCAAAAATATTGTATAGGAAGCTTTCCTAAGTCATTGCCCAATGCTGAGGTTGGCATGTTGCTAAGTCAGCTGCATATCCCTGTAGGTAACCACTAACCTATATAGTCTGGGAATTAGCACTAATAAATTCTCCAGCTCACTATATAAACTTATGGGGGAAATCATATCTTTGGTGTGCCATTTGTGTCTAATCTGTTGTCCATGTGTCCACAGGAAATGTCCTCAACAACTGACAAAAGCCCTAATGAGTACAATAGTGGGATGGATGTAAAGGGGTAACCAACTACCTTCTGGCTGGATTTGAGGTCCACTACATGGCTGAGATATATGCTTAGTACTGTTAAACTGATCAAAAGCCTTTATTTATGGAGGTCATAAGTTCTGTATATGGGATCTTCTAATGAATGCTTGGCAATTAGACATCCATTAAATTGCCTTCTTACAGATATAGATGTATTAATTTTTCAATGTTAGTCTAAGAATCCCATTGTGGAAATGAGTGACTGTTAAATTTCAGACCAGAAACCAGTCAAAGTGCTAAGAATAGTGACTAGTGTGTGCTTGGACCCAAATATAATATCTATGTCACCCTCTACATGGCTCTGGGGGCATCTAAGAAGGTGGAGAGGAGGATCATGGGTCCTGGAGGCTGGGTAGAGTGCAACTGATACCTGTCTTTTAAATAGGGCATGAAAAGTGCAATACTCAACAACCAGCAGCTTATTTGGGACCCAGCAACTTACTTGGGATCCAAAATGAGAGGACTGAGGAGAGAGTATGGGAAAGGGTGAAAGGAGAGAGAGGGAGGGATAAAAGGAGGGAAGAAAAGACAGGCATGAACAAAGCTAATAGAGACCTATTTTAAGATAACTCATTGTAACTAAGCTTTAATTTTTTTCCAAATGAAGGGTGGTCTTAGTATCCCCAAGTAAATATAGTACTATTTGGTTTTACCTTAAGTTTATAGGTATCTAATCTCTTGTTCTTGGTCACCCAAGATGCATCGGGTTTACAGGTTTCATCTCGTAGAGTGGGCATACAGTCAAACCACAACATCAGTTGGTTACTCCCATAAGGTTTTTGCTATTGTTGCCCTATCCTATTTTGGACATAGGGCAATGTTGATCAAGGTTTTTGTGTTTGGGATGGTGTTGATGTTGTTATTTTGGTGGCCCTTTTAGTGATTTTATGTGTCATAAACTCTAGAACATGATAGTGAAGGCTCTCTGTAGGCACTAACTCAACCTGTCCATGTTCAGAGAATTTTATGAATGCTATCCTCAGCAGTGGAGCCTTATTGTTAGTTTGTGGAGAACAACCTATTGTCTTGGCAACAGCCTGGGTTGCTTAAGGATTTCTATGGTCCCCTTTCAGTCAACATTGCAATTGGATGAAACTCAATCCCATTGCTAGAAACTTTGTTTGGTGACAAGAGATGGCCTGTTGGGGTTCTATCTCCTGCATAACTTGGAGATTTCGTTTGGGTTGTCTTCATACATTTCCACTGTACTAGCTTTCCATACCATATTACAAATTCTCTCTCTCTCCCTCCCACCCTCCCTCAAGCCCATCTTCCTTCTACCTTCTCACCTCATCTTCCCATTCTCCCCCGCCAACCCTGTTCACATCCACCCATAAAACCTACGTATTCTATTTTGCTCTCCCATGGGGATCCTTGTATCTACCTTCTTAGTCCTTTCCACTATGCCCATCCTTTCTGGACCTATATATGTTTTTTTTTTACCTTGGCTATCATTTACTTAATGTCTGATATTCACATGTAAGCACAGTTAGGGAGACTTTACCTATCTTATTATATACATATACTATCTATGTTTAATTCCAGAAACTCTACAGTTTCCTTTTCTGCATTCAAGCTCACTTTTTCTCTGACATGTTTGCAATTTTTTTTTACTAGTCTATGACATAAATTCCTATTCTGAGCAAGACCTAGTGGTGTACACTTGTAATTCCAGCATTCTGGAGGTCCTAGCAGGATGATTGTGAGGTTGGGAACATTCTGGGCTACATAATTAGTTATAATTTTATCTTTCAAATTCTAAAACAACTAATGGTTCTAATATTAAGTTTCTCCACTAATTCCATATGTCATCACTTATATACACTAAATCTTCATGTACTTTCAGATTATTGTTGAGAACTCTTTTTAGCTATATAGGAATTCCTACCAACACTTGAATCCCCTTATTTTCAGATTTTGTTTTTTACTGAAACTTTGTAGTTTGTGGTATCAAATACTAAAGATATCAGAACATTTTATTTGAATCAGTATTTTCTTTTTGCTTATTATTTATAATGAATCTAAATTTAATACATGAATATTTTGCATTAGGTTCTGAGTTTAGTGAAAATTTGAAACCAACAGAATATGTGTTTGCATTCATATATGAATGTGTTAACTGATCAAATCAATTTTTGCTGGTGTATTTCATATTGTCACAGAGACATCTTTCAGAAATGAAGGCAAATTTATCTTCTGACTTAAGACACAGCACTACACATATGGATCAAAATGAACCAAACAAGTTAAATGAAAATTCAAGAAAATGTCTTTCAAATTTGACAGCAGATTTTCCAGATTCCTGTAGTCTTTGTGTTTACAGCAACCCAAATAGTTATGGCACTGTGATGAACAAGCCCTCAGATATATGGGGATACAGAGTGGGGTAGCTCAGGGTAGGAATTACTTACTTGGGCTGGAGAGATGGCTCAGCCATTAAAGGCTAGGCTAACAACCAAAAATATAAGAATTACTTACTTGCTTTTTCAGTAATTCTTATCCAGCTCATTTTTCCCCCACAGAATATTTCTGATTCACAATTACCTCAAAGAACATTCACAAATAGTTATTTCCAGTGCTGCATTTTAATACTGCATTGTTATGTAGACAATCAAATGAGTCGTGTTTTTATTCCCTAACAAATAGGCTTGATTGGACAGGGATTTGGGGTCATCATCCCCCATAATAGGTTTGTGTTATCTTCATAAATATCTTCACCCTGAGCTTGAATTTTAGAATCACTTTCATCAAGGAAACAAACCACTCTGTTTTTAGTGATTAAAAAATTATGAAACTTGCTTAGAATACTAAAATGAGAAAATAAT
The DNA here is from genome assembly GCA_907169655.1 of Acomys percivali. Taxonomy (NCBI): domain Eukaryota; kingdom Metazoa; phylum Chordata; class Mammalia; order Rodentia; family Muridae; genus Acomys; species Acomys percivali. Next base: position 10,384,057 of record OU015749.1, read on the forward strand.
TGTTTCTTCATCTCTTGTGGCACTTCTTGTACTTCCCAGTCGGTATTCTTAAGTCATGGAGAACTGGAGAATAATATAAATGAATGTTTCTCTTTCTAGTTGAGAAGAATATGGTGAAAGCAAATACAGTTACTACAATAATCATATTTTAATAAGATATTGTTGAAACAGTGTTCCCATGCACTATTTAAGTATAGTGAAAGCACTTTCCAAAGCACAATCCATAAAGAATACTTACTTTAAAAAATAATGACCGGTGTAGCAGTGACTGCCTCTCAGTCCAGCCCTGGGAAATCTGAGGCCGGATGTTCCAGAATGCTAGGCCAGTCTTACCACTGAAGACCAGCGTTGTTTAATGTGAGTTTTTGAGAGGAATGTATTTTTTCTAAAGAGAGAATCTGTTTAGGTTCCTTATCTACATTTTAAATTCTGTTCTTCTTAGTTTTATCAGTTCTTAGTGTATTTAGGTTAAGTACTGTATGAAAGAAGTCATTTGCAAGTATTTTCTTTTCTAATCTATAATTTGTCTCATCCTTTCTTGGCATTGCCTGTGTCAGCGCATACATTTTTCTAATGTTATGATTTTGTTACAAAGATTTTTGCATATATATATATATATATGTATATAAAACCCTTGCCATGTTCCATGCCATCAAGATTTTATCCTGTGCTGGATTCTAGGATTTTTATAGTTTAGAATCCTACATTTAGATTTTTAGTTGCTGTTGAATTAATTTTGGAGAAATGTATAATGTTTGCTTCTGAAATATTTTTTTTACTATATATACATGTTTGTTCCAGCACCTTTTGTCGTTAAGACAGCATTTAAGCAACTGTCGCCTTATTATGGTTAAGTTCTTGGAGGAATTATACTTCTGTAAATGTTCTGTAAATGACCTGTTTTCCAACATTCCAATCTTTTACCCCATATTAATTTGTTAGTAGTTTTCATAAGCCTCCAGCATACCCTGCATATATATTAATAATCAGTCACTGACATGACAAGAGTTTGGATAAATTCAGACTTCCTCATAATGGTTTTCATAGGCAAATTAGGTAAAATACATCTGAAAGAATGAAACTGCATAAAAACATGGCCTATTGCTCTTATTCAAATATGACTAGGTCCTGAGCTGGGGGCAGTTTAGAAGGTTGTGGAAACTCTGAGATGGCATGGGGCCTTGCCAAAGTGAATCAATGAAATGTGCATCTGAGGCAAACCAACTTAACGCATGGTCCAGTGTAGTCATGTTCTCCCTCTTGGCTGGTGTCATGTAGAAAGCCTCACTATAAGATCCTGCAGTAAGAGACATCTGTCTTCAGGCACCATGCTTTCTCTGCCATATAAAGGATAATATGGCCTGAACCATGAGCCAAAATAAGTTTCTTCTTCTTTAATTGTGTTATTTATCTGACCATGGTGATAAGATAAATAACTAAAATACCTGTTATGTAATCCAAATTCAATAAGCATTCAGATCAGGAAAGATTCTTACTGTTTGAATGATCAACTTATCTGAGCAACTAAGGTGCATGGGCAAAAATGGCCACATAGAACATACCACTAAAATCAAGCCCTGATGGAGAAGAACTTCAACATAAGACCTTATATGAAAAGTGGAGATTAGCTATAAGGCAGGGTATAGAGACCCTTAAAATGTGGGTTTACATATGGACCTGATGCTTCAGACTAATCCACAGTATCTCTCTTTCCTACACCTAAAATTAGAGTGCACCGTTTGACAAAGAATATTTTTCTGTTTATCTTATTTGTCAAAAACAGTACTGTCAAGAAAATGTAAGAAGTGTTACAGAGGCCCTGAATATTCTTAAACCATTTTCTTCTTTGGTAATTGTGGTGGTTAGGGAATTTCAGTGAGAAATTGCCTAGATAGATACCTAAAGCATGTTTGTTTCTTATTGTCTTGATTACACTAATTGATGTGGGAAGCCTCTCCACCTGTGGGTGGCACCAATCCTTCAGCAAGGGATTCTGTACTGTATAAGCTCAGAGAAAGCAAGCTGAGTGCTGGCATGCATGCATCAATGTATTGTGCTTTGCTTTTTTTTTTTTCTTTTTATTGTGGGTGTCATATGACTAAACAGTTTAAATTTCTGTTGCCCTGATTTTTTTTCTGCAGTGAAACCTGGAACTATGAGTCAAATAAATCTCTTTTCATTAAGTTGACTTTATCAGGATAAAACAAAACTAAGATTTGGACATCTTACATAACTATGATGTTATCAGTTCTGAATGGGAACCCCCTGGGGCACTAATAATATTATCTACAAACATCCTTCAGATTCTACCAGGGTTACTTGTACCTGTGACAGTGGAGTTGTACATGGACATAATTCTCTGTAATCATATTCCAAGAAGATCAGTGTATCCACTTCCGTAATAAAAATATAGTAGCACTCATCACTATAAAAATATCTTAAGGAATTCATTTACATATATTCTTCCTATAAGGATACAGACTTTAAAATGCAACCTTGGCATAAAACTACCTGGTTTAGAGGATCTTTTATGTGTGTATTTGGAGAAATATCTGTGTTGCTCAATTCCAATCACCTTAAAAAAAAAAACACTTGATTTTCTTGTTTAAAAAAAAAAAGGTTTTATTCTGGCACATTGCGATACAGTACTAATGAAGATGTGCCATTTCCTTTAGGCTTCTGGAAAGAGTATTGAAAGGCAAAGACAGGGAGTTCATACAAGAGTAAACATGTCTAACTCACAGACAGAAAAATACAAATAAGAGACCTTTAGAAACACACTCTCAGACTCCAACAATTTAGGTTTTAAAATCAGTAGAGGCATCTGAAGAAAAAAGCTTTAGTGCTTTAACCAGAGTAGCAAAACCTTACTCATCCTTTGCAAGGTACAAGAAGCATTTCCATGCTGCAGACCTTTCCTGAGACATCCTTCCTTCCCAATCAGATCCTGAGATCTCAGGCTGACATGAGGAGAGCAGGAGGGTCATGCTACCATCACTGACTTGTACTTTGCTTTGTCGTGTGTGTGTGTGTGTGTGTGT
>OU015749.1:10387197-10426281 GCA_907169655.1 Acomys percivali
GATGTTTGTAAGTGTTCACATCTGTAGCCACATTTGTATGAGTTGGTACATATGTATGTATGAGAGTGTGGATATAAGAGTTTGCCTCAGTAGTGTTCCACCTTGATTTTTAAGAGCAGGTCTCTCACTGAATCTGAAGCTCACTGATTTGGCAAGACTGACTGGCTCTAGAGCACTTAAGATGTACCTGAATCTGAATCCCTGCACTGGGTGCTTATGGGCTCACTGCCATGCCCCACTCTTAGTGGCTTTTGGGATTGAACTCATGTCCTCATGTTTGCGCAGTAGAAGCTACTTGATTCAGCCATCTTCTCCAGACCCCATAACTTTCTTTGTGTGTGTGTGAGAGAGATTTCAGTTTCACACCAAAAGTAGCTCTTCTTCTAGAGTAGAGTTGCTGCCCTCCCTAGGCCAGGCAGTAACAAAACTTGGGGACAGAAATTTGGGTCACAACCAATAACAGCATCCTATTGTAAGCAATCCAACACTGTCAGATGTCAGGTGAATATTGCTGAGTTCAGAAGATGGTAATGTCAGCCCAGGAAGTGGCACACACTAAGTACGTTGTCTGATACTCTTCCATTACTAAACAACGGACACAGAAATGGTGCAAAGGGCAGCAGTGAATCTAAGTTTTTATGATTTAGAAGTGACCGTGTGGTTGTAGTAACTGGCCCAAGACTGATGTGACAACCTGAAGCATTCTTCAACTTCCCTTTTTCTTTAGTCCAGTGAAAGTGGGTCTAGTACTTATACAGGAGAGAGCACATAGGGTATAAAGTGTTTCAGACTGGTCCTTTAAGTGAGTCATGGAAAAGAAGTCCTATGCAATGAGTCAGGCAAGGCTAAGAGCTGATGAATCCCTTTCTAATTCCCTAACTCTTTTCAAACCATGTCATTTTCCTCACTGATGCTGCGTACAGTAAGGTAAAGAGAATGCACTAATATCTGATGAGGTAAGAACGTTTCAAGCGGAAGGCTGAGGTGGTGAATCATGGTGTGGCTAATACAGGGTATGTTATGTTCCTCTTCCTTGTTAGGGGGACAGCACTGTCAGAAGAACCATCTGCCTCTCTGATGTTAATCAGTTTTAAACTTAAAAGGAGCCATTTATTTAAAATAAAAACAGTCATCCCAAGATCATAATAATAATCAGAGTGTGGGTGTGGGTTGGCTGGATCTCCAGCAAGACACAAAAAAAGATCTCTATGACGTTCGTGAATGTCCATGACATCTGTGCTTTTCACAGATTCAAATTATATAGTCAGACTTGGCTTCAAGTTACAGCTCCAACACTCAGTACGATGTGGTCCTAGAAAGTTAGATAGCTGTTCTAACTTCAGTAAAGTGATTCTGCTAATGTGGTCCCTTAGGGTGCTGTGGGTGGAGTGTACTGGTGTGCCAGCACTTGTCTGGGTGCTGATACATAGTAGACTGCTAGCAACTTTCCTGTCGTGCCAGTAATTGTTCAATGTTTATTCAGCTAACCATGTTATATTCAGTGAAGGACCTGAGAGTAAAAATCTGCATAATGGGTTCATCCTGAGGAGACATGAAACATTTCAATATGTTTGCTTCCTGAACTCCATGAAAAGCAGAGAGCTAACACAATTTAGATGGTCTATCGAACCTGCACCTCCAATTGTCTACTACTAGTATTACTAGCTGCATAGCCTCAGGGAAAGCTCTATTTTTGTTTTGTTTTGTTTTGTTTTGTTTTTTGTTGTTGTTTTGTTTTCTGAGACAGCACATCTCCATGTAGCCCTGGCTGTCCTGACTCACTTTGTAGACCAGGCTGGCCTCGAACTCATGGAGATCCACATGCCTCTGCTTTTTGAGTGCTGGGATTAAAGGTGTGCGCGTTATTGGAGGGTTTTCTTCTCTGCATTCTCACTACCATGACTATGTTGAAATTGCCTAAAATCCAGAAATTCTAATAGCTTCTTTCCAAGCTAACATCAAAACAGTACTAGGCATGCGTGATGGGCCCATTGACTTGTGCACTACTACTAAATGTTCAGTAAGGTGAGATTTTTTTCTAAAGCACAACATTTTGTTTATATGTCTTCCTTGGTCTTGTTTGTCTTGTTCTGAATGTATAGGATTCAACTATAACAGAGCCAGACCACCACAGAGACTGCTACGATGAAGGCATGACCATCTTGGTGATGCTAATAGCTCAAACAGAAGGAAAATTTGAATCAATAAGCAGAATATTATACAGAACTTAAAACAATGTTGATCTGTCAACTCTCTGTTATCTTTTCCTTTAGCAATAAAAAAAACCACTAGGACTTTTCTTATAGTCTCAGTCTTCCTAGCATGGGAATAGAGATCTACCATCCTGATCTACCCAAGAGTTTGGCTAAGGTCAGCCTTATTTAGTATCCAGTCAAAATGAAGATTATCTGATGCTCAATCATTAATACTATTTCATTCTTGAGCCATTCATACTTGCTAAGGAATCTTTCTTCATAACGTCTTTCCTTCTTTTTCTTTTCCTCCCTCCCTCCCTCTCTCCCTCCCCCTCTCCCTTTCTTTCGTTCTTTCTTTTTTTCTTTCTTTCTTTTATCTTTTCTTTCTCTTTTACATAGGTCCTGAACACTTTAGTGAAGGCTGACTTGGAACTACGGGCCAGCAGACTGCCTTGGCCTTCTGATTACATGTATTTTCAGCCCTGGATATATGATGAATACTGCTTTGTGTCTCTTTGTTACATATTACTCTAGGAGATAGTCTCTGCTTTAATTATACCACTCAGGGTATAAAGTATGCTCTTTCCCTCACTTAATGCAAGCCTAAGTGCATACAAGAAAATCAGAATGTGTCAGACTTAAAAGAATGTTAATAAAAAATAAACATCAAACAAGTGTTTTGGTGTCTGTCAATTCTACAAATAAAAGTTTAATGAAATATACCCATTAGCCTCTTGATTATTGGATGTCTCATTATATTTGGAATAAGGTGAGTGATTAGACAATAGGACAATGGGACGTAAGAAGTACCTCATTTAATTAGACACCAAGGAGGAAGGTGCTCCTTATCTAAGAATTTTTCACAATAATAGAGATTTTGTTCCTTTTTACCAACCATAAATTACAACTACACATCTCATATTGCTCCATGCTTTGAATGTTACAGATATAAGGAAAGAAACAATGCTGTGACTTCAGTGTCATCATGTCAGTGACTTTAAACAGATCAACAATTTTTACTTGAGAATCTGGCTGGACACACACAGGTGTTTGCACTCATGTCAAGTGGAAGCATCACCACTGATCACTCCATTTCCTTCCTGCAAGGAGAATCATGTGGGTTTCATTCCATTTTTTCTTTATTTTCCACTGTACTTTCCTTAGATGTGAATAATTCTCAAAGTTAAGTCTTCATTGGTCTGATGAAGGGCAAAAAATATGGAGACCTACTTCACTAAGTTCCACTTCAATAAATCTTTTATGACTGCTATAATATCAATCATAAGCTCCAGACAGGACAATTCCCAATACTCTCTTTTGAAAACTGTATCCTGCTCAACTGTTGTTTCCTTAGAATCATGAAGTCCTGTCCAACACATTTTCCATGTAACGTAGCCAGTTTTCAAAGCCTGCAAAATTAAATGCATGAACGTCAAAGGCCAATGCTTAACTAATGTAGCTACAAGAATCTCATTTCTCAAGAGAAACTTACTTACGGCTATTGCAGTAACACGTGTGGTTCTAGCTGTAAAAGGATGTATATTGGAGCAATTATTATTTGAAATATATTTATTTTTTTAAATGTATGTTGCTAAAAATAGTAAGGCACCTAGCATATTATAGTCTTCTTTGTTATTTTGAGATTACATGTTATTTTTCTATTAAGACAATCCTTCAGTATAGATACAAAAAGTTCTATTAGCAAATAATCATAATTTCCTTTTTATATTCCAACATATTCTCTTTTCAATACAGTTTTAAGGCTTTATTTCCTGTGGAATGATAAATGAAGCTTGAGAATTAGTGACATCTTCTGGGATCCTGCATAACTTCATTTTAAGCCAAATGACATCCTACATCCTGGAGACCTGGCTTGGGGTCATAAGCATGGGAGAACTGTCCCAAGTCCTCACCAGCAGCAACACTTGGGAGAGTAGGCCCTGCACCTCACCTAGGCAGCAGGGTGGATCTGGCCCTGGATGTTGTGTGGGTGTGGGTGTGGGTGTGGATGTGGATGTTTTAGGGAGCTAGCCTCAAGGGCATGAGAGCAGAAGTGCCAGAGGGTTGAGCAGCTCAGATAACTCTCAGGCCCAGGTGGAAGGAGTTGAAGTGACTCACCTCAGCATCTACCCCATCCAGGAACTGCTGGAGTGCATGAAGAGGCTGGTCCTACAGAGCCAAAAGTACAGGATCTCCATGGCACAGGACAACAGCAGGATATCCTGGAGGAGTCCCAGTGAGGTTCCAGTGTTGACAGAGTAGCAGAAGCCAGGGGTCTAGTACAAGAGCAACAAGTTATTGCAATGAACATGTTCAAGCAAAGAACTTGTAAGTTACTTCATTTGTAACTTACACTATTTTCAAATATACAAAACATGGATTAGGAAACTGTTCATTATTTCCTAAGAAATATTTGATCTTATAACACAAACATATAATTCCAAAGACTGAACATACAGACTTAAAAAATATAGTAAATAAAGAGATAAGTCATTATGTAACAGAATGAATTGAAACCAGTAAGACAGAAGCCAGGATGCTCACACCTGAATGATTCAGATGAACAGGCGTAAGAAATAAAATAAGCACATTTTAGGACATTTACACAAAGCAATTTTTATAGAAGGTTAGTGAAGGAAAAAATAGAGGATAAGCAAGGTAAAATAAATAAAGGGTTTAATATAGGACATACTGTGACACACTATATCCTCTACATGGAGTTTTTTTTCTTTCTTTTGGAAGGCTGCAAGGGTGGAAGGTATGCATGAGACTAAAGAGAGAAGACTGGGATTGAGTGAATGATGTGAAATTCACAAACAATAAAAAGTAAAGAAAAAAAGAGAGAGAGAATATTTTTCCTCAGCAAGTACAGGCCACATGCATATGAAATTATACTTTTGCTTAAAGCTAATTACTTGTAGTTATACATTTCCCCTATAGATTAATATATTTGATGGAAGATTCATGTCTAGAATCTGTTATATGCTTATGCAATAGGAATTACCACACTCTTCTCAATCTAATACTGAGAAAATTTTACTTAAAATGGGTGAAGTTGTTTTGAGCAGGATCCCCAAACATCATTAATTTTTATTTTTATCAGTTTTTAAAATCAGAAAATAAAGTAATAGTTTTGCTTATGGTGTTTTTATATATATACATTGTTTCTGTTGGTTATCTTCACATGTGCCCTTTCTTTTGAGTAAATTTTAACATCCTCCTATGCAAACTGTCACTACTGACTAGTCTTCCTGTCCCTGTTTGTGGGGTTTTTCTTTCCTTGAACCTATCAAGTTATTTAACTTTCTTATTATGTATCTTTACTAGATTTGTTACATTTGAATTCAAATATCTTTTAGACTAATAATCTTTAAGATTACCATGTTTGGGACAGTAGATCTTGTGATGATGTACAGCAAATTTCATCTCCTCGGTTTCCTGAGATGCAAGGGAGGGCCCTGACGTAAAGGTCTCCAAGAGATGACTGAGACATTAGTGGGTAAGTGGTATCATTTCAATATTTGACAGTGGGGATGTGGGTAAAGTAAGTATATTATTATTCTGCCTGGAAGTAGGGGAGGTTTCTGCAAGTCAGGAGTTAGTAGACTGTGCAATCTCACAATCCTGAAAGTGGCCTTTTTCAGAGAGGTACCTAGTGATCTACAGTGTGCAAAAGACAAAAGAATCACATGCAATGTATGTTTTAAACCAGAATTCACACACAGCATCATAAAATAGCCATGTTAAGGAGAACATGTAACAAGCCATTTATGGAAACACATGTTTAGGGAATACATAAACAGGCAAGAAAACATCCTGAATTGTATAAGGACTGTGGCTAAGAGCAGTAAGTCTTTATGTTAGATAAAATCCTCCTGACAAACACTTCATTTGTAACTTACATTATTTTCAAATATACAAATCATGGATTAAGAAGCTGTTAATTATTTCCTAAGAAATATTTATTTTATATCACAAATATGTAATTCCAAATATTATTTAGACTTAAAAAATATAATAAAAAAGAAATAAGTCATAATAGAACAGAATGAACCAAAACCAGTAAAACAGAAGACTGCATGCTCTCATTTGAAAGATTGAAATGAACAGGCATAATAAATAAAATAAGTGCATTTTACAACATTTACACAAAGCAATTCTTATAGAAGGTTAGTGAAGGAAAAAGTAGAGGATAAACAAGGTAAAATAAATCAATAGAGGTTTTCCCATTTGAACTCAGAATAGTAAAGAAGAAACTTCACAGCCTATCATAAAATGGCCTGTTGTGAGAGTTTTTGTTTTTGTTTTTAAAAAGCCTACCTAGGTTATGTGGATATAGTTTTGTTTTAATCCCAGGTGTGGGATAAGAGGCTGCTTCACAGAATGTGACTATGATTCGCCTCATGAAATAGCAGGGGTGTGATCTTTGCCAGCTGCGGATATTTTAATTCTGGGGACTCAGGAGTAAGTAAAAATTGAAGGATCCTGAGAGGGCCTGTGGTAGCCGCTGATCGCCCTGTTGTTGTCCTACCTGATGCTGCTGGTTTCTTAGACATGCTGTTGGTTTATCCTGCTGCTGCATCTGCGATTGCTGGTTTGCTGGTTTGCTGTATATTCTGACAATGACGATTGGACTTGCCTCAAAGAACTCCACACCCCTGATCATCAGGAAATAGCCTATAGAGGCCTGTGCCCCCTCCACTTCTAACCTTCTTTCTCTCCCACATAGAGTTCTGGGGTTGGAAGGGGTTAGGATGGAATAAGGGTTAGAATGGAGGTAGATATATAAGAACCCAATAAAATAGATTTAAAAAATACTATCAATGGCCTGCTATTAATTTAATTTGAATCAGAAAAGAGAGGCAAGGATGCGGATATGTTTATTTGGGAATCAGTGGCTGATTACATACTTAAACATCTACCTAAGTATCTCAGAGGTTAAGCAGACCAGTAAAAGATACTGCCTTAAAAGTCACACCCGGTGACATCATACTTATATTACTGAACAACTTCAAATCATTTAGTTCATTGAAATGCTATACAAGAAAAATATAAGGAACAAAGAAGACAATGCTAGATAATTTCGGAAAATACTGGGCATTTAAGGGAAGGGGCCCAGGAGCGCAGACCTCAGCCAGTAATTACACTCAACTAAAAATGCTCTGAAACGATGTCAATAAAGTAAAAGCCTCCAGAGATAGACTTCATTTGATGATGTGTATCTATCTTGAGAAAAGACAATGACGTTGTCCCTATTATTATCATGTTAACTATTACTCATGTAGCACACTGCCAACAAGGAGGATCAGTGGTCAAGATGCCTGACATGCAGCCTAGCAGCTTGGCTTCCATCTCCAGTGCCCACATAGATGTGGGAAAATAGCATCAACTCCACAAAGCTATCCTCAGGTCTCCAGACACACACCATGGCATGTGTATGTGTGCACCTAGTAAACATACACACCTGATAATAATAAATAGTATAATATACGATGTGTACAATAATAAATGAAACATATTAAGGCACAACTATAAAATTTTATGCCATCCAGATTTCATTTCTTTGGTTTTTTTTTTTTTCATTCTTATATTTGTGTCTGGTTTAAGATTCAACTAGAATCCTGACTGTATTTTATTGCCATGTGCCCTGACACATAATATTTTTACTGGATCAATTCTTCTGATTTGTTTTCATGATATGAAAATTTTCAGTAGTATTAATCAAAAACTTGTACTGACATTTTCTAATACTTTTTTGTCATAACTCTAATGTGATTCTGAGTTTTAGAGGGGAAAAACATAATAGTTAAGGGTGATTTTTATTGAATTATGATAGATACTGTCTCTAAACATAATATATTACTGTTGAAATACGTCTTACCTTTCTGACTGGGAAATTTGTTGTTGCTGTTGTTGAATTACACACAAACACACAGACACACACACACAGACAAGCACACACACACAAAGACACACACACACTGCCTTTTATCCTCACTAAGTACAATTCAAACTAAATGAGTGAGTTTTGAAGTGTCCCTTCCCCAGGATTTCCTCTTCCACTTCTTCTTCTTCTTCTTCTTCTTCTTCTTCTTCTTCTTCTTCTTCTTCTTCTTCTTCTTCTTCTTCTTCTTCTTTTTCTTCTCCTCCTCCTTATTATTCTCTTATTCATTTTTATGTCAGCATTTAATTATGTTAATTCATATTGTAAGTTGAGTTAGCATCACATGTTATATTTGAACATTTTTCATGTAGGTTTCACATATGTCTTTTCACAAATCATTAGTCAATTATATTTTAATCACTAAATACTATTTCATTGTATGGATATGCCTAGAGTCCACCTGCATGTCATTAGTTGTTACAAGAACATCTTGGTGGTTTCTAGTTATAGTGACTGTGAGTGAATATATAAACTAAGTATAAAAATCATATGCAGCTTCTGGATATAACTCATCTGAGTAAACAGCTAGGCGATCTTCTAGTAAGGACATTGTTCCTTTATCAACTTTCAAAATGCCTATACGGTTTTCATTCCAACTAGTAGTAAGTAGTGTTTCTTAGTTCTCTGTAACACACTGTATTTATTTTTCTTAGTATTTTGGACTTCAGTTTTCTTAGTAAGTCAGTGGTGATATCTAATATTAATTCATAGTTAACACATAATATTGAACATTCTCTCATACAGTTATTATTCTTTTGTGGACTTTCATTGCTGGGCTACTTATTTATACTTCTTACTCAGTCTTTAAATGGTTTACTCATCTATTGTTTAGATCTTAGGTTTTTGTACTTTAGTAACCATCTACAACAGATATACAAATAGTTTCCACCCATTTGTGCCATTTTTCATTCTTTTAGTGCCATCTTTCACAGCAGAAGTCTTCATTTGAAGGAAGTCATACTTAGAAACTTTTATTTATAAATCATACTATCTGTAATACTGTGACCCCTTTGGAAGTCCCATCAAGATAACCTAGAATGTGTTTCAGTTAATCCTTCTTTTCTGAATCCTCTTTCTTTATACTCTGGAAATTAGTTTTTAGCTACTAAATCATTATTCCAAAAGAGAAATATCTCTAAAATCTCAGACTATTAAATTATTTCTAAATAAATAAGAGAATTTCATTTTCTAGTAAGTTTATAATAAAGAGTACCTTTGATTTCTTCCATATATAATTTTATAAAGTAGTGATTTATAGCTACCATATTATGAACTTGAATTAGGATATTATTGGAAAAATCAAAATCTTATTTGGTAATGAGCCAGTACATCAAAGAAAGAATATCTTCATCCGGGAGAAAAACAGTCCAAAGATTTTGAGTTAGATCTCTCTGTATGTTGCCGACATAGAAACAGGAAAAATATGGCAAACACATATGAGAGAAAATTACTATAAATAACGAATTAATTAACATTAGTGAGAAATGTTACAAGGTATCTTAATAAAATGTTCACAGATCCAGACATTTGAGAAATCTGTAGAAGTCTTTGGAGGAGAGAATCAAGTAATCGCATAAATTGGGGGAGTAACCTAAGATGCGAATAATCAGTAACCTAATGAACCACAGCTGATTATCTTGCAATGACAGTGAAAGCAGAATGTAGGGGAAACTATCAATTCATAGGTCACTTATTAAAACATACTTTGAATTAAAATGAGCAAAAATAGTATACAGAAACTATAAGAACAGCTCATGTTTGCAGGTGTGTTATAATGGGGTTGAAAACAAGATAGTTTAGTTTTACAATTCAGCTTAGTTGTTTAGAGGTTAAGATGTTTTTAGGTCTAGACAGTTGTTTTAAGTTGATAATGATGAAATATGATAGCTATTGATTTACATTCAGAATTTTAGACACACCAAGATAGGAAAGATGTTTTCTTCAAGGCTATCAAATACAAATAGCCAAAATACTATGAATATAACATATTCATATATATATATATATATATATATATATATATATAAATCGTGATTGTTTCATGATTCTTCTTACTCTACATAGTCTATTGTATATGTGTAATAATATAAATGTATATATAAAATATTTAATAAAAATATGAAGAGAGCAGTGGCATTTGAAGTCTCTTGAAGATTATCAAAACAATTGGTGTTAAATATAAATAAGAATTCAATTCAGTTTTTTGACCTTTTATTTTTATTAGCTGAACTTGTACATGAAACATCATTTACATCTTAATTTATTTAAACACCCAACTGATTCTTATGTTCTAAGATATTACAACACTTATGATACTATATGAGAAACACAAAAATATTTAATGACTCTAGCGATCCATCTTTTTGTTGTTATTATTGTTACTGAATAAAGTTATATTTTAATTTTGTTCTTTTTTTTTTCTGATGTGTGTTTGTGGAGGGTGTGAATGTAAGCCAAGTATGTGTGATTGGCCACAGGCACCAGAAGAGAGTATCTATCAGAGTAAGCTGGAGTTACAGGTGATTGTAAGCCTCACCCTGAGGGTGCTGGGAACCTATCTTGGAAGCTTAGCAAAAGAAACGTGCCCTCTTAATCACTGAGAGAATGGAAAATGATAATAAGTGATCATTCTTCTATTAAGCTCATGGCACAAGGTCTATAGAATTGGCCGTTAAGAACAGGATTCCTAACAGAGAAACCATAAAGTTTTCCCACAGATAATTCCATGCTATATGCTTGGGTACCTTTTTCATTGTAGTAATCAAATACTTGAAATGGAGAGTTTATATTGGTTTACAATTTGAGAAAATACTGTACATTGTGGCAGAGAAGGCATGTGGGAGGAGCATGAGACATCTATTGCACTCAGGGTCAGGGAAAGCAGCACCTAAAGGAGGCTGGCCGGGCTATCAAAGTAGAGGGCATGGCCTACAGACTCATTTCCAGCCACTTTGCATCTGTGGTATTTTCAATAACTTTCCAAAACAGTGCCACCAGGTTGGACTCAGTGTTCAAGAACAATGCCATAAGGTTATGTTGGTTTTTTCTTCATTAAAAAGTTTCCAGTTGGCATTGTTCTAAAAAGAAAACAAAACTGCACCTACGGTATTACCCTGTTGTGCCTTACACACCACATTATTGACATAACTGAGGTTAACTAAAATGACAGATATCCCAGATATGCAGCAAATATTGAGTTGATCAGACATTGACACATCAGGTATTGACATAATCACAAAAGATACACTACAGATGGTTTAAAAATATTAGTTTAAATTTTCATTTATAGGCATAGCCAAAGATAATCTTTTTCACTCAGTTCAACGTACTGCCCTATGCTTTTAAGAAAGGAAAAGAGCATTTTAGGTCAATGGAAAGAGCATCACTATTGAGTAGGCAGTGGTTGCTGATAGGATATTGTTTACAATATTTAAATAAACTACATTCTTTAAAGATTATGTTATATACTGAACTGGTAATCCTCTTATTTGAAACTTTGGAAGCACCATAATGAATAAATTACTATGTTGCTAACTGATAGCAACCGCAACATATGTCTGATAAGAGAAGGATAGAATGCTTGTTGTAGGAAAGGGGTTTTAAAACACACAGCCTTGTGTTCTTACCCACTAGAGGCTTCACTCTTCTCAACATGCAGATGTTAAGTGTCTAACTCTACAGGTTGGGCTGTGCCATCACTCCTTTTCTCTCATGAATACCACATATATTTTACTATTTATACAATTATTATCGGTAAAATAGACAAAAAAGTTTTCAGAATAGCTCCTCTAGACATCACAGGATTATATTCTATATTCAAACAATGAAAAAGAAAACATTATTCTGTGATGCATTTTCATTAGCATAGCAGCCCTCATACCCAGCTCACATGGGGATGCTATCATCAAATGCCAGAATGGCTCTGTGGAGACAGAGTGTGGAAAGGAAACGTGATAGGAACTATTAATGGCTGCGCCATTCATTATTGATGTGATGTATTTATCAGGCTGGGGTGGATCTCAGGAGCTTACAATAGTGTATTGAAGTACAATGAGAATCTATTGTGTACTTAAATGAGTCACTCATTCTTTTGATAGTATTTAAATTAAGTCACATCTTCCTTTCTTGGCTAGTAATGTGGGTGAGATAATTAAGTCCAAAGCCCTTAGTGCAGAAGTCAACGTTAGAGACACATATGAATCTTCTTAAGCCCAGAGAATCTCATTGTCTTCAGGAATTTGATGGAGCATGCACTCCTTCACACCTAATAACAATGGTTCTATTTTCATTTTGAAGGGCATGCATTTAAACCTCTAAGTGAAAATTTCCCTTGTTACCACAATGCATATATATATATATATATATATATATATATATATATATATTTTTTTTTTTTTGCGTGCTTGAGTTTGAGGCCCTGTGACATGGAGAGATCTGAACATGGTGCCCTCCATCTATTCTGTCTTTCAGCTGAGGTAGTTTTAGTTAGTCACATTCTAGAAGGACTGGAAGGAGGATATACAAATGTGGCTCCTGTAGGATGCAGTATTACCACCAGGGCCATTGGATTCCTCAAGTTCCTTCAGTGTGCATCTTGGTCTCACCTTAGATAACATGGGACTTGATCAGATATAATAAAGGCAAACCCATATTTAAGCAGAAGAAACAGACTCCTATCGCAAGAAGAAAGCACTGCTATCCATTTCAATAGCTACCCTAAGTGACATGTTGATTTTTTAAACAGCAGTGAGTGATAGGACGGGTTCGGCATTGTGGAGATGAGAAGCTCAGCAGTAGCCAGTGGGATCAGTAAGTGAAGTCAGTATGGATGGGTACATCAGTGCTTGCTGCTATGGACACCCTTTTATGGTCCCAGATTATTTTCAACAATGGCAAGTATTATATCAACTGGCTTGTTTTTAGTACGACTTTCACACTTCCAAATGGTTCCTATTTGTCTCTCCTTGTTTCTACCTCACACTCATTGTCTTTGCTCATATGGTCTTTTCCCAACAGGTTCCTGATCAGCTTGTTAGACTACAGTTCAATGACCAGGAGTCTGTGTATAATCTAACCTTAGGTCACTTCTTCATAGCTAGATAAAGGTTTTCATGCTGCTACAGGTTTTATCTGTAGGGAACAACACCCTTTCCAATGTAAATTGAAAATGAAGCTACTGTTAATATTTTTTCAGCCATTTTCAATATACACTCAAACACTGAGTTGAGAGTCTGTCTAATGTGAAGCATCTGCTGCCTTTTCAGATGCCTGAGCAGAAATACTATGAAGTTATACCTGTAAACCAAGGAAACACACCAGCATCTCTGTCAGTATTGCAAGTGTGATCTTGGCTCCTTTTCAATGCAGCTTACTTCTGTGGTCATTCTTTCTGTAAAATGTTTGATTTCCACATTGTGATGAGCTTTTGCTGGATCCAACTAACTATATCTTTGCTGGTGCAAATAATGCTCTTTATATTATACAATGAAGAATGCATGGTAGCTCTTTAATTCTTGGCAAAACATCTATATAAGGCACATGAACAAATAATGTAAGTATTGCTTGCTCGTTTATGACATATAAACCTCTGACATATTCATGGCAACAGCATGGCCATTGTGTCATGATCACTGTCTTCTCTTCCTGTTATATTTCTTGATCTTCCTTTAGTGCCTTCAAACTGATTGTTTTTTTAGTGAGAGTCTTCATTACTTTCTGTGATTTTAAGAGTCCTCCTAGCAGGATGCTGTCTCAGTTGCTTCCCAGGAAACTAAATTGTGTTCAATAAAGTGAACCCAATTTGATGAATTTTACCTAGATAATACATATTTCTACCCCCATTACTAAGGGGGTACTCCCTACATCCCAACAATGTGTATTAGTAAATTCCTCCATCTCTTCAGGACAGGATCTCTCTTCCATCCTTTCTTGTACCTTCTTGGTTTCCTTTTTGCTACTGTGACAAATATTATGTCCAACATAGTGAGAAAATGATTTATTAGCCTTATACTACTAGGTCATAGCCCATAAGCAAAAACTTGTAGCAGAAACTGCTAAGGAGCCCTGCTTTCTGGCTTATTCACAACCTTATAGTTAGCCAGATTTATACAGCCCAAAGCCATCTACCTAGGGCAAAGTGGCTGGGCCCTCCATCACTGATTAATAATTACAAAAAAATCCCCCAAAGACCTGTGAAAACTATTCTGCTTTGGGCAACATCTAAGTTAGGACTCTATTTTCAGATTACTTTAGGCAGTGTCAAGTTGACAATTAAACCTAACAAGGACATATTCCCTACACATCCCTGATCCCATTATATTAGAATATAATAATAGTTAGAGGACTGTGAGCCAGAAAATAAAGGCAATGTGTCAGTTTTCTAGAGATGTAACAACAACAACAATAACAACAACAACAACAGCAGCAGCAAAACCCTTAAGTATGTGGTTTACCAAAGACAACAAAATATTTTTCACACTATGGAAAATTTGAACTCAAGTATCAGGCTGTTAATGTGTCTGGTCTCCCCTGAAGTTTTTTCCTTGGCTGGCAGAGACAATATTCTGCCTTAGGTAATATTTTTTCCTAATCCTAAATAAGTTCCATTTTGTTTCTCTCACCTTAGTTTTCCTTTTCAAAGTTTCTTTAGATACTCTGAAAAGTTCTTTGTATCCGGTGAAGCACATACTGTTGTTAGTAGTTGTTATCTTATAAAATAAATTAGGGGACAACATTACAGGCATATCTGTAATAGAAACAGAGGATGCTAGCTGCTGCATCAGGACATTGGTTCTACAATGATAGTCAACGTATCATAAGAACATATCTATATCATACTGAGAGTTAGAGTGTTCCTATGACTTTGTAGCGAGTTCCCAGCTAATATTTTGGAGATAGATGATGACGTAACCTAGGCTTATGTAGAGCTACCCAATACAACTGAGGATCCTCTTGCCTTTGCCTCTCCATGACTGGCAGACTAAGATGAAACATCATGTCCCCATTTCCTTTTTCTCAGTGCTGGAGGTTGACTTGTTGCACTTGCCCTGTCAGTCCTCTACCTGTGAGCTTTGTCTCTATCGCCCATTCTAGTAATCAATATAAAAGAGAAACGTCATGAGATATAATTTAATTTCATCAATAGGGAAAACATATAAACATCTCAAAGGAATTAATATTTTCCTAAAGCTGGAAGGTTTAGGAGAGATATCCTCTTTAACAAATGCCATGTGCTATGAAAGTTACTTAGGTACTTAGAGTTCCTTAGTATCATGAAGATGAGTCACTGTTAGGTGCAAATAAATGCATATTGGGGAAACTACAGATTTAATTCTTTCAACAGGTTATCAAACTGTCTCACAGGTGATCAAATGATCTATTTATTCAGAACAGTATATATATGTGTGTATATATATATATGTGTATATATATATATATATATATATATATATATATATATGGAAGATTTTGGTAGACCAATTTTATCCAGATATGAAATTTACCATGTCCAATGAAACTTTCCCCCATCAATAGCTTTATCTGAACATTAGGGAAAATTCTGCAATAGGTATTAGAGCTATTGAGTGGCTGTCATTGGCACCAATTAGAAGAGTCTACGCCTGACTTTAAAACCAGCCTAGTTAGGGTCTCATGGCTAAGCAGTCCTTCCAATCATAGAGGAGATATTGAAATACTCAGGGTAAGTGAGTCCAAAACTTTCCAGGGAAAGAAGCAAAAGTTCACTCTAACAAAATGAAAAACAGGTAATTGAGAGTCAAGACTCTTCCTCTCTTAAAACAAGGTTGAGATAATGTTACTTGAAAAATGTAGAAGTGCTGCTAGCTTCCTCTTTCGACTGAAGCACTGAAAGCTCTGTAACTTGTAATAATGCCCTGGTCAGGTTCAATCCTTTAAACAGGTTACCAAAGGTACTTCCAGGTAATTGAAGAGATTGATTTGTTCTATGTAGCAGTTTATTGTGCACTGAAGGGCACTTACCCAAATAATTTTGACCTTGGAATACTTCATTTTAGATCATTATTTCTAACAGTAATTATATAGAAGTGCCTGTATCCTCTAAGAGATACCCCTAATTTCTGATAATAAAACCATGTCATTAAACCATAAATGAATGCTTAAACTGGGTCTGTTTTCTGAGGGGAGAGTGAAGAACACTTAACTCATTTGAAAGTGGAATCGAATCGTCTAGGTTCACAAAAATACGTCAGGTCAGGAGCACACATCTCTTCATTACAAGTGAAGATTATGATCAAATGCAGTAGATCAACCCTACTGACCTTGGTTTTTAAGGTATCATTAAGGTAATATCTTCCTAGTATCAAAAGTCAGAAAGCTGACATGAACTCACAGTAGATTTTTCAACTAAAATCATAGTAGAACTAAGGAAGAAATCTACCATTTATTTTGTGGTTTCTAGATAGCAGACACTGTATTAATCATATAATGTACCTCTCTATCTCAATGCAACGAAGTAAGTAACCTTGGCTCCTGGGATGCAAGAGGATCCAGACTACAAGGAGAAACCTTCCCCAGGCCATGACTTCAAAGTGCTACAGCAATGGAGTGGAAGATCAGGAGTAAGATTCTGTCTGGTCAAACTTGTTCTGGATTTCTATCCTCACTTTGGCCATTATAGACTTTAATAAATGTGAGGTAACTTGCAGGCTGATACCCAGCTGGCCTTCCAATATTCCTTACAGTGTATACAAACCCATTGTGTTGGCTTCAAAATATATGATGGAGTTATTCTAATTTCCCATAGGTGATGGATTGGACTTTGAGATCATTTTTGTGATTCTTTATAAAGTTACAGCCATCCAACAAAATAGTTTTGTTCTAGGATGGACAGAGATTGTACTGATGTAAGTGACTATCCCAGTCAGGATCTATTGTGGACTGCAGCTTCCCAAAGCAAGCCCTATTATTCCCTGACATCCACACCACTCCTATTTGCTGTTGATTCGAAGTAGCAGACATCTCTATAGGTCTTAAATACAACAGCATTTATTTGACATCTTACAAAAGAGTTCATTAGGTCTGATATCTAAAGGATGCAACACATTGTTCATCAATCATACACATCACATTTATTTATTTTATTTTTTTTCAGTTTTCACAGCAATTATTTTTACTGAGAACAAAAACATCCTGAACTAACTGCCTTTGTAATATTGACTTTCAGCTATGGAATTCGGGGTGCACTGGTAGACTGAAACTGCCCAAATGTATACATCTGCTTGATACTTGTGGCTCATGAGGTTATAGATATCATTTTATGGGGGCCCAAATTGGAAAGCTTGAATGGAGTAGTCACTGAGAAATCCTGCCTTCATGAAGTGATAGAAGATGGTGGGTATTTAAAAACCATTCATAAAGGAACCCAGAGAATACAGATCCAAGCTCTAGTCCCCTCCTACTCCTTCCATTTCAAAGCAAACATTTAACTAGACCCTTGAGATGCCCTGGTTCCACGGGCTCTTATGACAACACACATGATTTAAGAAAGTTAAGCTGTACAGAGAGAAAGATGGAACACTTCTTACCACTGAGTACTGTTTACACAATACCTCTATATTTCAACATTTTCTGCTAATTGAAAGAATCCAAACAGATCATTCCTATGCTCAGTCAATGTAGCCTATAGGTATGCATTTGTTATGCTAATAAACTCACTAAATGGGTATTATAATAGACAATGTAGTTCACTTTTATAGTAATGTTTCTTGTCTGAACATAACATTTGATTCTACTTTACAATATTTGGGTTCTTCATATTCATATGAACTTGCTAAAACTTATTTGAGTTTATTGTTTTTTACTTAAATTTATTATAGTTTTTTGTTTGAGAATATGCAACAGTGAAATTCCTGACCATGGAAAAGCTGAACGTTAACAGAATTTTACACTTTAACTTTGTTTTGTGCCCTATAATCTGGGCACATTATGTGCACGTTCTAGAGAGTTGTATCTTTTCAATGATCTGGGGAGTCACTGGGTTTCTCATGTGTTTTATTAAAATATGTTTCAATGAAGCCTCCAGAAACTATATGAAAATCTCATTTGCGGACATTGTTACATATTATTTCATACATACAAATGTTTGTTTCTTATAAAAATATAAATTATGTAAATTTAGAGATGTACCAAAACTATGTGCTACAAGTACCATTGCACTTCTAAAAATGCAGAAAATAAATATCAGAGACATTAAGCAACTTGGGAGACAAAAGTCTAACATATTTTAGATCAAGAAACTGCCTCTAACAAACTTAATGAGAACACATTGCGATATATTAAGATATAATGATAATGGAAATCAAAATACTTTCTATAAACAGATTTATAACAAGATTAAGAAAAATGACATTTTATTCACACTAAAATAATATTAATTGGTTGGAATTTTTTGTATATTCCACCATAAGCTAAAAAGCAATTTTGTACCTGGAGAATGAAGTAACTAAAAGAATATGTTACAGTATATTATTTATTAGCTTCACAGAACAGTAAAAATCTTGTTTTTTATTGGTTAATGTCAATACTTTATATGATATTTCAGTTTCCCTTGTCTTCTGGTATGGTTTATCTAACGTAATGCTTTTATAAAACAGACACTTGTTAAGCATGATAATAAAGGAAAGAATCCAAGTTACTTACATAGGAGGAAAATTTATTATGATTTTAGTCACAGTTGATGGGAGATGTGATATCATTTTCTTCCGTGGTGCTGCTACTCACACGTTTCCCTTCTATGTAAAGAACCTTTCACACATAATCAAGCAAGAAACTAAACTGGGGTCACAGTCAAAATGAAGACATGAAATTAAAGTGCAGACCTGTTGAAAAAAAGGGTTTCAGTATGAGAGGGGTGGGATGGAAGTGGGGTTAGGAAATGGAAATACCAAAATTAATTGCGTAAATAAATGGATTTTTCAACCATAAAAAAAAAGAAAAGAAAATGTATAAATGACAATAACTCCCAAGGGAACATTTCCAACCTGGAGAAAATAATCTAATATTTTTTTGACAGTCATCTGGTGATCACACCCTTTCTCATTACTCATTCCATTTGTATGCTCCTCCTCTCAAAATGTTGACATTTCCCCTCATTATCACATGGGTCACTTACCTATGCCATCAGCTTTCAACAAATGCTTCTTGGTAACACAGGGGTTAATATCTTCTCTAGTGATTTTTTTCACATTTTACAGAGGGGTATAACAATGGCTATCATTACAACTTAAAAATGCTTATGTAAAAACAAGTGATAGGTAAAGAAGGGCATGTGTAAATGTTGTTTTTATTTCTTCAGATGAGGGGAGAGATGAGAGCCATTTCCAAATCTTTCTAGCTCTTTCTGAACTCTCTCTGGTTGGTTCAGCTCAGCTGTCCTGGCATAAATTCATCTCCAAGCAGACCGATTCAAACTGGCTTCTCTTGGCTTCTTACTAAATTGCTCTACTTGGTTTCAAATGAATTCTGTCAGTATGTTCTAATCTTTGGTCTCCTTCTCATTCTCTGGTCAGACTATCTTTACCTGTGTCTAGCTTGTTCTTTCTACAACCTGTCTCTGTAAAACTGTACTGACAATAAATTCTTGGCAAAAAAAATTTCTCCTCTTCTCTCCCTGTGCTGCTCATAAGTAACCTCTCTTTCCTGTCCTGTTCTCATGATAGTTGGGCAAATCCCATTCTGGTTCACACTGTCAAATCTTTCTCTGATTCATCATTTTGCTTGCCCTTCAATTTGATTTTACTCTCAAACACGGCTGATTTTTTTTTCTATAATTAACTAACCTTACCTTTATTGTTTGGGATTAAAGGCATGTCTGCACTCCATCCAGATTGCATAGGCCTCCAAGGTCTTTGGATGTGATCCCTTGAAGAGCAGCCATGTTGCTGGATTAAAATTCCTCTATAGGCTGTGTAATACAGACATGGTAAGCCTCAGATGCAATTAAAAATGGTTGAGAGATTGCAATGGCTCATTCTCATGGTGCATGTCAGAGACATGTGAGTAGAAAGCAGACATGCATACAAACACAGAGAAAGAGAAAGAAACAAAGACAGAGAAGACAGAGAGGGGGAGAGAGACAGAGACGAGACAGACAGGAAGAGAGACAGAGAGAGAACTTTTTTTTTTTTACTGGGAAGAGTCTCTGAAAAAAAGGAATGCCCCGATCCCACAGAGTACAAATTTTGCTTTCCAGCTGCTGAGCATTTTACTCTGCTGCAAGACAAGTCTGTCCCTAATGGGGTACGATATTACACAATGAGGCTCTGCATCTTTCTTCTCTAGGCTGCCCATGCAACTTTTGTAATTGGGCCACTAACATGCCCAGGAGAAGAATGATTTCCTTTAACAAGCCATATATCTTCTG
This sequence comes from Acomys percivali, assembly GCA_907169655.1. Lineage (NCBI taxonomy): Eukaryota > Metazoa > Chordata > Mammalia > Rodentia > Muridae > Acomys > Acomys percivali. Next base: position 10,407,737 of record OU015749.1, read on the forward strand.
CTAATGGAAGTAACATCTGTTTTATAGTCAAGTCCAACTGGATACAGTTATTCAAAGCCTTATCCGAAGGCTAATACCATTGTAAACATTCGTAAAGAAGGAAAGATTGTCAGAAGAGGGCACTAAACTAGGAATGCATTTGTAATCAGGTTATGGGAATATGAGTGAGGGGGGCTGGAGAGATGGTTCAGTGGTTAAGAGAGCTTCCTGCTCTTCCAGAGGACCTGAATTTGATCCAGCCACATCAGAAACCTTACAACTAACTATCTATGTCTCTAGTTCCAGCAAATCTGGCACCCTCTTCTTGCCACTAAGAGCACCTAAATACACATGACAGGCACATACACACTCAGACACATACATACAAAATAAAATATATCTTTTTTAAAAAGATGAATAAGGCCATTTTCTCTATGAGAATGTAACTTTATTGGCTATGCTGATCTGACTGATAATGGGCAAATGCTATTTAATAGGATGGTAGTCATTAGATATACTTCAAGTGGCAAGACAGTGAGCTGATAAAACTAATGCATAAGGTCTAAATGTTGCAAGGAAGTCCAGTTAAATGTAAATACATAAATATTCAGCATGGTGATCATCATAGCCATGGGTTTATATAGACATAGATACTCATGCGGTGAGACTGTGGTAAGATTCTGAGTATATCAGGGAATATAAAATTCCAAGCAGCAGGTGAATACGGCTATATCCCAGCAGCTGATAGAAAAGCTGGACAATGGGATGTCTATAGGAATAGGGAAATTAAAGTCAGCATGTTTCATATGTCCTTTCTTTTACCTCACTGTAACATAAATACTGTAGACTGACCTTGACCTACAGCCCACCATTTACTCTCTGTGTTTTCATGAAACCTGAAATCCAGGTACCAGGCTAATCTTCCTATTGCAACGTTCTTGGTAGTATTCTTATCAGGCAATGAAACTTTCTGTGTCTTCCCCTTGCCCCTTGAGCAATGCTCTAGCTTGCTTCTTTTCAACTTAAACCTGTCACACAGATCACATTTCTCAATAGAAGACTTCAGCTTAAAATATGATCAGTTCTTTTGATTGTGTCAATCTAAATAACGTGAGGTGCTAGGACAGGTCGTCAAAGGGAAACAGCCTATTAATATTGATGCCTATCTTCTGATTATTGGAGGATAATGAAAGTTGATTCTGTTCTGGAATACACAAGAGGCAGATTTAGAGAACACAATAAAAAGTTGGAGTCTTGGCTCCAAATTAGGTGTTTATGTTGGCTTGCACCTAGATCCATCTCTTTAAGGTTAATGTTCTAGCCTAATTCTCCTGGACTCTCTCAACATCTGTGCAGGAAAGGAAAGGAGCTATCAGTAGTTCCCTGTAATCCACAAGCTTGTTAAAGTTTTTAAACTTTAGATAACAACCATCCTAAAGAGAAAGCATATGTATTTTTTCCCCAAGATTGGAAATGTCACCTGGGACATTGTTATTGTTTCTATATATTCCTTGTGTGTGAGGAAATGGAATTCTTTTTTTTTTTTTTTGGTTATGAGTTTTAGTAAGCAAGCATGCTAAAGAGCACTCAAATAAGACAGATCAGACCAGACCACAGGTATAAGTAGAATTTCTGGTAAATTATTTAAATTAACCTATGGAAAACATTATTTGTTAGGTTTGTTTCCTGATGGAAAAGTTTGCATGTGCTCTATGTGCAGTTCTATTGTAATCTGTAATCTGACTACTACACAAGGTGAATGTCACATTCATCTCCCCACCCCCGAATCTAAGCATAGTCCCTTCTTCCTTTAAATGCAGCTGATACCATTTTTGTGAAGCTAATGTATAATATATTGTAAACTTATGTATACTTTATTGTCCAATTACACAATTCCTAGTTTGTATATGATAACAGTAGTAAACATTTACGTCAAATCAATATTATTAGTATTGCATTGTGAATAAAATGTTAGCTTTTTAAAATCCTCCCTGTAATTGTGAATAGACATTCTTAAGACCATTATTAAATAATTTACATAATTTATAATCACTATAAGAAACCAATGTCATATCTACATGGGAAAATGTGTACAATGTGTACTAGGGAAGCTTTCTCTAAGTTCTGGGCACCTTGAGTCACCGCGGGAAGCACGCTTCACAAGGCACATGAACAGCCCAACTTAATCCTCAGGATCCGCATGGTGGAAGGAGACACTTTACTCCCAGAAGTGTTCCTCTGACCTTCCTACCTGGGGAGTGGCACTAAGCCTCCCAAAATAAGTAAATAGATGTAATTTAAAAGACATTAATAAGTTTTCATAAAGATAAACGTATCTTTGGGACAGAATAAGGAGTGACAAAAGTGATACGTACATAAATAACCCCTTGATTTTTGTCAGTTATTCTAACTTTTGATACTTAATTAAAAGAAATAAAAGGCTATGACCTTGCATAGTGTTCTCGCTTCATTAAAAGGAAGACTGCGAAGTCCCTATGTTATATTGTTGGCATGGTACCATCTCTGCTCTTTCTTCAGTAACAACTCCCAACTCCACTTCTTAATTCTTTGCCCACTGAAGACCCACAGCTGATCCAACTCAGCAAAATGTCTCGTCTTAGGTAAAAGACATCTGCCTACACATAACATCATCCTACTTTCTTTTTTAAGTTTTTTTAAATTTTATTTTAGTTTTTCCATTTACTTTAATTTTTTGTTTTATTTGCTGCTTTCATCAGTCTGTTCTTAACAATGAGTCCATTTTTGCTGAAGTTACAACATGAAGTTTTATCACATGAGTGAATGTAAGAATGTAGCCCCCTCTCTCTTCTTCTTCTGGTTTTACCCTCCCTCACTCATCTTCCCTCTTCCCTTCACTAGTGCTAAGAAAGTGGGAGAGCCCTGCTCCACTATCATCTGACCCCAACCTATTAAATCTTATCTGGACTGCCTGTATCCTTTACCTTTGTAACCTGACAAGGCCACTCTGCCAGAGGGAAGTGATGAACAATGAAGACCAGAGTCCATGTCAGAGGCAGCCTCCTACTCCCCATATTATGACACCCACAAGAAGACTGAGCTGCCCATCAACTACATCGAAATAGGGGGCCTAGGTCCTCACCATGCATGGTCCTCAATTAGTGCATCAGTATCTGCAGCACTACCACTCCCGGGCTCAGACTCTTGGCTCCATTGGTCTCCCCATGGAGCTCCTATCCCTTCCAGGTACTTCCATCCCCCAACTCCCTGCACTCCAGCACAAAGTTTGGCTGTGATAATCAGCATCTGCTTCAATCTGATGCAGCATGGATTCTTTCAGAGGACCTCTATGGTAGGCTCACATCTTGCTCCTTGTCTTCAATCTCTCTAGTGACTATTCTATTTGCACTTCTGAATGAGAATTAATTATCCTCTTTAGGGTCCTCCTTGTTATTTAGCTTCTTTAGGTGTGTATATTTTAATATGTATTTTAATTATGTATTCTGTGGCTAATAAACAGAATTCTTTATAGACCTTGAAAGAATAATTTTTAACTTCATATGGAAAACCAAAACAAAAATCCCAAATAGATAAGACAGTCTTGTAAAATAATGGATCTTCTGAATGGAAAAACAAAACAAAAATCCCAAATAGATAAGACAGTCTTGTACAATAATGAATCTTCTGCAGGTATCTCCATCCCTGATTTCAAGCTGTACTATAGAGCAACAGTAATAAAAACTGCATGGTACGAGCGTAGAAATAGACAGGAGGATCAATGAAATCAAACCTAAGACCCAGAAACAAGCTAACACACCTGCAGACACTTGACTGTTGACAAAGAAGCTAAAACAATACAGTGAGAAAAATAGCATATGGAACAAATGGTGATGATCTAACTGCATGTATACTTGGAGAAAAATGCAAATAGACACTTATTTATCACTCTGCACAAAACTAAAGTCCAAATATATCAAAAACCTCAATAAAAAACCAGACAGAGTAAATCTGTTAGAAGAAAAAGTGGTGAAGAGCCTTGAACTCATTTGGCACAGGAGACAATTTCCTGAACAAAATACCAATAGCCTAGGCTCTCTAAGATCAACAATTAATAAATGAGACCTCATGAAACTAAAAAGCTTCTATAAGGAAAAGGACACTATCAACAGAACAAAATGACATCCTACAAACTGGGAATAGATCTTGATCAATCCTACATCTGACAAAGTCTCATACACAAAACATAAAAAGAACTCAAGAAATTAAACACCAACAAACCAAATACTCCAAATAAAAAATCGGGTACAGAGCTAAACAGAATTCCTCGCGAGGAATATCGAATGGCTAGAAACACTTAAAGAAATGCTCAAAATCCTTAGTCATCCAGGAAATATAAATCAAAACAACTCTTGAGATTCCATCTTATACCCATCAGAATGGCTAAGATCAAAAACTCAAGTGAAAGCACATGCTGGCATGGTTGTGGAGAAAGGGAAAGACTCCTCCATTGCTGGTAGGAGTGAAAACTTGTACAACCATGTTGAAAATCAATCTGGCATTTTCTCAGAACATTGGAAATCATGCTACCTCAAGACCCAGCTATACCACTCCTAGGCATATATCCAGAAGATTCTCTACCATACAACACGAACATTTGCTCAACTATGTTCATAGCAGCTTGATTCATTTAATAGCCAGAATATGGAAATGACCAAGATGTCCTTCAGCAACAGAATGGATAAACAAACTGTGGCACATTTACACAATGGAATGCTACTCAGCTATATATTTGAAAAGAAATCCTGAAATTTGCAAGCCAATGGATGCAACTAGAAAATATCATCCTGAGTGAGGGAACTCAGACAAGAAAGACACACATGGTATGTACTCATTTATTAGTGGATATTAACCACATAATATAGGATAACCACACTACATCCTACCCTCAATAAACAAGACTCAGCCTCTTCCCCATCTGGGAACAACCCAAGGATGCCCAGGGAGATTAACTGGAGTTTCTAATGTGAATGTATGTCATAATTCATCTGTCCAATTTTTCATCCTATTCTCTCATGTTTTGTTCCTAAGGGGATTCAGACAAATAACTTTCTTCTTTCAGATGTATCTCAGACACTGCTGAAATACAGGTTTCTTCATCAACATGGCATGTGTAGAATTATGGAGCTTTGCACAGCTTTAGCTCATAATATTAGCTCTGCCATAGCTCAGTGACTAGAGGCAATCCTATGGCTTTAACCTAACAGTAACTTGGATAAGTAATATGAACATAGATGCAATATTCAATGCATCACTTCCACCACATTTTTCTTGCATATAGGGACAGTTTTACTTTTTTTGCACCCACACTACTTAGCCAAGAGTCTAGGATTTGTCAGTGTTGAACAGGTTTTGGCTATCAATAAGCACAAAACCTCTAAGAATGCATAAATGTTGAGTTGCATGGAACTTTTTTCCCCAAAATGATTGTAAAGTTGCATAACAAAGAAGTGCAATTTAGGCCAGGTGTGGTGGTGCACACCTTTAATCCCAGCACTTTGGAGGCAGAGGCAGGCAGATCGCTGTGAGTTCGAGGCCAGCCTGGTCTACAAAGTGAGTCCAGGACAGCCAAGACTACACAGAAAGACCCTGTCTTGAAAAACTAAAAACAAAACAAAGAGGTGAAATTTTGTTTGAAGGATATAGTAAGGAACTTTAATTTAAAATCTATAGAAATGTTACATCAGCAATATATTAAGATGGTCTTATGTTGTTTATTCAGAGGAAGATTGCAAGTAAGAAAAGTGTCTGAATTTGTTGGCTATTGTAATCTTATTAGCTGTATACAAATGCTCAGGTTATAGAATGTTCTAGAATTGCTTGTTCAAACACATTGTTAAGTGAGGCTTCTGGTTGCTATTAGTACTGAAATGTGTTAACCATCCAAAAACGAAATGTAATTTGTCTTTATTAAAAATGATGAAGTGCCCTTGAGGATAGCTTCATCAGATACATAATATTTGCAGGAAAAAAAGATTTATCTTCAGCATTCTCTGATTAACTACACTTGACTGTGATCCTTCTCTCACTTGGCATTTTGAGTACTTAAAACCAAAGCTAATTTGTGCTTGTTTGTGTATTGCTTGGTAGAGTGTGTTTAAAACCATGTGTGTATGTGTGCTCGTAACCAAAAACTAATTAGGAGTTTCCACAGTTGTATTTTCTTCTTCTCACTCTCATCTCAGTATTTCTATTTCACAGAAGAGTCACTTAAGTTTAATTTGCCATTTTTTCGGTCATGCTCTCTTCCAAGTTACTGGCAACTTTTATCTTACTTTAAGGAGCAGGTACTGCTCCTAACTTTAAGAGTAGAAAACTGAGAGGCAAGAATGATGGGGCAGTGAGTGAAGGCATGTTCTACATGTGCATGGAGACCCAAGTGTGATCCCTGCAACTGATGTAAAGGTGCTATGCTGGATAGCTATGTCAAGTCTAACTTGACACATGTTGGCATGATCAGAAAGGAGGGATCCTTGATTGACAAAATGCCTCAACCATAAATTCCAGCTGTAAGATATTTTCTTAATTAGGCATCAGTTGGGGAGGGCCCCACCCTGGGCTGGCCCATTACGGAGCTGGTAGTCCTGGATTCCATAAGAAAGCAGGCTGAGCAAGCCATGGGGCAAGAGCCGGGAAGCAGCATACCTCCATAGCCACTGTGCCAGCTTCTGCTTCCAGGTTCCTGCCCTGCTTCAGTTCCAGTCCTCATTGCTTTTTATTATTATAATTCATTCATATTACATATTGGCTGTTATCCCCTCGCTTATATTTTTATCTTCCCTCCCTTGCTTCCTCTTCTGCCCTATTCTCCTCCCGTAGACCGCTAACAGTTGTGATCTTCTTCCCCACTATCTGATAATGAACTGTTATGTGAAATCATGAGCGAAATAAACTCTTTCCTCTCCAACTTGCTTTTGTCATGGTCTTTTGTCACAGCAATCGTAACCATAAGGCAGGTGGTGAGAGACAACAGACAATATAAATTTGGTCTTAACAGAATTTCTATCATGCACACATGCACACACACACACACACACACACACACACACACACACACACAAGATATATGATATAAAATAATATTTTACAGGAGTAGGAAAATGTCTTGTATTCCTAATATAAGAAAAGCAAAGCATGGGTGAATCAGTAATTAGTCCATATATATGGTGATGTTTCTACCTGAGCTCATGCTCAGCCACTCTTCATCTCTTTCCGACCAGCACTGTCAGACTGCAAAACCCAGAGGAGGCTTTTGAGAATCCATTCTTTTACCATTCTATTCTTTTGTTCATTGTTCTCTGCCAAAAATGATATATTTTCCAGAAGTGGCTGCAGGCAGGTGCAAGTTACTGAAGGGAATTGCCTGACAAGTGCTATCAAAGTGTGTGGCAAAAAAAAAAAAAAAAAAAAAAAGTCCCACTACGCAAGTAATTTTTGGAAAGAATTTAGATGATTGTTTGAGAAGAAACCCCTAAGGTTTCCATATAGTTTCTGTCTTCATGAGGACAACTTTAATCACGACAGTAAGTATCAGAGAGTTAGAAGCAATGTGACTGTACTGTGACTTTGGAGGGGGGGACCTTTGGCAGGTGCATTGATTAACCTTTATGTTCAAATTGATGAGATAAAGAAACAACATAAAACACATGCACGTCTGTTTGTGTGTCTGTATATTTGACGACCCGAAGGATATATTAGAAATCTTATGGAAATCCACTAGTTTTTAAACCATTTTAAAATTACAACACTTTAAAGGCGGAATTTGAAAAGAAGTACCCTGTTTGGATGGAGAACTGGGCTCTCAGAGTCGATGGATTATTAAATGAAAATCTTTGTAACAGATACTGCCTTAATGAGCACATATTCTCTTCCAGCATAAACCATAGTTGTAACCTCACGGTTGCCAGTGGCCTTTATCTTTTCAAACTACGTTTTTTGCTTCTTGCTGTGCCATCTGCTCCTTTTCATTGTAGACCTGTGTAAGAGTAATTACTAATAACCGCACCACACTGTCAAAAGCAGGTTGTCGAACAAGATCTTCAGCTGAAGAAGGTATGCCTTTATTTTTACATTCAGCCTCAGCCAAGTTCTTAGAGCATAGGCATAAAGCAGATACTTTTCCTTTGGCCAAAAGATCTCAGTAATGGTCTCCAGCCCAATTACTCATATTGTTCCCCCGCAAAAGCTCTCGAGTTGAGGCTTCATAGTCCAAATAGCTTTCTGCACTCCTGTTTTCAAAGCTTCTGCTAGGATGGCCCATTATACTCTACTTACGGCTTTTGACCAATTTTGTAGTCCAAATTTCCAAAACAAAAGAAAAAAAACCAAAAAACCAAAACCAAAAACAAAACATCCCCATCCCTTTAACTGTCATGCTCATGTCTGACACAGCAATAGCCACTCCCTGAGTCACTTTTCTACTTCTGTGATAAAACCATGACCAAAGCTACTTGTAGAAAGGATGGTTTGCTTCTGTTTACAGTCTCAGAGGAGGAAGTCTCCATGACAGCAGAGCACAACCACAAGCACAAAGCAGAGAGCTGGCTGGGAATGGGACCATGGGAGCATTTTAAACCTCGCCTCTCACTCCTGTGACATAGTGCCTTCAGACAGCCCATAATTCCTAAGCCTGCCTAGACAGCACCACCAGCTGCCAACCAAGTCTTCAAATGCAACCTAAGTTGTACTTTCCTATTCAAACCACCACAAAAATAAAGAGAATACAAAACTTGGAGGGAGACGGGATGCAGATTACTGGGAGAGGGGGAAATGGGTGGAGGTAGTAGTGGATTTTTGTGATCAAGATATGTTTTACAAATAAATGAAAGTTTCCAAGAATACATTCACATATTTAATATATCTCAATATAGTTTGTGTCTTCCAAGTCTATATGCTTCAGAACTTAATCTCAACATCGTGGTACTAGGAAAGTGGATATATCCCAACTTCTCTGGGATCTTAGAGGTAGGCTTTTAGAAGATGAAGTAGCTTAATTGTAAAACTAAACTATCTGCTCTTCAACCCCATCAGAGACTTGAGAGGAAATAAAATTAATTACCTGAGTATACAGGGAGTTCAGGTTAGCGGCTTCCCAAATGAGAAGATGACAGAGACAGTTTCCTGCCTGAATAGTCACTCAAAACTCTCTATAACGATGGAGCATCATCTTCAGCCTTCTGGCCCAATAAATCTGACAGACATATTTGTGAGGCAGGAACTATTGAGGACTTTTTTTAGGAGTTAAGATGCTTTTCGGTCTAGATAGGTGTTTTAAGTTGATAATGATGAGATATGATAGATATTTATTTACATTCAGAATTTTAGATGCACCAAGATAGGAAAGATGTTTTCTTATAGGCTGCCAAATACAAATAGCCAAAACACTATGAATGTAACTTTTATATAATTCCTGATTCTTTCGTGGTTCTTCTTGCTGTAGATAGTTTATTGTATATATGTATAATAATTTAAATGAATATGTAAATTTTTTAATAAAAAAGAAGAAGATGGGGTGGCTAATTTTCACTGGTAAATCAATGGGGTTTGTAATCACTGTGAAGACTCACCTCTGTGAGTCTGTGTGTGCCTGCTTCCATAAAAGCTTAATGAAATAGGACAGACCTAGTCAGAATGTGGGTGGAAACATTCCTTGTATGGGCTCCTGGAAGAAGAAGAAGATGACCAGCATTCTCATTCTGTTTCTTGATATCATATACCCTATAATTTTAGGTGCATCATACACCTTGTGCCAAGACATGCCATAATATGAATTATATAAAACAGTGAGTCAGAATATAGCTTGATTTCCTTATGTTGGGTATTTTGTCATAATAACAAGAAAATGAACCAATACAAATAGTAAGTAAGATTACCATGAACAATTCATTGATATTTCATCAGTTCAAGCAATTTCTAATTTCCATCCTCTTACTACTCAAGCCAGTGGATCCTATCTGCAATTGACTGCCTTGGTGTGAAATGCAAGCTGTGTCGTTAAAGCCAGTCATGTAGTAATGACTAATGAGTACAAGCATCATCAGAAACCATGAACATGAACTTCTATACTTCCATCTGAGTACATGTCCAGAGCCAGTTCTATTGCACTTTAGCTCATTGCCACCAAACTTCAGAAGTTCACTGAGTAAGAGCATAGAGATGATGCAGTTCCACGCTTGAAGACAGACAAGTCCTTCAGAGTAGTCTTCTAACCTGAAGAAGCTTATGATGCAAGGCTTTTGTGTATATCATAAACAATTTGCAAGTGGAATTCACTTTAGGGACATTATTTGGGCTTATTTTTCTCAAAAGCCTAATGTATAAATTTGTGCTAGAATAGGACTTGAGATACTGCTTGGAACTTTTCAATCACAGTATGATTTGCTTTGTTTGCAGTAGGATGTCTTGTGGTATTTTGAAGTACCCTTTCTCTGGCAACAAGAGCAACTAGGCCTAAATTTTTAAGTGATGAGTTTGATGGCATCTATTGACTTCTACAGGGAAGGGATGATTACAAGGCATCATCATTAAGCAAAAAGGGTACACTGTTTCTAAAATAATTAAAACTTAAGTGAAGAGCCCTGTCATAATTCTTCCCTCTGATCCTCCCCAAAGAGTAAGCAACTGTCTGTGTTTTTCTTTCTCCTCACCTGCTTCTCAAGAGATAACAGGTTTTCTCATCACAATTGTATTTCACAGAAAGGGTGTGAAGATAAGTGAGTTTCCATTTGTAAAACACTCTAAAGTCAGAGGTGCTATAGTTGATGACAGTGAGAAAGGAACAGGAAAATAGGTGACAACTTGCTAAAAATTTCTGTCATTGTCCATTTGTGGATAAACTTCAGGGGTGGCTCATAGTAAAATCTTTGCCCAAAGGTATAGAAATCTATGTGCAGACAGCAGCATGCTGAGTGTTGCATAAAGCATGCTAAACACCTATTATCTCACTCTTTCATAATAGCAACACTTATACAAAGGAAAGTCAAAGCAAGCACATGCTGTTATGATGACAGATCTGAAACAATTGTGAAGGAATTGAGCACAAAAGAAACCTCATGCTCCCAGAAAAGTGAGGTAGAGAGGAAGGGACACACACACACACACACACACACACACACACATACACACACACACACACACATTAACACATACACACACAAATGCAAATACAAATGCACAGAAAGAAAAAGAGAGGAGAGAGATCAAAGAGACACAGAGATACACACTGAGAAATGTACAGCTCATAGTTTAGTAGATTAACTGTTAGTTAATCCAATGTATCTCAATGTGGCTTTTGCATCATCTCTAAGGTTAAAGTCTTGAATGGTAGCTGTAGTGGTACAATTAATTTTTATGTTTACAATCCTCAATAGAGACTGGAGAAAGTAGCTCAGTTGGTTAAAATGCTTACTGCCAAGCCTGACAGCCTAAGTTCTGTGCCCAGTATCCACATTGTTAAATGATAGAACTGGCTTCTATATATTGTACTCTGATCTCCACATATGGATGACGAAATAGGTGTGCCAATGTATATGTGCAACACACACACACACACACACACACACACACACACACACACACACATAACTAAAAATAACTTTAAAAATGAATACAGGGCTTAGCCATGGTTTCTAACTTGTTGCTTTTATGTATCATTCACTATTTTAAATGTTTACCTCTAGGTCTTCATAAAAGAGAGATGTTAATATTTTCTATCATATGTTACCAGTATAATTATAATAAATTTAAGTAAGGGTTTTTCCCTTTAATTTCATCTAACCTATTAGAGTAGTGAGGCTGTTCCAAAGAAATAGAAACAATAGAGCATAGATATAAGGAAAAGAATATTTAATATAAGAATTCAGCTTGATAATTACAGCCTGGCAAAGGCTATAAAATAGGCAGGAGGGAAGGCTCAATAAAAAAGAAAGCTTGCTGCTCTTGTAGAGGATCCTAGCTTTGGTTTTCAGTAACTGCAAGTTGCTCACAATCACCTGAAGCTCTAGGTCCAGAAGACGTGACACCATCCCTCTTCTGCTCTCCTTAGCATTGGCTATGCATGTGATGCACATGTACACACAGACAAAATGCTCATATACATACAATAAAATTCAGCCTTAAAGATTCTACCAAATGTAAGGCAGAGTCATGAGAGAACCAGTGCAGTTATTTCATCTGATTTTAGCATACTGATAACCATGGGGCCTCTTGATGTGAATGTCAATCATATCAGAGAGGAGATAAGCTATCCCAGCTCATGCTGGGAGGAAAAATTCTCTATTATTTATATCACTCCTGGATATATACCCAAAAGATGCTCCACCATAAAACAAGGATATTTGTGGTACTATTTGTAATAGTCAGAAAATGGAAACAACATGAAATTTGTAGTCAAATGAATGGATCTGGGAAAGATCATCCTTGGTGAAGTAACTGAGTCTAAGAAGGAGATGCATGGCATATACTCATCTATAAGCAGATATTAGCCATATGATACATGATAAGCATAGTCCAAAGACTTAAAGAACACACATGGTATATACTCACTTATAATCGGCTATTAGCCACATAATACAGGATAGCCATAATCCACAGACCTAAAGAAATTAAGTAACAAGGAGGGCCCTAGGGAGTTTGCTTAATTCTCATTCAGAAGACAAATAGAATAGACACTGGAAGTGGGTGAAGAGAGGAAACAGTAAGGGAACCTACCACAGAGGTCCTCTGAAAGTCTCTTACCCTGCAGGGGATGGAAGCAAAAGCTGAGTCTCATAGCCAAACTTTGGGTAGAGGACAGGGAGTCTTATGGAAGAGTTGGGGAATAATAGAACCCAGAGCAGACAGGAGCTCCACAAGAAGAACAACAGAGCTGACACATGTGGGCCCAGGGAGGCTGGCAGAAACTCATGCACCAAACAAGGACCATGGATTGAGAGGACCTAGGTCCCCTTCTCAGATGTAGGCTATAGGCAGCTTAGTCTCCATAGGGGTCCCCAGTAAGGGGAGCAGGGGCTGTCTTTGCCATGGGCTTTATTTTCTGCTCTTTGATTACTTCCCCTTGGCATGGTGCCTTACCAGGCCACAGAGAAAGAGGATGCAGGCAGTCCTGATGAGACTTGGTAGACTGGGGTCAATTGATCTAGGAGAAGAACTCCCCCTTTGAGGACTAGGGGAAAGCCATAGGGAGGAAGAGGGAGGGAGGGTGAGACCAGAAGGAGCTGAGGGATTGGGCTATGATTGCGATGAAGAATGAATAATTTTAAAAACCTTAATTATGTGTGTATGGGGGGAGAGACACAAGTGTCCACAGGGTCCAGAAGACAGCACGACAGCACATCCCCTGCAGCTTGAGTTACAGGAAATAGTCAGTTGCCCCATGAGGCAAAACGGGGTTCTCTAAGAACAGTGCTTGATCCTAACTACTGAGCCATCTTTCTAGCCATCAGAAGCATCCTCACATACACTCCAATATGCTGCACTACCAAAGGTATCTCATAGCCCATTCAAGCATTACTATGTTGATGGTGATCACACATATTTAACTCTGTAACTCTTTTAAATAACTATTATCACAATCTATTGATCCACATATATGTGCCTTACGAATAAACACTTAAGTATGCTGTTTTTAGCATCAGTACAATGACTACAACATAATGGCTGCCTTCCAAAATTACCGATCCCAGAAAAGTTTATTTATCTTAGATGCTTTTTCTTTTACCTGTTGTTCAGCTGGGACTAAGATTTGATCAGAGTAATAAACTTACATGTTTAAAATGTGCCTTGATTTAGCAATATCATCCTGTTTGCACTGGCTCTTTACCTTTCTCTGTTACTCACATGACAAACATAGGCACATACCACTTTCCTACCCTAGTTAGTTTAGAGCATTGTTTCTTCTATACAACTTTTCAGGACCAAGGTAAGTTTCTCTAATTTTTTTCTATCATTCTCTGTTACTATACTTATTACAAGCTCACATATACATCTATATTTACACATAGTACTTATGTATCTACTTTTATTGCTTCCTACTGTGATTACTACTTTAGATTATTGCACTTAATTGGATTAACTGCACTTTATTGGATTAAGAGTATCCTAGAGAATTGGTGAGACACACCTTGGAGTATGCTCATGAGAGTACTTCTGAAGAGGAATAATCAAAGGTAATAGCTGCCCAGCATGTACATGGTACTGTCCCATTGGCTGAGAGCCAAAGTGGATACCAGGAGGAAAATGATAAATCACTTACGCACTGGATTTCCCTTTTTTCTGCTTTCTTGTAGGTGCACAGAGGAGGATTCCTTCATGGCAACAGCTTTCCCCAAAAAGGACTGTATCCCTTTCAACTGTGAGACAAAATAAACTGTCCCTCCCTCAGGTTAGTTTATGTTGGGTACTAAGTTGCAGCAAAGAAAGCAGTAACTACCACAATCATTGTGACGGTAGAGGCATTCATATAACTTGTGTTCTCAGATCCTAGCATGTAGCCCCAAGAAAAATATCTAATGACAAAGGAAAGAAAGAGACAAAAAAGTTAGCAAAAGTAGTAAAGAGAGGTAAACAGCAAAGATGTCAGAAAAACCAGGGATTCAAATTTATTCTCCCCATGAAACATTATTAGTATAATGCTTTCAAATTGAAATTAGACTGCAATAAAATATATCTCACAAAATACTGCTATTTAAACAACACCATATGATAGTACATTATGTTGAAAAACAACTGTTCAATAAGTGTAATTTACAATAACAAACTTATAAGTAAATATTTTTCTGAGAATGAAATATTTTAACAGCATAAATCTTCAGAGGATACTTTCTCTGCTATATTTATTAAGATATGCAACAGACAAAATCTTTTTTTTTCAAAAAGAAACTGTAGGATGATACATATGACTTGAATATCCAGATTTATTGTTAACTTGAAACTTAAGGTTGGTAAGGTGTTATAAAGAGCCTTGAAAGATATAGTTAAATCAGTAAACATAAAAATACCTCATTTTCCCCTAGAGACCATATTCCTGTTGATTGAACATATGATCATTAGTTGTCACCATAGTAGCTTTAGTCATAATAAAATACTGGAAACTGGAAACAATCTAGATGTCCTTCAACTGAAGAATGGATAAAGAAACTGTGGTCCATTTACACAATGGAATACTACTCAGCTATTCAAAGCAAGGACATCATGAAATTTGCAGGCAAACATATGAAACGAGGCAATATCATCCTGAGTATGGTAACCCAGACCCAGAAAGACACACATGGTATATACTCACTTATAATTAGATTGTAGGCATATAATACAGGATAACCATAGGACAGTTCACAGACCCAAAGAAGATAGGTAAACATGAGGACCCAAGGGAGGCTGCTTAAACTTCACTCAGGAGGGGAAATAGAATAGACAGTAGAAGTGGTGGAAGAGAGGGAACAGAGTCGAAGAGAGGGACTATGGTGGGTGAAGGAGCATAGAGAGAAATGAGGGTGGAGATCAGACATGGGGAGACCAGGAGCAGGAGGACAGAAGGCCTGCACGGAGAAAAGAAATCACGGGCATAGGTGGGGGGATCTCTGTGACAAGTTGGAGACCTACTACAGGGTAGGCTTCTGGGAGGATATGGGGTATCTCTAGCTGAGACTCATGGTAACGGGGTCATGGAGACTGAATAGGCCACTCTCTAACTAGAACAGACTCCTAGTGGAAGGAGAGGAACAGCAACTCACCCACAAATACTTTGACCCAAAATGTACCCTGTCCACAGATATGCAGGGATAAAAATAAAGGAGAGATTGAGAGAAAGTTCAACCAATGCCCAAATGGAGACCCACCCCACGGGAAGTGGCAAGCCCTTGACACAATTGAAGATAATCTGCTCTGCTTGCAGACAGGAGCCTAGCATAGCTGCCTTCTGAGAGGATCCACCCAGAAGTAGATTGAACACATGTTGAGACTCTCAACCAAACATCGGGCAGAGCACAGGGAGACTTGTAGAAGAGTATGAGGAATGATAGAAGGACCAAGATGGGGTAGGAGCTCCACAAGAAGACCAACAGAGCCAACTAACCAGCGCTCAGGGGACCTGCTGAAGACTGAAGCACCCAATCAAGGACCATGAACGGACTGGACCTAGATCCTCTCCTCTCCCCAGATGTAGCCGATGGGCAGCTTGGTCTTCATGTGGGGCCCCTAGTAAGGGGAGCAGGGGATGTCTATGACATGGACTCTGTTGCCTGCTTTTTGATCACTTTCCCTTGGCAGGCCACAGGGAAAGAGGATGCACTCAGTCTTGCTGCGATTGATGTGCTGGTGTGGGTTGTGGGGTTCCCCATTTCTGAGGAGTAGAGGCAGGGACTCGAGGGGAAGAGGGATGGAGGGTAGGACCGGGAGGAGAAGAGGGAAGGGGCTACTACCAGAATGTAAAGTGAATTAATTAATTAATTAATTAAAAGAGAAGAATTACAAATAAATTATGCCTACCAGGATGAAGTGTCAAACCAATCATTTAGACCTATTAAAGCCCTAAGCTTTATGGGTTTATAAGGTGGAAAATACTTCTAAGTAATAGAGTACATAAGATATACCTACATAAAAACATATCTAAATACATATATTTTATTCATAAGACTCACATATATAATATCATCCACAATCAGTTTCCTTGATCACTAATGATATTTCTGGCATGCTAGTAAATTTACTCTAAACTATATGGAACATAAAATTAAATCAACTTAATTTTGGTAAATATTACTTGTTTTGAGGGCAGTTTTCAATTGTAATATGTCCTATATGTTTTCCAATATCTTAACTTAAACAGTAGTTTATATTTAAAAATCTATAATTTTTCAAAAGCAGTTTATGTTGCACACAATGGGAGAAACTATCTGAAGTTCTCCCAGACACTAGAAATATTAACTCTGAAGGAACATCATATAATGGGAACATCATATTGTGAGGGAAAATTCCGTCATATAACTGCTCAGAACACTTTGATGTTAGATCTCTGCCATGACTCGGTGGCTTAGCTAGCCTACCACAACAATCTACACTATTAGGTGAAATGGTGTCATGTCACATGATTATGGAAGTTGTGAAGGTGCATGCTTCATTGTCTGCAGACTAGAGACATGGAACATGTGATGCCATTTGGAAAGCTTTGAAGTCCATAATGTCAGCGCCAGCTGGAGATGGTCAGTGTCACCACCCTCTCCTTCTATGCCTTTTCATCTTTCAGTCTGTCAGCTAACTAACTGCACGATGCCTGCTCACATTGAAAATGGAGGATCATTTCCTGTACAGAGTGCGAAGACTCAAATGCAGATCTCATCTGGAAATATTCTGCTGAATCTAACAACCAGAAGCCCCTGTATGAAACGATATAGTCAAGTTGGCACACAAATTTAATCTTCTTACCTGTGAAGGCATAACATAAACTCACTATGGTAGATTTTGCATAATCACTACAAAAATTACAATGAGAACAGAAATGATATATAAAACAAGTTTATGAATTCCAGTAAGATTAAAAGGAAAGTAATCTTAGGAAATTGGTAGTAACTATTACAATGAACCATTCAGGAATTGAGTTAATTATCATTGGATTCTGGGGATCCTGTTTTGAAGTATGATATCCTCATCACTAATTATTTATGCAGTCTCCCCTTCTGGTTCTAAACAAATTCACACCCTGCAATGCTGTAGCTCCCACGATTTTAACATATGAACATGAAGAGACATAATTCAATTCATTGCAGGAATTTATACTTTCCAGCTATCCCAATAGAAAAGAAAAAACTGGAGGAATGACGATGACCAGGAAAGCTGAGTATTGGTAGAAGAAAAGGTGTCTTGTGTTGTAACTGAACTCGGATTTCAAACCTTTGATGTATTAGGATAAGGACCTTGGTTGAAGGACAGGCATCTGTCACAGACTTGGAGGCTTTAGCTCTGTCCTCTCAACTCGAGTGGCAACAATGACCTTGTTTTCATTATTACAGTCCCTCAGGCAGCCTCGGCTAAGAATCCGTTCTCTTTGCTTGACCACCTAACTGACAATAAGCAAATTAAGTGAGTACAGGTTTACTATGGCTAATGCCTTTGTCAGTCGTTTCAGGGAAGAAGAGGGGTGTGGCCATCACCTCATCTGTGCAGTATTCCTTTCTCAAGTCTCAGTGACCAAGAAGAAATACAAGTGAAAGGAGTCAAGATCAGACTCTTCCCTGCTCGCCCTTCAAATAGGCACCTAGTATGTCTGTGTCTTCTGTTCTGTAACCCATCACCAAGAGATGGAGAACAAGGGTTCAAGTACAAGCGCCTGCTGGATGACGTTTTATATTCAGCCTATACTAATCTCTTGCTGTTTAAGGGGACTTTATTGTTAAACCTCATTCCCAAAGACAAAGACCAGCACCAATTATTTAAATCAAGCTTACTATTTTTGCATTCATTGAATTTAAGCTCTTTCTTTTTCTTTCTTTCTTTCTTTCTTTCTTTCTTTCTTTCTTTCTTTCTTTCTTTCTTTCTTT
>OU015749.1:10429069-10469927 GCA_907169655.1 Acomys percivali
TGTGTGTGTGTGTGTGTGTGTGTGTGTGTGTGTGTGTGTGTGTGTGTTCATCTTCTGGACAATATATGTCTTTGAATTCATGAACTCAAAGCAGTAGTGGTTATCTTCACAAGACCTGTACCTAGTCTATCAATCATCCAGCACAGACCTGGAAGGATCTCTTGTGGCAGCACCACTGGTTAAGAGGCTGTTGGCAGTTGATAGCTACTGTGGGAAAGGAAGTTACTTTTTTCAGATGGTATGGCCACTGGTAGGTTACCCATGCGCCAGTGATGGATCCATATTCATACACATTAATTGAACCCAGTGAATTATTTATAAAAGAAGATGACATTAAGTTGGCAGGTGGTGTCTAGGAATGAGGAGACTGGGAGTGGATACAATTAAAATTTGTAACTAAAAAGATTTTGGTATAAATTTTAAAATGTGTCATTGAATGGTACAAGGAAGCTAATCATGTATATAAAAGGATATCCCATAGTATTGTAATTAATAAAAGTATTTATTCTGAACATCGTAGATATAAATCAATCTCTAGTTTTGTATGTATTT
Organism: Acomys percivali; assembly: GCA_907169655.1. Classification (NCBI taxonomy): domain Eukaryota; kingdom Metazoa; phylum Chordata; class Mammalia; order Rodentia; family Muridae; genus Acomys; species Acomys percivali. Next base: position 10,429,622 of record OU015749.1, read on the forward strand.
CTTTTTTATTCTATAGTTCTAATGTATTGTTCACACCCTTTACCGTGTGGGTGTCTCATTGGCATTCCTTTCTAATGTTCTGAGCTGTGAAAGTTAGTTTGAAAATAAAAGGCAGCTTGTCTACTAAGCAAGATTTCAGATGCATTGCTCCAAGTTGGAAAAAGAAATACAGAAACTGTTTATTGTTTTCTTTCTTTTTCTTTTTCTTTTTCTTTTTCCTTTTCTCTTTCTTTCTTTCTTTCTTCTTTTTTTTTTTTTTTGTAGAAAAGTGAAAAAGTTCATTTTCTTTTGGGTCTAATTGGCTCATGACTTCTGAAAATCACCATCAAGCTTAGAAAGCAGTGGTGGTTTATCTTTACCATCAATGCCATGGGTCTGAAGTCACTGAAAACACCTCCATAAGTAGCAATTAGTGTTCCAAAAAGGGTTTCACGGTGTGGAACATCCACCATGAATTTGAACAGCACCATTTCATGGGGTTGGGTCTCAGACTGAATAAAAAGGAGGTGATCATTCATCCCTCTGTATCTCATGACTATGGTCAAGTTGCCATCTGCCTCACACTCCTGCAACCCTGGCTTCCCCGCCTTCTTGATGGATGTATCTTTGATCTGTGAACTAAAATGAACTCTTCTTCCCATAACTCTTGAAAGTTGCTTCATATTAGATATTTGTTCCCATTAATAAAACTAAAACAACAAACAAAAAGCCACTAACCAAAGGGCAATCTGACTTTTTAGTCCCATAACCTAGAATGCAAATCTAATCATCATCATCATCATCATCATCATCATCATCATCATTATTATTATTTTGGTTTTTTGAGACAGGGTCTCTCTGTGTTATCCTTAGGTATCCTAGACTCTCAACAGAATTCATGGGTTGTAAGCAGGTTGAAACCACCCCCCCCCCCAGAACAGACAGCAGAAGACTTAATGTTCCAGAAAAACCTCCTTGTCTTATGCTTTTCCTACTGAGTGGCCACCTTGAGTAGTTTTTTTTACCCAACTGTTATTTAACAATGTTGGTCACTGCCAATTCTGTATCTTCATTCATGGACATTTTCTAGGTCTTGCTCCACTGATAGGAGCTGTCAAATTTGCTTGAATACTAAGGTCAGAATTTCAATTCTGCTTAGAAGTACTTCAGAGTCCAGAGAAGGAGATAACAAAGTAACTTCATAATGGCACTTGACAAGAATGAGACGGATGTAAGTACAGGGTGCTTAACAGAGGACCATGCAGCCCACAGAAGTGAGACTGACACAGCGCCACTTATGATATGCGTAGAGCAACTATAGGGAGAGAAGCATTAAGGCATTACAATCAAGGGAGTCAACAGGCAAATGATGCAAATGCACGTGATTAGTTTTTTATTTGAAACTCAACAAACATATTCCTATGCTTAAAATGGAGCAATGGACAGAATGGCAGACAGTCCTGTCCAAATAGGGAAAGGTCACATGGCGGAGACCCAAGAGTTCAAGATGATCAAACTTATCTGGAACTGTGGTTGGAGAGAAATTAAGGATTCTAAAATTAAAGGATAGCAAAGCTTTAAGCATAGTCAGTCTTCGCTTTTAAATCTTATGCTGTCATGCCTTCCTTTGCTGTGGCTGTGCCTCCATGTCTTAAACCTTTTCCCTTTGTTTATTTGTGGGGGCCGAGGGGGGCATACATATCAGTGCACACATGTTGAGATCAGGGGACAGCTGGTAGGAATCAGTTTGCTCCTTTTCTAGAAACAAGCTTAAGTTTGTCAGGCTTGGCACCAGGCACCTTTACCTGTTGGGTCTTCTTACTGTTCCTCATTGTTCATTTTATATTTTTAATTCTTATTAATTTATTAAGATTACAACTCAATTGTTATCCTGTCACTTGCATCCTCCCATTCTTCCCTCTCTCCCATTTTCACCCTATTACCCTCCCCTAGGTCTATGACTGAGGGGGACCTTTTCCCCCACTATATGGTCATAGGCTATCAAGTCTCATCTTGGTAGCCTGCTTATTCTTTCTTTGAGTGCCACCAGGCCTCCCCACCAAGGGGAGGTGGTCAAATATGGGGCGCCAGAGTTCATGTCTAAGTCAGTTCCCACTCTCCACATAACTGTGGAGAATGCCTTGTCCATTGGGTAGATCAGAGTAGGGGTTTGATGTTTACTACTTGTATTGTCCTTGGTTAGTGCAATAGCTTGAGCAGACACCCTTGGGCCCCAATGCAACCATCACAATGTTCTTCTTATAGGTTTCTAGGACACTCTGGGTCATTCTATTTCCCCATCTCCTATATTTCTCTTATCTAGAGTCTCAGTAGGATATTTTCACATGTATCCCAATCTCTTGGTAAGTGAAGACTTTAGTGTGATATGCCTTTTGTGCTAGTTCCCAATTATCAGTGAGTATATACCATGTGAGTCTTTCTGCTTTTGGGTTAACTCACTCATTATGATCATCTTTAGTCCCATCCATTTGTCCACAAAGTTAGGGATTTCCTTGTTTTTAATAGCTGAGTAGTATTCTATAGTGTAAATGTACCACAGTTTCTTCATCCATTCTTCAACTGAGGAGGGGCATGTTCATAGCAACCTTATCTATAATAGCCAGAATCTGGAAACAGCCTAGATGCCATTCAGTTGAAAGATGGATAAAGAGCCTTCTTTTTCTTCAATCACAGAAATGTGCAGGTATCTGAGGCAAATTTTGAAGAGAAAAGCAAGGTAATCAGACAACGTAAAACTAAACTCATTTAGTAAAAGGGGAGCTGCAGTCCTAGATCACTTCGAAACATTTATTTCCTCTTTCCTTTTTTGTTTTAATTTTGAGGGCCTTTTAATTTCAAATAATATTAGCCAATTACCCCCCAAACGTGTTTTCAAATGCGTTTTGAATACCTAAAGTAGATGGGTGGGACTAGGCGGAGTTTGTGTGCTGATCTGGTGATGCTGGGTCAATATTTGCTAAATGTATTTTCCAGTCTGTCCCCTTTGCTGATGAACTAGAGTGATTGTGAGTGGCAAGCATTGTTCAGAATCAACAACTGGTGGCAATAAAATATTGTAATTAGAGACGCTTTATATTTCCATGCATTTAGAAATAGAAATAGTTCCTTCTCTTTCTTTTCTATCTTTTAACTACATTTTAATTCAGCATGCAAACTCAAGGGTCTTATATAGCATGTCTATCCACGTGTGATATTGCGTTTTGATCTTCTCTAGCTCCCTCCCCCACCCCACTACCTTCTCATATAAAATCCACTTGCTGTTTTTTTTTTTTTTTTAACCTCTATTCTTTATTCCCACTCCACATCCTACGTTCATGTCACAGGCACTCCCTCTTTCTGCTACGTGCAGAAGCACAGCTGTAATCACAGACTGATAGACAGTTCTTTATGCAAGATATTATGGTGGCGGTTTTCTTATAATCCTTTGCGGCACATTTTTACTGATCAGCCCAGGTAACGGTTTTACAAATTGCATGGCTGGAAAAGCCAGAGCTCCCTGCTCGGAAATGAAGATGGAAATGCCTCTTTTTTTTTTCCTCCCCTCGAGGGGACGAAAAAAAACCTCTGGCCTCCGGGCAGTTCCCTTAAAAATAGCTTCTGTCTGCCTTGTCCCATTCTTATCACAGATTCAATTCCCATCTTGACTGTCCAGAGCTGAAATCAGTCTTCTGAATTCAAGCACAGCTCATCCATGCACGAGCTGCTTTTATGTACATCACGGTGGTATATGTCAGCTCCAGTTGTCGGTATTTCCATAAAGTGTTTACTTTGGGACCCTATTTCATACTATGAACCAAACAGATAATAAAAGCATCTTTGTGCCAGGCTATCTCAATGCTACAAAGAGGCTATCATTCTGGTTGCTTGGCCATCCAAAATAAAATCAAGACAGAGGGCTATTTTGTTCGATCATGAAATGTAAATATCATTCAGGGTCTCTGTGCATCACTTGTGCTTCAAGTGATTCATTGGTTAGCAAAGAAAAATAAATCAGAAACTGAAACTGAGTCCTTCCTACCAAAAAGGGAAAATTGGTCCATATAGAAGTAGCCATATATGGAATAGAGGCTCCCACAGTGGCTCAAGACAGTGCATGGTGACATTAAAATATATATGCATAGATTTTCAATGTGGCATTGTTTCTATGAGTATTAGGTTCTAAACATTCCCTCAAAGAAGTACGACTCCAGAGTAAGCTAGGAAACAAAGTATAAGTAGGAAATAACCATATTTCTTTTATAGAAGGTTTGGCCTTTTGAGTTGAAAAGTGATTATAATAATATTATAATAGAGGTGATTATTATACACCTTACTGTTTGGAACACAATGACTATTGGCCATACAATTACATCAGAAACATTATTTTTAAAAAGGGTTAGGGTTTGGTTTCTTTTTCTTTCAGTTTGAATGCCATGTATTTCTATTACAATTAAATACATAATAGGACACAGTACAAATGTACATAGGTGAAATTAAAATTAATATCTTTCAAATATTAGTCCCGTGGGACAAAATCTGGGCACTATAGTTCCTTAGATATCATTAGTCTGTATCAATCATATATTCCACTACAAATTAATTCTTTTTAAAAATCTGTATAAGAAATACAAATTCTAATTATATAGCATATTATAAATCTCTATAGCACTTTTATACTAACAGAATATTCAAAAACATTTCTGTCTCTGTTGATCATATAGATCTGAGATGATGTTAATTTGAACGTGTTTGAGCCTAGTGTATGTTTGTGTCCTAAAACTAGCAAATGGAAAAGACCATTGAGTAACAGTGTATACTTAAATATACAGCTTCCTGAGCAATTAGCACCTCTGGAGACATTACAATTTCCATGAGCATATGAATATTTCTATAAGATAGATTACAACTCTTAATCCACATAGCTTCTTTTACAGTTAAGCAAATGTCTATCACACGTTTTTTTCCATTGTATGTTTGAAGATAAAGATATTTCCTCTAATTCAAATATATCAAAATAAAAAGCAAAATATTGTTATGGATATTAGAGACTCTGAGATAATTTTCATTAAATCATTGAGGATAATCTGTTAAAACAACACAGCTTAAGTCAAAGGGGTTAATCCAAACAATGAAGTAACATCTTATTTCTCTGTTGACAATTCTACTGAAACCTAAGATTAAAATTTCATATATAGAGAATATCATCAATTTCCTTTTGCATGAAATATACTCAAGAGGAGCAGAGAAATAGAAGATTCACAGTAGCATTGTGTGAATATATCTAATTTTTCAAGGGAAATATTTTTTCTATATTTTCCCTACAACACAAGGTTTTGGGTGCATCCTAATTGCAGGAATAATATTGTTATGAGATATTTTACTCATATGCATTTAAATGCATTCATGACCTGATGGAGTTTTCAGGTTCTCCTTTGAATGCATATGCACATTTTCCATGGTGTCAATAACAGTCTTCAACAAATTCTCACTCATTCTATGTATCAGGCTATTCTTAAAGCAAGCATTATTGGTCATTTCTTGGTGTTTTTGGTATATTTCCACAAGCAAACAAACATGATTTGCACTGAAATGTGTAAATGCAATGCCAATCATCACAATTTCATCAAATAACTGTCATTTATATAATCACAGTTATCTCAATAACAGTGATGTAACTCCATTCAGTAAATATTAACTCTACTTAACCTGCAGTCATTCCTATACAAAGACCTAGAGGATATCAATATTTTCTCCAGTGATTATTTCCATAATGTCATCTAGAGTAGGCTTCTGGGAGGATATGTAGGTGAGTCTATCTAAGACTCCTAGTAGTAGAGGTCATGGAGACTGAATAAGCCATCTTTTAGCGAGGCAGAACTATTGAAGGGAAGGGAACACCAGCCCACCCACTAAAACTTTGACCCAAAATGTCAGTGGAAGAGAATGCGAGATGTACTAGGTTCTGCTGCGATTTGATGTACTAGGGTGGGCTGTGTGGGTTCCACTTTTCTGAGGGGTAGGGAAGGGGTAATGGAGGGAACAAGGAGGAAGGGTGATACCCAGAGAAAAGAGGGAGCGGATACCATCTGTATATAAAGTAAATACATTTTTAAATTCCATTTTATTTATTTAAGATGAACATTAAGTTTCTGGAATATTAAAGCAATTAGTGGTTTTTTTTTAAGTTTTGGATTTAGACAAATTCTGAAATACCTTCAATGACTTTGTGAGTTCAAAGTTCACATTGCTTGTCTGTCTTGCAACTCATAGAATGACTTTAGTTATAGGGACTTGGAATTTTTTGTAGGCAGCCCAGCCCTACAGCTACTGCCTTCATCAGCAGGAGACATGCCTATACCATTAAGGAAAGTAAATGATGTCAACAAATGTCTTAACTTGTGCTTTACAGTCTCAGAGTGCTGTAGATCTTGACAATAGCATTACTTTACTTAAAACTCTTTTCCTTAGATTGAGGAGCATTCAGGGCAAGGATGGGAACACCTACCACTGTCATTCATTGATTTGTTCATTCCCTCATGATGTTATCTTTTTATTGAGTTCTGCAAACCATGCTCAGGCTGTGTGAAAGGAAAAGAAAGGACATGAGAGAAAAATAACAATAATACCAGCATATAGAAGACACCAGAAGCCCAGATTACAATTTATAGATTGTGTGCTGAAAAGACCAAAACTTTGCATTCTTCCGTATTATAGGATGTGTTTTCAAACAAAAATAGCTAGAATTATAATAAACATTTTCTAATGTCTCAGTCTTTCATAGCATTTAACATTTCACTTCTGTGTTCATATTACTCTTTTTTTCATTTATTGTTGTATTCTGAGTTTGGCCTTGCCATATCATTGTCACTGATTACTGTTTGAAATCCTCTTTTGCTTTTACTTTGTGTCAGATGCTAAGCTCTTCCTTGTCACAGAATGAGTCTAAACCTTGTCTTCCATGTGGCCTAAAGTAGAAGTCACCTTCATCTTGTCTCGGAAGTTTATCATTTACATATGCATAATGATTTATTTCCAATAGATTAAGTAGCCTTGATTCTATCTGTGTAATCATTTGTTCTGAAAAGTGGAATCATTTCAAAAAAATCAATACCACAACCCACGATCTATCTATCTATCTATCTATCTATCTATCTATCTATCTTTCTATCTATCTACATATTTGTGTGATAGTTGCTATATATTTTTATATTTTACATTACTGTAAATACATATTTGTAAAAAGTTGATAATGAAAGAATTTATATGTAAGATATATCTATTTTATGTTTCTTTTACAACAATTATTGCATAAGATATCTCTGAGTGTTCCATGTTAATGCTACAGACTTTAGACTCTATTTAATTTTGAAGAATTTTTTACAATCTTATTTCTTTGTTCTTCTATAGCAAATAGATTTGGGATTTTTAATTTAATGTGTAGTAGCTTTGGCTGCTTGGCCAAATAATCCTGCCTCTGGTATATTCACTGGCACAAAACCTATCAAAATTTCATTTAAAGATTTTTAATAAAGCTTACAAAACCCATTAATTCATGGAGCCTCATGAAAGAAAGGCTTAAGAAAACTGAAAAGGGGGGAAAAAATAAAACGATTGGTACCCTTCGCATGCCTCCAAGCCTAGTGCTTGGAGTATAGTCGTAATGAATAAATTTGGATAACCAACAATTTTGCTAACATATGCCGCAAGCATAACATCTAAAAATATTTTGCTCAATAGTTTAAGACATTCTGTCCTCAAAGTCATACTTACATAGTTTTGAATGCACTGATGTCCTTATTGCTTCATTCAGACAACATGGAATCTTATCAGCAATGACAGGAAAGGCAGACATGATATTTTGATTGTATTGCTCTTCATGAAGCATTATGAGTTTCTTGTATACTTCAGGTACTCCCAGGAGCTACTGAATCCTATCAGTACCTTCAAGTGACTGTATATTCTGTCATGTCCTTTCCCCTTTAACATGGCTTCATTTCACTTAAGGTTTCCTATTCACAGAGCTCGCTGGACGTGCATAATTCAGTTCACTTCTGCAAATGTACGCAGAACAACTGCTATGGTCTAGGAGTATAGAAATCAACATGTCTAGTCTTTGGCACTGAAAAGCTTACAGGAGAGAAATAGAAACAGATGAAATAGATGGTTCCTGTGAAATGTCAGCAGTGGGTTTTACAGAGATGAGGTGGGGTATTAGTTACATCATTATCAGCAACTAAGATGGGACTTGATGAGGAAGGTATAAGGGATCAAATATTCAGTGAAGCCTTAGTAGAAATGTAAGGTACCCAGAGCTATGTTCTAAAAACCAGTCTGATGGTGTAGCAGTTAGGGACATCTATCTGTAAAGGGGAAATGAAGGGGCATTATTTGGCAGTATTTCTATCATGGGAGACAAATAAATAAATAAATAAATAAATAAATAAATAAATAAATAAGGTCTCAGCACATACTGTTATTTAATTAGCCATAGGGAGTGGAGCATATCTTTAATCCCAGCACTCAGTGCAGCAGAGGTAGGAGGACTGGCACAAATTCCAAGCTCGCCCGGATTACACAGCAAGTACCAGGTTTCTGAGAGTCGTAACAAGACTCCTCCTTCAAAAACAATAAAAAGGTAAAAGTATAAACTGATCTGACTGGGAAATTTCCAAGCTCACATTGTAGTGATGTTAGAGAGCGGGCTTACCGGGGGAATTAAGATTACAGAGTTAAATCTTGTATCTGAAATTCGTAGAGTAAAAGCTGATTTGGCAGCTTTAAGTAGGAAGATACAGTTTTAAGGGATAAGAATGGAACAAGAGAGATGGGCTAGCAGACTTATGTGATGAGACACTGAAGAGTTTCCCAATTACTTTCTAAGTTATTTACTTACTTATTTTAGTAATGAGAAAAGAACATGGGGAAATGGAACAAACATATTTAAAACTCAAAGGAACACCTTTCCAGCTAAAAACTTCATTCTTCAAACCTTATGTCAATGTGTGAAAACAGAACTTTTGCTGACTTCTAAATGGAAGTTAAATACAAACAAAGAGTATTGGTCTCATTTTTCCTTCAAACTTAAAAATGTGAAACAGCACCTATGCTGCTAAACAGTAAGTGAAACACAACAGAGTGTAGGTCAGAAATCTAAAATATATGCTCAATGAAAAGTAGAAGCAGGTAAGTGACAGGGCTCTGGCTAGCGAAGCATTCTGTTTTTAGCTAGCTTTTCAAAGGAAAGCTCAGAGCCATCAGTTTTGTGACAGGAAATGCATGTGATTGTTCTCTGTATCTATTATCTGTACAGACTCTTAGAATGTCAGATTTAGCTTCTAAATATAAACTGCTCTTGACAAATCCATCCCATCTTTCTTAGTGTAGCATATCAGGCATCAACTCGAGTACAAGCTTTGCTTTACATACTACACAATATAATTAGAAAGAAGATGATCATTCGTGAAATGTAAGAACTTCAGGGCATAAGGATGCTGGAGAATATAAGTATTCATCCTGGCCCCGTGATAAAAGAGCTTCTAAGTCACTTGAGCAAAGAGAGAATCTGCAGTGTTTATAAAAAATGTATAGGAATAAATGCATGTCACATGAAAAAAAAAAAGCACTTACTGTTGAAAACTGTCAGAAAGAACATAAAGGTTTATTCAAATTTCTGGAAAGTCTGGCAGACTCAGAACAGAGTACAGACCTTGGAAGGATTAAGTAAAATCTCAGGCTTCAGGGTTATATAAACCAACAGAAAGGGAAGGCCAGGCCTCCTTAAACACATTGGGGTAAAGGGCATTTTCTTGTTTTACATTTGCCTTTTGCCTCCATGATATGAATGTGAGTCTGCTTCCTCACTGGCTGGTGCATAGATGGGTGACATTAGTCCAGAAAGATGATTAGTGAGGCCTTGGCAATGGAGATGCTTCCAAAAGAAACGATACACCCTGAGCACTCTCACTTCACTTGTAATGCTAATGCACAGTTAAACTACAATGAGAAATTCTACATTTGCTGTACCCCTTGTTTCAAGAAATTCTGTGGAAAGACCTGAAAACTAGCATTTTGTCTGGTGGTTAGGGTTCAAAATAAAGTTGTATGTCGGAGCTCATTGACAGGGATTACTTCTAAGCATTACATTTATTCATGTCTCTACATATAATTGATCTGAAAGAAAAGCTAGAAAAAATAACACAAAATTTAATGAATAAACATTTTTCTCAAAATTCTAATAAAAATATAGATTTTCACTCTCCTTTAATGAGTATAAAATATGATAATTTTTAAAAATGACATTGAGACTGGGTTAGCTGTGTCAAGAGCCTTATCTTTAACAAATCTCATTATAGTTATGCCATGGAGGCATCTGGCAGCGGACATCCATCTTTTAACTATTAATGTGCATGCTGCATAACAAGAAATCCCAAACAATACATATTGCTGTCAGTGCCAAAAATAAGTCAATAAGTCAACAGAAAGTTTAAAAACAGAACCCTGAAATATGTAGCAGATGCATCAACGCAGAGAACTAGAAAGAACTAAAACCTCCCTTATTTAGAGTTTCTTTCTTATTTCTCCCCAAAATAAAAATGGCTACAGTTCATAGTTTCATGTATCATGCAACAGTGTACAGCACCTGAGATCTCTCTCTAAAGCCTCCATAACTTCTGACTTCTCTGTAGCCTGCTGCTGCCTTTAGCCACTGACAATTTCCTTTTCAAAATGTGCTTCCATTTGTGCAATTCAATATTCCTGCAAAGCTGAGCCATTGTCACACATTAACGCTTGATCTATTCTCTACAGTGTACCAATAGACTCTCTTCTTCAGGACCTGAACATCCCTACGGTGTATAATAACTGAGCCCAGGTCATTCATGTGTGGAATGGAAGGAGATTGACGATGGCAAATACAATTGGATTTAAAATGAAAATGTTCACATGGTGCTTTTGAAGGTCTAATTGCTGCTAAGGTGATGCTATCCGTTGTATTTTTAGGTACTATCCTCAAACACAACCCAAGATATATAGGTTTTAATATCAGCAGTACTCTGAAGTGAAGAAATCACCACTATCTGCTTTGCCCTCGCCCAAGGTGTGTATAGAATTTGAAAACACATTTTTGCACTTAGCCTCACAGTGACCCTGCAAGGGAAGGACCTGTGGACCTCCAAAAGTCGCCCATAAAGCAGAGGGAAAGCTAGTGAAAAAGAACAGCTATTGTTTTTCTTTAGCTTCAGAAATTCCAAGAGTAACGTTTGGCTGAACACAGGCTGATGGTAACTACAGTAAACTCAGGATGTGGCCAAAATGTACTATTCATAGGTTGAACCTAATTCAAAACGCTTACTTCAGCCAATGAGTTAAGTGCAAGCTTCAGTGTTCACATCCACGTGTAGGAAAAAGTGAAAGTTGAAGAGAAATGTTTCAGCTGGCTCCTATTCTCTGCGAGCACATAACTCATTATATTAAAAACGATGTGAAGATGGCATTCACTGACTAAGTCCTTGCTTATCTTATGCTTGTGTGTCACTAAAGGTATAGGTAGCTGTGTGGGCTTTGTTTGTTTGTTTGTTTCACTTAGCAGGGTGTGGTGGCAAGTACTTTTAATAGCAGCACTCAGGGAGGCAGAGGCAGGTGGATCTCTGTGGGTTTGAAGCCAGCCAGTTCCCTACAAAGCCAGTCCCAGATAGCCAAAGCTACCCTTCCATTTAAGACATTTTAATATGTAAATTAGAGTCAGCACTTTGGTAAAGCAGTGAATTTTAACATTAAATTTCTACAATAATTTCCAGTTTAGAGGGGGAAGAGACTTAGCAACTAAGACCCTTCTAATGACCTGTGGAGACCTTCAGACAGCCAAGTGTCAGTGCCACCAAATCTAGAGAACAAGGACCAAAATAAAGAGTTCTTCCTACTGAAATAATACTTACCTTCCAGCAAACCTTGAGTGAGACATTCAATAGTAAGTACACTGTTCAGAAGTGGAAAGAAAATACAGAGGAGTGAGGAAGGGAGACAAGAAAGAAAAGCAACTAACAACTTAGTTCCTACCTCTAGTGGTAGAAGTTCAGTCTTAAAGGAAAACAAACCTGAAAGCGATGTTTAGGAGATAGTTGCTTCAGGCAAGTGTATTAGCTATTATTGTGATCCAACAACCAAAATGCCTCCGAGAAAAATTTAAAGAGGGAAATTTTATTTTTAATTGTGACTTCGAAAGGTTCAGTTCACAGTCCCTTGAATTTCTATAAATGGGAGATCACAGGGGGAACATAAAAAGAGAGGAATTTCTTCACAACAGACAAGCAAAAAAACAAAACAAAACAAAACAAAACAAAAACAAATGATAGGTTTCTGTTATTGCTTTTTCTTTGGTTGTTTGGTTTGGTTTGGTTTGGTTTGGTTTGGTTTGGTTTGGTTTGGTTTGGTTTGGTTTGGATCGGTATTTTGACAGTAGGGCAGAATACTGATTCCACAAAGGGACCAGGGTAAGATAAAACCGTTAGATTTGATGCAGTAATCTACTTCCTGCAACCATGTCCACCTTTCACCAGCTCCCAGTAGTGTTGAAATACTACACACCCATCAAGGAATTAATCCACTCATGATGTGAGAGTCTTTAGATAAAATTATCTCTCGGTTCATTAACTTAGAGTGCCCCCAGGGGCACCTTCACTAATCTAGTATTTCTCAATCCAGTGACAGTTAAGGTTAAGCATCTCTAAAAGCAAAGGGTATGCGTAAGGTTATATGAACCTCTGTTTGGCTTTGATAGAGACCGTCCCTGGAACATGTATATATGAAGAACTCGGGAAACTGCTACAGTCCAGTGCATGTGTTGCTTGGATTCCCTCAAGACCTCTAATTTACTTCCTACAGTCATTGACGTTTCAAAGTGGGAGTTGAGCACAATTACTTTTCAAAATCAAAAGGGCTGACAATTATAGAAACAGGAATGGTGCCGAGATAGTCTGCAGCCATAAATATTCATTATCTCTGTCCTGTAAAATATATTCTGTAGTGAATTCTTCACTGGACAGTATTTCTAATAACCTGGACTTCTTGCTCAAAAGGCTGTGGTTTCAGCAATTTGATCTGAGTTATCAGCTGGCATGAGGATCACTTAATAGATCTCATGAGCTATATGCATCATCTTCATAGTACACATAGCCTGGCAGCAACCATACCTTCTTATGATGATCAGTTTAAATCACTCCTTGTAGTATACTAAACTTTTTTGCTCATACAAATCTCCTGAATGAAGAAATACAAAGTGACTCTTTGCTAGATAGAAATTTTGCTTTGGTGAAATCCCTATTGTGTCTTCTGAAGGAAGTATACTTTCCTAGAAAGCAGAGATGAGTTTCAAGCACAAAGGGAGGGCACTAAATATGACAGTGCACAGAGCCAATTCCACTCACATACCTTAGTTTCTGAAAAAAGTATATGTCTTAATGGATGAGGCCACACATAGGATGACATTGTGCCACTTTTCAAGGAGAGACGTGATTAAATGTGTATTTTCCCCAGCCGGAGCCACAGAACAGACTAAGAAAATTACTTCACCCAAGTCCACCCCAATGAAGGTGATGACTTCATGGTGGCTGAACCAGGGATTTCCATTCTCAGTTTGCCTTCAGCCTCCTATTCCATCTGCCACTTTTAAAAAGTGATTGGAGCTGAGTTAGGAACAGGAGAGAGTAATGTATGGAATCTGAGGGGACCAAAATAAGGGTTCTGTGACACTTTCTGTGTTAAACTAAGTAGTGTTAACATTTTCATTACCATTCATTGTCAAAGACTCATCTAGCTATTGCTGTTTTGTTCTGCTTATGATAATGATATTCACATGGTCATGGGGCCAAAGTCATCTCTTTTCCAAGTGCCAACGAACACTATTGTGGTTTGAAAGTGAAATTTCTCCTATATGCATTGTGTTTAAGCACTGGTCCCCTGCTGGAAGCACTGTTTTTGAGAGCGTCTAGAATCTTTAGGAAGTGAAGGCTTGCTGGAGGAAGTGGGTCACAGGAGGTGGCTTTTAAGGTTTTGTAGCCCCGAGTCATTTCTTGCCTGCTCTTGGCATCTTGACTTCTGATACAATGTGACTTCCTGCCTCATGCTCTGCTGCTGTCTTTCAGGCTATGATGGCCTGTATCTCTTCTAAATTAGGAATCAAAATAGAACCTTCCTTCCTTCTTTGAACTGCTTTTGTCAAAGGAATGAGAAATGTAACTGATAAAGATGAATAATGTTGTACTATTATAATAAAAGAAAATCCCAAACCTATAATTTTACCAATAAAGACTCAGGAGCCAGATGCTGGGCTAAGAACTTGCTCCTTAGAGAGGCAGAGAAAGCACCCAGATGACCTTCCTGCTCAGCTAACTTCTAAGAGGAAAAAGCACAAAGAGCTTACTAGTCCAAAGTCAAAAGCTTGCTAGCTCAAAATTCAAAGGCCAGTTCTTATTCATGATGTCTTGACTATCCTTCAACTCAAAGTCCCTCCTACTCTTTAATACCTGTCAGTTGGTTTCATGTTCCATCTCTTAACCAAGGATTAATTTTATTAAATCTGCTGTACAGAAAGTTCTTGGATTAAAGGTGTGTGCTAGGGCTGGCTGAACCACACCATAAGCACCTGTTTACAATAAACAGAAAGTTCTTGGAATAAAGATGTGTGTTAAGGCTGAACCACACCAAACAAGAAACAGGGTTTTATAGTTCACAATCACGGCTTTCACAATGTGAGAAAATATCCTGCTACATCATACCTTAGGGTAGCCAGGTATAAAGTTATACTATGATTCCCCACTTTTCTTCAGTTCTGCTTTGTTTTGTGTAATGGTTCCTGGAACTTGGAAGGCTGGATACTTTTATGATCCACCATAACTATCAAAAGTCACTGTTTTAAATTTTTCTTGTTGCTCAAACAAACAAAAAAAAAAGAAAGAAAGAAAGACAGAAAGAAAAGAAAAGAAAGAAAGGAAGGAAGAAAGAAACTCTCCAAAGCAACTGAAGAGATAGAAGGATTTATTTGGTTTATACTTTCAGGTCACAATCCATCACTGAAGAAAAGCGTAGTAGAAACCCAAAACAGAAACCTGAAGACAGAAATTTCCAAGGTTCCTTGCCTGGTGGATCCATCTTTGTTTTGTTCACTGGCTTGTGCATACCTCATTTTTACCTATTTTAAAATTTATTTATTATAATTTTATTTATCTTACATCCTGATTGTTATCCCCTTACTTGTACCTTCATGTTCCCACTCCCCCTTCCTCTTCCAACCTATTCTCCTCCCCTAGACCTCTGATGGGGCCCTCCTACCCCTATAGCTGAAGACCACGTGTCTAGTTGTGGTACCATCCATTGGTGGGCTAGTACCTCTTACTTCAACGAATAATCAGCTTAATTTCCAAAATAAATGCCCACAGGTCAATCTGATCTAGAAGAAAGGCTCACCTAAGTTTCCACTATCAGATGAATCTAGGCAGTGTCTAATTGACAGTTACAGATGACTTGGACAGTCACTTGTTCCACTTATAACCACTGTCCATTAAAGTTTCCTTTTTGGTCCAAGGCCAATAACATCAACAATTTGTTCACATAACCTCAAACCTTTAAGATGTACTTTGACAACCAGACAACAAAACAATTGAGGTTCTTTTACCTACTGAGAGCTCTGACATCATTTGCCACAGATTTTTGCTTTGTCTTACAATAGCATATCTGAATTCCAGCCGAGGAATAGGCTTTAAGGAAAATAATGCCACCAATATCTTATTATGGCTTCTCATCTCTCCAGCCTTTCTTCTTTCTGTAGAATAAATTTAGATAAGATAAACATAGTGTGGTATAGAAGATACACAGCATAAACAATAAAGAGAATATTCATGGGGTGACAGTGGCCAATGGCCAGTTGAACCCTTGTGTGCAGCATACTTTCAAGGGGTGAGAGTAGAAAATAAACAGAGAGACCATTATTCTGACCTAAATAATTAAGTAGACTTCATACTACATTTTAGTGTTTGCAGGACAGACAGATATCCTGATTTCCTGAAGTATGGCTTTGGGGAAGAAGACTGCCAGTCTATTTTAATTACATCTTAAAGAAGGAGACAGGAGTATGCCTTAGTTATTTAGTAGAAAGTCATGTCTCTACCCGAGACCTGAAATATAACCCAAATCGAAGTCTTAAACAAATTTTTCAATCTTTTCTCTTCTCAACATAGTTTTTTAGTATAGTATTTTCCTTTCATTTCTTTAGAATTTCAAATTTTAAGAAGAATCAACATTTTTTTACATTCATTTTCTTAAAAAATGTTGTGTTGCTAGGAATACAGAAGATGGTGCCTGAAGCTGATTTTGAGGAATGATCATGTCCTAAATTACCTAGAAATCCATTAGTTTCTAACTAGCTACTTAACAATAAGTCATGGCATTATTGCACCAGTGCCCATCTCACCAGACATCAGGTGTCCACAGTCAAGTAGAGCTAATGGTAACAATTTCCTTCATCAATGTACATGGATTTTTTCAAACCTTGTAAAATCTATTCTCAAAGAGAGATCCTTCAGTTCAGTCCTAGCTTGTTTTTGCATGTGTGTGTGTGTGTGTGTGTGTGTGTGTGTGTGTGTGTGTTCTACAACCAATGCATGTGCTGTCTTCAGGAACAAAGTCCTACCATCAAGTTGTGGCATGCAACTAACAGTTGTTTGGTGTTTGTAGAGCTTCAGGAGTTTACAAGCCCAACAAAAATCTTGACTTATTATTGGTACTGGGATTTTCACTCAACAACTTTATGGATTTGCATATGCATTATTCATAATCTCAGGATACATTCCTTTAAATTTTTAACAACTAATTTTAATGTTCATTCAGGTGTTTCCCCAAATCTATAAGAAAATTGTTAAGTTAGACTTATACCATCTTTACAATGAAACAATTTATAGAATTGAACAAATTTCTGTAATTTGTAGTCATCTATAAATTACAAGCAAATGCCAACTGATCAGATATTCAGGACATGAAGAGATACCTACACAGAGATTAGCAATGCCAAATGTCAATTGTTTCCTCTCATAGGCAATATTTCATGCAATGGCATGGGCAGGAGGCATGCCTTGTCTGGTCTCTTCATCCTGCCATGATAGCACAAGACAGCATCATCTCTATTAATTACCTCCACATTTTTGCTGTTGTTTGCCATACTCTGGATTCAAAAGAAAACAGACACATTCTCACTTTCATTGGGCCATGGAGCTTTAACATGCTGCAGACTATCACTGTAGCTATAGATACAACAATTGACACTCCATTGATCACACCTGCCTCTTAAGAAAGCAATGAAGTTCCTCCTTTAGTATTCTTTCTTTCAGAGAAGAGATATACAACATATTCTCTTATAAGAATAATCTCTATCCCTAGGGAAAGCTTATTCTTTCTCATCTGTTCTCTTTTATCATCTGTGTCCTCTTTGCACATTTGATCAGGTTATAGAGACTTCCGTAATTACACTAGGACATTGCCTCTGCTAGCTGTCAATTTTTCTCCCTGGGAAAATGCTGAGCACCATTCAATGTCAGTGATGCAGACATGCCAGTTACCCTGTATTGCCAGTTCTTCCTTTCTGTTTGGTTGTTCCAGCACTTTATGAACTTCATTTACATGCTCTTCTTAGTCACCTCTGTCTCCAAAGCCACTGATACCACATAAAGACCATGCTCCACAAACAGGTTCTGTGACCTCACTAAAGCCTTATATCAATCCTTTGGTCCCTGCTTAATTAATGTTTTAACATTCATGGGAACACATACCTACAGCAACACATTTTCCCTTTCTCATTCCCAGTTTCCATAGTAATACATCCTCCATCATTTTCTAGTCTCTGATACTATAGAGATATAAGCTGCTGATAACAAAGTATCTTAAAGGGATTGCTGCCCTTTATTTTGCCACAAGTTATGCAGGCCTTTTCTCAAGGGGTGGTGAGTAGTTATAATACTCAGTTTCTCTGCTCCCTTGACATTCAGACTAATCCTGTTCATCTCCATCCATCACAATGTCATGAGAAAGACTGAATTGTTCTATTATTTCTTATGTAAAAGCCTTACCCAATTCAAGTACTTAGGAACACTCACTGATTGTCATCAACTCCTACACTAAACCATTATTAAGGCCCTCATCTCTTTGTTGAATAATGGATTTTCACTTTTTGCATATTAAAGCTTGGATGTAAAGGGTCCTTTCTTTCACTTCTTTTTTACTCTTAGCCTCTTATTCCAACTCTGCCTATGAAGTTAATGTTTCAGATCCCTGAAAGGGCTTTTGCCACAGATGTAATTTTTATTTTCATTCCCTTTTGATCCCAACCACCACCACTACCACCACCACCACCACCACCACCAACAACAACAACAACAACAACAGAAAACCAAAATCTCCAGGTCATTCTATCATGTAATCCTTCAAGATGGACCCTAACATGGCGGACTCTGAGCACATCCCCCTTTCCTATTTTAATCCAACTTTTGCATAAACACACTGGTTGCTTTTCAATTGCATGTCTTATTTCTGATAGCAGTAGCCACCCAACAGGTTCAGCCTTAGTTACATGTCATCTTTACTCCCATCAGGACCAATACAACAGTTATCATAGGAAGAGTGTGCACGACCACATACCACATGATAAAGAATGTCTGTATCAACATCATCTTCATAGATGATCCATCTAAGATCCATAAGCAAGTTTAGCCATACTTGCCTGTTTTACTATCCTTAGAAAGAGCCTTTCACTCTGCCTAAATTAATCTTCAGTATTGCCACATCCCATGCCGGCTGCCCAGTTGTTTGTGATTTTTTTTTTTCCTGGTAACATGTGAAAAAAATGTATTCTAGATAAACTAAATTACCAACTTTACCCAAATTTTCATAGATATACCAAACAGTTTACTGTAATTACTTAGGAAAATATGGGTGAGAATGGAGCACAGTTTATTAAAAACAACTATACCACCAAAAAGTCCCACTCCATAATAGAGAACTCTTGATAAATGCACCATGAACTCTCACTTTCCTATACCTTTCAACTTTATATATTCTACCCCCATTTCCTAAGAACAAAAACATGTACAGCTGGGAGAAACAATACAACAATGGTCATAATTCCAATTGATGGTCCTGACACATTCCCTCTCTTCTACCATGGAGTGTTAACTCCGTCATCTATTATAGACTTAATTATCACTGGTTGGTTTGCTTATTTGTAATATTGATCTAAATTTCAGCTCTACTCCAGGATGATGATTGCTGGGATGGCTATGCAATTCTTAGAAGAAGAAAAATAAAAATAAAAGTCACACTATGTCAGATGCTGTGGAGTCAGAGCAGAAGTGCATTTTGAAGGTCAAAATCTACATTCCACACAGACTCTCACAAACTTACTATTTTAACAAGACTTTTAAAAGAGACTTTTTCTCTGAAGGGTCTAGATGTTTAAGAGCCAATCAACTACAGTAGGAATTCATGGTGTTGTATCCTCCCCTCCACCTTTGGATTTATGGATATTCTAGTCATGTGGTCCCAAACACCTGGGAGCACTAATTTTTCTTAACAAAGACTGGAAATGTAGCATAATGCCTAAGACTAAACTACTTCATTAAAGATTAGTCTTCTCTCAAAATATTCTGAATATGTGGTTTTGTTTTGTTTTGTTTTGTTTTGTTTTTTGGTGGATGTATTTATAGCAGATGAATACCGACACAGGGATACTATGTCATAGAATGATGGGTTAGAGACATATACTTCTCCAGAGTTAATCTCTGTGGATGTTGTGTAAGTTTGCAATCCATTTGTGTAAGAAGATGCTGATAATTACATCATCCTATCAATGATATTCTCAGCTTTTAGAATAATTTTGTGAATCTGACAGGTTCTTCTTAGTGGAATGATGTTTTATATTTCCCTTATTACCAGTGAAATTGTGCATGATTTCTATATTTAAGGGCTATTTATAGTAAAATTTTATTGTGAACTATATTATAGTGGATTTTAATGCATTTCCACTGAATTGTTGGTCTTTAAAGTGTTGAATATAAGAATACTTTCATTTTACGCTATTTAAGGTTAAATGATTGTATTACCTACTTTACTTCCCCATACTTTTTTGCAAATTCTATTTTGGAATTTTTATTATATCATAAATTTCAAGTTTATTTTATGTAATAAAACTTAGGAAGCTTTATTCTACAAAATTCTTGCTAATTTTTATTACATCATCTATTAAAACTCTGAACAATTATTTCAGTAAATTTTCTTGTAATTTTGGTAGTGTTTTATTTCAAATCAGAATATGTTCATCTTATTAAATGACTTTTAAAATTAAAAAAGAGGATTTCTTAATAAAAGTTTATAAAAGATTGTTCCATTGTGTCCAATGTATTTCCTATACATAAGCCATCACAATGTTTTATATATATATAAAACTATATATATATATTATTATTATTATTAACTCACATTGTATCCTGATTGTTATTTCCTCTTTCTTATCTTCCTGAACCCACCCTCCTCCCTCCTCTGCTCCATTCACCTCTTTATCAGGTCTCATCAGGATAGCCTACATCCCCTTCCTCTGTGTGCCTGCAAGGCCATCCTGCCAAGAAGAAGTGATCAAATTGTGGGCACAAAAGTGAATATCAGAGGTTCAGCAGCAGCCCCTTTCCCTGACTTGGAGAATTAGCTGTCCATCTGCTACATCTGAAGAGGGGGTCCAGTATTTCTGCATGCATTGTCTTTGGCTAGTGCATCAGTTCGTGCAGGTCACCCTATGTCCAGATCCCCCAGCCATGGTGGTCTTCCTGTGGAGCTCCTTACCCCTCTGGGTCCTTCCATCCCCTCACTCTTCCCTACACTGTCAAGGCTCCACCAAGAGTCCAGATTAGAGTCCCAGTATCTGTCCCAATCCCCCGGTGGGTAGGCTCTCTCAGAAGACAGCATGTTGGGCTAATATACACTTAGAAGTGAGTATATACCATGCATGTCTTTCTGAGTCTGGGTTTCCTCACTCAGGATGGTTGCTTCAAGTTACATTCATTTGCTTGCAAATTTCAAGATTTCCTGTTTTAAATAGCCCAAAAGGCATGTCCCATGAAAGTCTTCACTTACCAGGAATCTGGGACAGAGGGGAGACATCCTATTGGGACTCTAGATGAGAGAAACATGGGAGAATAGCAAAATAGAAGGATCCAGAGGATCCTAGAAACCTACAAGAAGATCATTATGATAGGCAGATTTGGGCCCAGGGGTCCAGCTCAAATTATGGCACCAGCCAAGGACAACACAAGCCATATATTTCAAACCTCTACCCAGATCTAGCCAATGGACAGGATATTCTCCACAGTTGAGTGGAGAGTGCTGTATGACTTTCACATGTACTCTGGTGCCTCATATTTGACCATGTCCCCTGGAGGGGGAGACCTGGTGGCACTCAGAGGAAGGATAGCAGGCTACCAAGAAGAGACTTGATACTCTATGAGTATATAAAGGGGGAGTAAGTCTCCCTCAGTCACAGTCATAGGGGAGGGGAGTAAGGGGAAAATGGGAGGGAGGGAAGAATGGGAGGTTACAAGGGATGGGATAACCATTGAGATGTAAAAAGAATAAATTAATTTAAAAATTATTTTGAAAAACAAAAACAAATCTTTCTTTTAGTTGGGCATGGTGGTGCAGGCCTTTAATCCCAGCACTCAGGAAAAAGAGGCAGGTGGATTGCTATGAGTTTGAGGCCAGCCTGGTCTACAAACAGAGTTCAGGACAGCCAAGGCCTCAGTGAAGCACTGTCTGGAAAAACAAAAACAAAACAAAAAATAAAAACAAAAACAATTACCTGAATAGTATTCCAATGTGTAGTAAATCCACATATCTATGGACACTTGACTTTTGACAAACAAGCCAAAGCAATACAATGGGAAACATAGTATTTTCAACAAATAGTGCAGTCTAACTGGATTTCTACATGTAGAAAAAAGCAAATAGGTCCTTATTTATCATGTTGCATGAAACTCAAGTCCAAGTCAATTAAAGAGTTCAACATACAACCAAACATACTAAATCTGTTAGAAGAGAAAGTGAGGAAGAGCTTTGAACTCATTGTCACAGGAGACAACTTCCTGAACTGAACTCCAATAGCTCAGGCTCTAAGATTAACAAATAATAAATGGGACCTCATGAGACTGAAAATGCTCCTGTAAGGTAAAGGATATTACAACAGAACAAAATGACAGCCTACAGACTGGGAAAAGTTCTTCACCAACCCTACATGTGACAAAGGGATAATATCAAAAATATATAAAGAACACAAGAAATTAAACACCACCAAATAACCCAATAAAAATGAGGTACATCAAAATATTTTTGAGTTTAAAAAATAAGCTAAAAGGAGGGGAGTAGGGTGAAAGCATGAGGGAGGGAGGAACAGGAGGATACAGGTGATGGGATAACAATTGAGATATAATCTGAATAAATTAATAAAATTAAATTAAATTAAAAATGAACTGCTTGATTTCATCATATTACATTAGTTTTTGCTATGCTTCAGTATTCCAGATAGTAAGGTTTAATTTTAGAGTTTAAAATGTTATCCCTATGGAAGATCCATGTTATTGAAATTACCTTATTTTAAAAAGCTGGAATGAACAAAGTATTATGTTACATACATACTAGGGAACCCAGACAATTTCTTTGTCTCAAGAAAAAGGACGTGAAAAGGTTTCCTTTGCTAAAGTCAAAGAACATTTGGTTCTGAGACAGTCTCGGACATACCTGGACATCGGCAGTGATTCATAGCAGAGACCATTTAGAAGAATACAATGACTGTTGTTTGTTATCTATTGCAAGGTCATGTTTGCAAACTCTTGCTTAAAAGGAACTAAATATTCAAAAGTTCCTCCCATTTTGGAAGAAAAAAAAATCGATGTAGCTTCTAACTGTTCTGTTTGTTAGTTTTTTATTTTATTTTATTACTTTTATTTTTTTGTAAGGTAGTTTTAACCTAACAGAAAAATATAGAGAAAGTAGGCGGTAAATTGCATAATGACCAGACTAAGACCCAAAGAAACACTCATGGAATGAAATACTACATGCATAGCATTACCAACATTGAGTGCTAGGAAAATAAAAGACAAAAGCAATCTCAGTTTTAAGAGTGGAATTGGCCAAACAGATGGAACTAGAAATGATCATTCTGAGTGAGTTAATCCTGACCCTTAAAGACACACATGGTATGTACTCACATATTATTGGATACTTTCCCAACATGTCCTCTGAGAGTCTTCACTCAGTGGGACATTGGTGCTGGGACTCACTATTGGGACTTCAGGTAAGAGTGGTATGGAAGAATGGAGAGATAGAAGGGCCCAGAGGGTCCAGGAGCCCTACAAGAAAACCATCAAAGCTGGCGGATCTGTACCCAGGGGGGACTACACAAAGTATTATACCAACCAACTACAATGCATGCAGTAAAACTAGACCCCCATTCAGATCTAGCCAATGGACAGCATATTCTCCATAGTTGTGGAGAGAGTGAAGACTGACTCTGACATGAACTCTGATATTCCCTATTTGACCACTTCACCTTGGTGGGGAGGCCTGGTGGCACTCAGAGGATGGGGAAGCAGGCTATCCAAGTGAGACCTAATAGGCTGTATTCATATGGTAGGGGAGGAGGTCCCCTTCTGTCACAGACCTAGGGGAGGGCATTAGGGTGAAAGAGGGATGGAGGGAGGAATGGGAAGATACACGTGAGGGGATAACAATTGGGATGAAATCTGAATAAATTATTTAAAAAAAATAAAAATGGGAAAAAAAAGAGAAAAGAGTGGAATAGTTAGTACCTATTTTGAGATGTTATGTGTATACTTCTAATACAAAATAATATACAAGTGATTAGTATATTAGTATAACAGCACTGATAAAAAGAGATGAAGTTATGGATGTCCAGAGTATGTGCATCAAGACCAGCAGTAAGTGTCTCAGTTGGAGACTGGTCTATCAGATATTTGAGCTGATGGTAACTTTGAGAGGCTCTCAATGTGAAAGCTTCCCACTGGTCTTCCTTAGAGACCCAACACTCAGCATAAGAAAAGCCTCAGCCGATTGGCTGGGCATTGGCTTCTGCATCTACACTTGACATTTTACCCAACAGTCTTTTTATGTTCTGAATGTATTTTGCTTAAAAATACATGAATTTAGTTTTATTGCTTTCTCTTTCTTATTGTGACAATGCACGTGATTTAAGTATATTGAGAGAACTTAGTACAGTTAGCAGGTTTTTCTGCTAATACACATAGATAGAACATGGATATTCTCGATTCTTGAGATGTGATCAGTGTTTTGTTCTTTTGTTTTGAGGTGGTGGTTGTTGTATGTGAATGTTATTTCCTTCTTTTATGAGAACTATTTTTTAAAGGTTCCAGAGGTACCAAATTGGATATTTCTTGAGAATTATCCAATGGATTGTTGTTGTTGTTGTTGTTGTTGTTGTTGTTGTTGTTGTTGTTGTTCTAGACAGGGTTTCTCAGTGTAGCCTTGGTTGGCCTGGACTTGCTTTGTAGAACAGGCTGGGTTTGAACTCAGAGATCTGCCTGCCTCTGCCCCACTGAGTGCTGGGATTAAAGGCATGTGCCACTGCACCCAGTGTCATCTGGATTTATATGTATATAATTCAAATGTTTCTTGTTTCAAATCTGCCTATTACAACAATCTGTGTCCATAGTCCATGTGTTCTTTCTACTTTTCATTAGGTAATTTTGCATGGCATTACATCATTTACAATCAGGCAAGAAAATCAACCATAATAAAAATATGGAAAAGTAGGGTTAGTGAAGGGAACCAGCCTGAGGAAATCCTGTGAACAGGTTGAGAAATTATCAGGGAAGCTGCTTCTTCTCCTCTGTGTGAGGTGAAATTTTCTGTGAGAGAACCGAATTTCCTGGCAGGAGAAGCAACTGTGGCTGCCAGAAACAGAATGGAGCACCCGCATGCAGGATAGCCAACCACAATGCTCGAGGACAGACTCAAACTTCATCCTGTTCCCCATCATCTCCACACTCAAGGCTGTCATCTCATCAAAGGGCATGGATGCTCAAAAAGATTGTGGGCAGAATCAGAGAAGTTCTCAACCTGCCACTGCCCAGAGTGACACGATATACCTAAGTGTGTGTGTCCTGGCGCCTTTAAAGCACAAAGGGTGGATATTGTGTCACGCACAACTTCTGCTTCTTTCAGTCTTTTGTGTTTGTTTGTTCTTTGGAATTATTAAGAACCACACATGGAAAAACATTCCACAGAATATAATTTTAAGTCACCTAAATTAACTTGGTGCAGACAATGTACTGTACTTTGGGACCGTACTTTTGGTGCTTGTTCAAAATGTCCTCCACCTATGTACAATCTAAGTACCTTTAAATTTTCAGCAAAAGCAATAATACAATCAGGAGTTTGTTTAATGAATTTAACTACCATCCATGCAAAGGCAAACATACTGGTACCCCTTCCAAAGATTGATCTGCAAACTACTGCCATGTTTTATTCATTCTTAGGTGATTTCTGTTCTATTTGAGTCAGAATCTCTTTCTGACATTCTGCAATGGAAATCTTGACGTAAAGGTTAAATAATCTCACCACAAATTACTTTACATAATAGGAGCATAGATTATTGAAAATGAAAAAAGAAAGCCCTTGCTATAATGCATACAAATATTTTATATCTAAGTAAGAGAGCAATATCTCTGACTCTAGTCCTCATTTCTATAATGAATCGGAATGTCATAGCTGACATTTCAGAATACTGGCTTCCACAGTTCATTCATATTTCTCTTCCTTTAGGAACCAACCAAGTTTCCAAGGTTCCATGCTTTGTCAGGCATTTTAAATCCATATTCCCTAGATCTGAAATTTTCAGTGTTCTTTAGACTTAATTGCACTTTACAATTGACTTTTATCATAAGGTATAGGAGTCAAAACACAAAACAAACAAAAACAAAAGATGCTACTCATAATGGCATGTAAGTTAATTTAATTTAATTTTTTCTGGATTTTTCCATGTACAACTTTTAAAATAACTACTGACTATGGATAGAGGATACTGAAAATAATTAAACAACGTGTCCGAAAGCATTCTGGACATCTCAAATGCAAATGATTCATGAGTAACCTCCTGAAATCTTGTGTTGTGCCAGCTACCCCACCTAGCATCCTTCTTGTGTCCAGCATATGCAGGCTTTTTATCAAATTAACTGAACTTGTTATCACAGTGCTGTGTTTAATTAGCCCTTCTGTGATAGTTTAACATTACATTATAATGCTTACATTACAAAATTCCTCTCATCTTATCCTGTAGCTATCTGTGTCACCTCACACTGGGAGAAGAGAAAAAAAAAAAACATTAGAAATTCTTAGAAGAGAAAGACCAGGAAAGGAAGAGGAGGAGAGAAGGCCAGGGGAGGGGTAAAGGGAAGGAAGGGGAAGGGGAAAAGGAGGGCAGGAGGAGGAGGAGGAGGAGGAAGAGGAGGAGGAGGAGGAGAGAGTGTAGTAAGGCATAATCTCTTGAGAGTGGGAAAGAGAACCCAGAGTCAGTTTATTATACTATAAATTAAATTCATATTAAGTTCATCTTCTATTATTATTATTAATCTCATGTCAAGAATGATTTGTAAATTAAACTTTACCATAATTAAGTAAAACAATTACAGTGTATAATTTTATGCATCCGTTACATGTCTTGAGCCACACATTCTGATGAGAGAGGGGACTGACTGCTTCACTCTGGCTCACATAAATATTCTGTGTGAGTTCATATGTGTAGTGTAGGTGTGAACATACCATGGAGTATGTATCGTGGTCAGACCAGCTTGGATGGTGGCCTTCACATTCCCCCTTGTTTTTTGACTACTGGAAATGCCACACTAGCCCCTGAGGAGAGCCAAAGAGCCTTCTTCTCAGTCTTGACTTATACATTTTCTTCTTGTTTTACTTATATTATGGTTCCCATTTACCAAAGGCATTCATATAATCTTCAGTATCCATTCAAAGAAATTCACTCAAGGTCTTGTTCCAAGATCTCATTGAGATCACTTTTTCACATGCATTGAGCCAAACCATTAGCTGCTTCCTATGGAATTCTCCAGAGCCTTGTCATTGGTAACCTTTCTTTTCATACGAAGGCATGTTTTTAAATGCAGCTTCCTGGGAGAATTTCCCTCCCACACCTTCCTCCGTTGTCACTTTAGATTAAGACTAAGATACTTTTGCCATCCACATTCCAGCCTTGCCAGTATTAGAGGAAAATTACTTATAAACTAGATTTGCACTATTTCTTCTTCAGTTTTCTGTTCAGTAAAAAACACTTATTGGATACATGATACAGACTGAGGCTGATGATGCCCTGAGGCAAAATTAAGGACCCTGAGATTTGAATGATGTGTTCACAGAACCTATTAATGCTCTCAGGGCCAGTTAAGACCTGATTGCATGCATGCCACAAACATCATCAAACATGGTCTGGACTAACTAATTATGGCCAGTTTTTTCTGGTGAATCTTCTCTTCCCTGCAAGTTTTCTTATTTGGGTTATGTTGGAAATGACTGAGCTTACGCTATGTTTCAGAGTGCAAATATGGCTTGCAATGCTAGTGTTCTTCATTCCTCAGCAAACAAATACTCTAATATACACTCTGAAAAGGACATTATGCTGAAGTACCCTTGAACTAATTAAAATTTCTAACTGTTCCCAGAAGAGTAATTTGATTTCCTTCAGTTATAATAACTTAGCTCTATTCTTAAGGTAAATGATGTGATCATACTCTGAGGTTAGAGACAAAGGGTTGAACTGTTCTTTCATTTGGAACATATTGATAAAAACTACTGGCTGCTACTAAAATCCTCTTTGTTGATGCTTTCTTATTTAACCAAGTTCACAGCCTGCCTATGGCTCTGTCTCTTAGGAAACTTGCTTTACTTCAACTCTTGTTTTTTCCTTTGTGGTTAAGGAAGTTGCATTTGAAAAGACTGTATTTGTCCCCTTAATCAACAGAGTTCCATTTGACCTTTCATTTCAGAATTATTAAGAATACTTGTTCCCCTGATGTTTTTCAGTATCTGTATCTATGTTTCAACTGCACCACCCTTTCTGACTTTCACTTTATCTTTGTGCTAAGTTGTTTAAAGTGGACAAAAACCATATGCCATCAGTCTGCCTTTTTGACCCTGATGTATGTAGACAGATATTCTGCAACATATGAGCAGAAAACAATTAAGGTTCTTTCTATACCACATGTAAATTTAGACTTGTATTTAGAATTGCATTGAAACTTCAAGAATTGATATACTTGAAAGAATGACAAAACAGAAGTCTAA
Source organism: Acomys percivali (assembly GCA_907169655.1). Lineage (NCBI taxonomy): Eukaryota > Metazoa > Chordata > Mammalia > Rodentia > Muridae > Acomys > Acomys percivali. Next base: position 10,458,011 of record OU015749.1, read on the forward strand.
AATCTGCACATATAAAGGAATTACATGCATGAAATCTAGAACCCAGCTACAGATACAGACTCTTTTTCAAACACATTTTATTTATTTCTATGTATTTTCATATGTATCTGCCTTCATATATGCATGTATTATATTAAATATTAAATCATTTTCCCCCCACATTCATAGACATCTCAGACTGTTTTTTAAACTCCAAGGCCCCCCAATATATTTAATCTACTTATTTTCACACCTGATACCAAGAAACAAACATGCTGTGACTATAAATGTCACTAACATTTGTCTAAGCCATAATTGCTGAAATTCAGTATATTCCTTTATTATGTTTTCTATGCTGTCAAAACACTGGGAAATTGAAAAGAGATATAAATCAAGCATAAGAATTCATATAAAGACTTAGAGCTGGAAATGAAGAAAATATCAATTTGTACTAAAGTCAATGATACGAATTAAAAATGTTCTTGAAGCTGTTTGAGCTAAGAAGTTCTGGGACTCATCAAAATTCAACCAAGTATGTTAAATCTCAAGCATTTATTTATAGTTAGGGTCTCTATGAGAACTGGATACTTTTATGCTGGAGGTACCTAGATTCCATGATTCCACTCTTCCTTTCCTGGTCCTCCTAAACTTTAAAGTCATGATCAAACAATATTTGTTTTCAAACGTCAATGTAAAAATTGACTTAAAGTACAAACAATGCCTTACAACCTACAGCTTTATGATCCAGCACATCGCATCCCTGAGTTCATCTTAATTCTTAGAAACTGCTTCTCACTGTAATGCTCACATTGTGACAGAAAAGCAGAAACATCCTTTCTTAGACATCTTGAGGTGTTTGAATGGCTCTCTGTATGGACAGTAGTGTTTGTAACTTCACGATATCTTTCAGGAAGCCATCTTGGTATGTTCTCATATTCTGCCTCTGGCTTCACTTCTCTGTAACCTGGGATATTGCAACATCTGTCAAGATAAAGGAAGGACTCCTCTGGCAATGTATGAAATGTGGAGTTAGCCTCTACAGCAGGCCTCCCTTCCATTTCACACTAGCCTCCCACATTTCCTTAATTTTGGTTGGTAATTAAAATCAAACTCTCAGAATCAAACTTTTGTCTGTAAGTTGGAAATTGCTATATTTATCTCAGAAGCAAATGAAACCAGACTCATAGCTAGGAAATGATAAAGAATATTCTCTTTGGTTTCATAAGCTTTCTCTTTTTTAAAAGATTATGTTCACCGGGTGTTGTGGTGAACCCCTGTAACCCCAGCACTCAGGGAAGCAGAGGAAGGTGGATCTCTGTGAGTTTGAGGCTAGCCTAGTCTACAAAGCAAGTCCAGGACAGCCAAGGCTATACAGAGAAACCCTGTCTTGGAAAACCAAAAGAGAGAGAGATAGAGAGAGAGGGGGGGGGGGGGGGACAGAAGGAGGAAAAATGGAGGAAAAGGAGGAAGAGGGAGGGGGAAATGTTTTTGAGATTGAATTACTGAAAAATGTGTGATTATGTAAGGATAACTTTATTTTCTAGGAAGCATTTCAGAGTTCTGTATGAGAGGTACAATTTTCAGGATTCAAGTGAATATTCTATCATCATGTTGTTCTCTAAACATTAATACAAGCCTAGGCACTAAGCCCAAATCAACCCTTCCCTATAATTAAAACACTCTGCCTGAGAAGAGTTTGTTTGCTGTCCTTTACAGGCATGTTGCTGTCCATGTTCCTTTCAGTGCACCCTCTACTGTGTCCTTGGTATATGAGATGACCATAAAAGAGCTTCATGGAATGTTTGAAGTGCTTCAAATGCAGCCCATATATACATGCTAAGAATGCCAAAAAATTAAAATGACAAGTGTATGCTGCATCAATGCATACTACCAAAGGAAAAAAAAAGAATCTGTATTGATAAGGGAATTGTTCTTACAATAGTACTGTTTAAGAGTTGAATAAGACATAGATTAGATTGTATACACTGTGATGTCACTTCCTATAAAAATAAAACACATTTACACACAAGCATATTTACATTAACAATTTATAGACAGTCCACTATCATTCATTGAGTCACCTTTTAGATTAGTCTATTAAATATTTTTCTGATCCTTATTTATATTAATGACAATGATTTTTTAAACATTCTTTGATATTTTTGCATAGGGGCTGTGACAGTTAATCCTGACTATCAACCTGACTTGATCTGGGATCAGCTATCAGACAAGCCCATTGGCTCATCAGTGAAGGATTTTCTTAGCTTAACAGAAATGCAAAGAATTACCTGCAATGTGTGCAGCAGCATCCCTGTGGTGGCTCAGGATAAAAGAGTACGTGGGCAGAGCTTTCGACTGTTTTCCTGACTGTCTTTTTGTTCTTTTGATGAGTTCATTTGCTTTGCCCATGTGTTGATCTTGGCTGCTGCAGCTGCTCCCACCAGCCTCTTCTCTGACACCTTCTTCCATGAACTGAAGAACAGCAGCCCTCTATGAATCTTCCAGGACTTCACTGTCAGATTGGGATTGCTGAGACATCTGGCCTCTAAGACTGAGTTCTTGGCTGGACCCATGTGTGTAGCAATGGCTATATTATGCAGGCCATATCATATCAGCCAATCTAATAAATCTCGCCCTAATATGCATTTAGTCTAGTCAGTTCATCTTCTAAAGATCCCTGACCAACTCAAGGGCCTTGGATTTAGTTGCTTTTCACTGTGTGCTGTGATCAAACACTGGACAAAAGAAATGAAGGGTTTACATTGGCTCAGGGTCTGAGAGTGCAGACCAGCAAGGTAGGGAAAACTGTTAGCAGGAGTAGGTTTTAGCTGTGGCAGAGGGAGATTTCTCAGACTGATTAACACTCTCTCTCTCTCTCTCTCTCTCTCTCTCTCTCTCTCTCTCTCTCTCTCTCTCTCTCTCTCTCCCCCTCCCTCCTTCCCTCCCTCCCTCCCTCTCTCCCTCGCTCCCTCCACTACTCCACCCTCTTTGTTTTAATTAATGTAGGCCACCAGCCCATGGATCGTGTCTCCCCCTACTGGGCGAAATTTTTGTCTCAATTTATGCTGTCTTAGGAAAAGCCATTCACTTTTACGTGAGTGTGCCAAAGTGTGCCTCACTATTGTTCTGTGTGTTTCTGGACTGCAGTATTCAAATTCTCTATTGTTTCTCAGGCTCCAAATTCCCTCTTCATGAACGGCTCACTCAGAGAATCAGATATGTCTGTCGTGTTATTAGACCCCAGAGGCTTTCTATAGACTTTGTACAACACCTCTACTCTTGCATCTTGCATATGTGCAAATCTAGCACCATGTGGATGATGTCAGATATTTCAGGTAACTCCTGGTGCATCCTGATCCTTGTGCACAAAAGCTGCAGAGGCCTCTGTGTCTCTTTGTGGTTGAACTACTCTTTAGCAACCCTGTGTCTTTCTAGACACGTTCTTTCCAAGTGAATTTGCCTCATCGTGCTCGGGTGGACCTTAAAAGTGAGATTTTGTCCTCAAAGCACCTTTTCTGCTGTTTCAGTATAAAGTTTAAGGTTTCTCCGGAAGGGGCTTATGATTAACAGAACACACACTGCAACCCAGTTCCAGGTTGACTCTGTATCAACTGGAGCTAGTTGTTTTGTGTGTTACCTGGATTTCCATTCTCAACACAGTTCTGAATATTGTGTTTTGTCCTGCAGATCGCTTCCACTGAGTGCAAATACTGTGTGTGGATTGGAAGGCTCCATCCTGAACTCACTCTCCATCTTCCAGAAGACCTGAATCAGCAAGCAAGATATAACAACTTGGGCCTCTCCATGGCCCTCCACAAATGCTTCTAGATGGACTGAGCAGGTGTTAGGCACCTGCTGCAGGAGCTGATTCTGAAGTATCAGCTGGCTGTACACAGTTCATGCTAACACTGCTAAAATGGAAGAAGCCTTTGGAAAGAAATTAGTCCTTAAAGCTTAAATCCGACGTCAACACTGGACCATAGGCTATGTTACTGTGCTGTTTTGGTTTGGCTTTGGGTTTTTTTTTTTTTTTTTTATCTTGTATTCAAGTTAACTGTTCTCTTGGTATATGTTTACTAGACTGTGCATATCTTAGTTTGGTCCTTAGTCCAGATGGCTTGGGCACTTGGTGCCTGGGAAGCAGAATGGGAAAATCTGAGCATTAGGACCCAGCTTTTCTTGTGGTGTTTTCCTTCCTGACCACAGCAGGTTGTTACTTGCCTTGAGTTGGGTAGCTTTCCATTGCAAATGTATTCATCCTTTTAATATATGTAAGTTTTTTTGTACTCATTTCTTTAAGAAATGAAAAATTTTGGTTTTCTACTGTTCAATAAGAGCATTAGGTCTTAGTAACATGTCATCGTGTAAAGAAAAATATAAGCGCTGCAGAAAAAGAAGGAAAGAAAGAAAAGGAAAAAGAAGAAAAAGTAGCCCAGCCATACTCATATTCACTAGGTTCACTTGATATATGGAGAAATATGAAATATTTATTCACTCATTTAGGATAAAATATAGGACACTGCATAACTCAAAACACCAAACTCTACTGTTTGCTTTTCAACCTTTTCAGGATAAAACATGTATTCTTGTCCATAAATAACCTACTGTCAGTTACTGTCCTATTGCTCTGAAAAGCACAATAACAAAGGCAACACACAGCGCACACATTTAATTGGGGCCTTGCTTACACTGTCAGAGGATTAGCACATTGTCATTATGGCAGGAAGCAGCCAGGTATGTCACTGGAGTATTAGCTGAGAGCTTTACAATCTGATCCAGGCAGGTAGACAGAGAGACACTGGACCTGGTGTGAGCTTTTGAAAGCATTATGCCCACTCCCCGTGCCACACTTTCTCCAACAAGGTCATAACACATAATCATTGGATTTATTTATGCGCATAAAGGATCATTCTGTCTTATTTCAAAAATTAGCGCATAATTTATTTAATTCATCCATTAAAGATCATAATCTTGTTAAATATTTTATTTCTGGTTACAAATCTTGCTCTTTATTTATACACTAACAAATTCCAAAACTTTTATAAGAGGCCATTGATTAAATTTAGTGCCATTTAAAAGCTTGATTAATTATATGCCATTGACAGTTAAATATCACTTATGAATTAAATATAGTCACTATTGTTTTAAAGCACTTCAGTGGTCTGAGTTATGAATCTTCCCAAACATTTAACTAATGATTTTAGCCCTATAAAATTAATCATAAGTATGGAACATAGCTTTAGTAAATGTTTGAAAGGGTATTTCCTTAATAAAGTTACCAGTTAAGGCTCATGAGATTACATACATTATATTTTAGTAAGTATAAATTGAAATAATAAATTTCCTCATCATGTTAGCAAACTGGCTATCTCAAAATTACAGATAAATAAATTTATAATGAGTTATGTTAAAGTATATATTAGGAATAGTATTTTACACTGAATTTTAAATCTTTGTAGCTTTAATGGATTTAAAATATAGATTAGGACAGTTCATTTCCACCTATCTGAAGATTTCACATTAATTTTTTAATGACTATAACCAAATTCCTTTTAGATATGCTTAATTGGTAAGTTACATTGTTCTTATAATCTGCAATATATAAACATTCTCATAACAAAATGGGAATTTTTGTCGTGACTTAAACTGTTGCCCTAATATCAGTGTCTTTATTGAGTTATATAATATATATTATATAAACAATATTTATTTTGTATAAATGAAATATAATAGTTAAAATATTAATAGTTATTATATATTATTGCATATTGTGTGCATTATATAATTTAATACGTATTATATAACTTCAAAATATAATAGTCATTATATATGACAAAATGGACACTGATCTTAGGGGAACATATTAAGTCACAGAATACGTTCCTCATGTAGTTATAAAAATGTACAAACACCCAAAACCAATATAATATTTTAACATATTTGACATTTCATCACTTTCAAAATATTAAATAATATTTTCACTTTGTGGTATCCTATATGTTTTCCAAATATTTTATCTGACAGGTTAGAACTTATGTCTGACAGAACAGGGCAGATTTAGCAAGCATCAACAGATATCTGAACCATTCCCAAAAACCTCTCCATGCTGTATGTATGGCTCTTAGGGATGTTCATGGCTATATTTATAGGGAAATTTTCTGACTCCCAGAATGTAGCACTTAGCTGCGGTATCAAGAGCTGTTTATTGACCTTTCCTAGAACGTGAAAAGGTGGAAAGGACATCTCTCCCAAGATTACAAGAGTGGATTTTCGAGCAATAACCAAGACTGTGTGTCACTAAGCAATATGGAGACCAAGTGCTCTCTAATAGAACATAAGGGAAATGTGCAGCTACCGTGCAGACTGGGGAGGAGAATTAATTACATTATTTTGATAAGGGATTATTAAAGACTGGCACTTACACACGCAGGAGGATAATCGCCACCATTGGCAATTTTTCCTCTATATACCTTCCTAAATGCTGCTTGGAGAAAATGTGTGCATCCAATTGGATCCAAATGAATTTTTCCTTTCTTATGTAGGCTACAAAGAATGGAATATTTGTAAAAAAAAATTTTAGAAACCTGTAATATTCTTGCCATTAATGAAACAAAAACTATGCACTGATGAAAATGGAGGAAAAGCTCATGGCTATGGAATCAATGTAGGGATTAACGGCAGCGTCTGGGAGGAGTGAGAAAATGGATACTGTGTTATGGGAGAAGGGCAAAGAGAGCACAAAGTCATAGAAGGTTCTGGTGGGTTAGGGACTGAAGATGTCATCTACATTTTATTTTATTTTATTTTATTTTTAATTTTTATTATTTATTAATTTATTCTTGTTACATCTCTATGGTTATCCCATCCCTTGTATCCTCCCATTCTCCCCTCCCTCCCATTTTCCCCTTATTCCCCTCCCCTATGACTGTTCCTCAGAGGGATTACCTCGTCTTGTATATGCTTATAGGGTATCAAGTCTCTTCTCGGTGACCTGCTGTCCTTCCTCTGAGTGCCACTAGGTCTCCCCCTCCAGGGGACATAGTCAAGTTTACAGATGGCATGAAATAATTAGCACAAATCACTGAGGAACAGTGAAAAATACCAAATGGTTACACATATACACAGAATTTGATTCCAATAAGAATAATCAACAATGCAGTGAAATAAAATATGAAGAGAGAGTTTATTTTCAGAAACTGATGCAAACAAAAACACATGCTAAAAAGTTCAAAAAATTGAAGCACACACACACACACACACACACTCAAATGCACAAGGATGTGATATATAGAGTCATAAAATTTAAAATTTTGAAACTCCTCAAAGCTTGAATGTAGTAAAAACAAAAAGGACACAATTCATGTAGAAAAACTTTAGGAGACTTATGTCATTTACTAAAAGATATGTGTACAGTTAGAATTTTATATGTAGTTAAACTTGCAAACACTGGTCTTTTACGCTGATAGAATACTGATGTATAATGTTGCAGGACATTTGATGACACTGTGAACCCGGGGATTGTGTTGTTTGCTGGAAAAACCCATTTCTAGTTGTGGTATGACACTGCCCTAGCACATTTAATCTAAAACAGCAATAAATAAAGTGAAAATAAGCCAAGAGGTAGGGCAACAAAGAAAGTCATGAGGACAATACAGAGACACATAGGAAGTAGAAGGGAGGAACATTCACTCTGAGGTTTTTTTGTTTTTGTTTTTTTAGATAGCATAGAGAAGGGGAGGGGCTGAGGGAGGCATTGGCTGAAGAGGAAGGTCAGCTGGATGCATTCTCTGCCTCTGAGCTAGCAAGCTTTCATTTCAGCATCTGGCTCCTGAGTCTTTATTGGCAAAGAAAACATTTGAGAGTTTTGTTAAAGACAACAATATAATTATTAGCAGTAGGGTAGAACTATAAGAAATGTAAAATGAAGTTCTTATGGACAAAATGTATAAAACAGAAGATTCATAGGAAGAGACACCAGGACTGGTTAGCATGATGGCAAATTTGAACGTGTTTAATTACTAATTCTTTTCTGAATCAACTGAAAAATCTAAAGCAAAAATTGAAGGAATATATTAATGTATTGGTGACTAATGGCATATAAGAAGTCAAAATTAATATTAGTAAATGCTATGCAGAAGAAACCGAGATAAATGGCTATAATTTTTATACTGCGATGCAGTCATATAGTGCCATCTGCAGTGGAACTGCATTTGAATTCCACTAATAATCAGGAGTGATTTTGATGGACATATTCTATGTTTTCATTATGGAGAAGGTCACACAATCCTTACATTTCTCAAGTTTATGTAACTATGACTTGGAAAGCATTTATTTCACTGTATATAAATAAGTTACTGGACTATGTTGGGAAAATCATGGCAATGGTAGCAGGAAGCAGGTCGGTCATGTGAAACCCACAGTCACAAAGCAGAGGGTGAAAAGGAAGAGAGATGGGAAATAAAATATCAAGATCCTTCCCCTGGGATCCACTTTCTTCAGCAAGAGTTAACCCGCTAAAAGTTCCCAAGCCACCCCCAAACAATGCCACCAGCTGAGTACCAGTTTCTTGAATACATGGGTCTCTGAGGAATATCTTGCATTTAAACCTGATGTCTAGCAATTTCCTGCACACTGAAATATTCTGGCATGAAGGAAAGCTCCCTGGGACTTGGGAAAATCTAAAGGGAGGTCTTAAGGAAGCAAAAATAAGGATGGAGCATCATCTTCAGCCTTCTGGGCCAGTACATCTGACATAAGTATTTGTGGGGCAGGAACAATTGAGGACTTTCTTACGCTGTCTTGGCAGAGTCTGGCCGTCAGCTCTGCCTGCATCCAAGCTTTCCCATTTTTAGCAGAATTCTGTCAGTGGCCAAAATGAGGGCATTTTGCCCAGTGGCTGGTTTGCCACATTTGAAGCCATGTGCATTAGGATGTTTCTTGATGTTCATCATCACCTTTGAGGTACACTATGAATGTAATATTAATATAATTCCTGATTGTTTCATGGTTCTTCTTGTTGTATGAAGTTTATTTTATAGGTCTGTAATTATATATAATAAATTAATTTAAAAATCAAGAAATAAATAACTAAAATTCTCAGGAAATACCTGAATTTTATCAGATTTACAAAGCTCCATCCTCCTTAAGGTTATATAAGCAGCAAAGACTAATGAGGAGTGGAAACTTTCTGACTGCCAACGTACCTGCACATTGTGTAGCTAGCTTCAGAGTTCCAGCCTTCATGAGTCATCAACCCTGCTGCTCTCGTCCATACTTGTAAGTATCACCCCATAACTCATTGCTTCATCAAGTCAAACTTTAGAGATGGTATCACTATTTTTCCATGAATTGTTCCCTGAGTTGGAGAGACATTTGTTCCTAACATCCTAGGAATAGTTCCACACAACAAACCCTAACACATGTTTAATAGTTTAATGGGCCTACAAAATAAGAGACTCACAAAATGTGCAATTTAATGGTAACTGGTTTGCATAGCAGGCAGTAATCTTAGAGCTCTCCGTGCTGTTTTTTCTTTTTTTTTTTTTTTGTAATTTTATTTTATTAATTTATTTATATTACAATCTCAATGGTTATCCCCTTCCTTGTATCCTCCCATTCTTCCCTTCCTCCCATTTTCCCCTTACTCCCCTCCCCTATGACTGTGACTGAGGGGGACCTCCTCCCCCTGTATATGCTCATAGGGTATCAAGTCTCTTCTTGGTAACCTGCTGTCCTTCCTCTGATTGCCACCAGGTCTCCCCAGTCAAGGGACGTGATCAAATATGAGGCACCAGAGTATGTGTGAACTAGAAATGATCATGAGTGAGTTAACCCAGAAGCAGAAAGAGTTAAATGGTATATACTCACTTGTATCTGCATACTAGCCCAAGGGGCATGTCCCATGAAAGTCCTCACTAACCAGGAAACTAACCAGGACAGAGGGGAGGACATCCTATTGGGACTCTGTGCTGATTTTTCAAGCCCAAGTTCAGATACCTCCAGAAGCATGCAGGCATATGGAAACCGTGAAAGGTGAGGGTTGGGGTGGGAGGGGGGATGAAAGCCAGTAGAAAGCAGCAGTTCTTAACTGTGCTCTGCCCTCCCTTACAAGCAAAAGGCTTTATTGAAGAGCTGCTGTGGGAGCTCCGCTGTTTAATTTCCTTTCATTTCTGAGAAGCAAATCTAACAGGCACGGCTCAATTAACATAGTTCAGCAACGACATTGTTTATGTGGTCTCTTCTGATATGTAAGAGTGGCCGGACTAATGCTCAAACCTGGCCAAATCCTTTGTTAAAGCAAATATTCTAGGCTAATCTTCCAATCTCAGAAACAATTTCTTGTATACGTTCTTAATTTAGATTTTTCTCATGCTGTTTTCCTCTTTAGTTGGACATCTTGTCATACTTTGGCTTAGAGACTAAATAAGGCAGAGAAGAAAGGTTTTTGTTTCAAGAGTGTGTCTGCACAGCATAAAATGCTATCTTGCACACGGTGCACTTTGAATACATTTTGTGTGTGTGTGGTGTGTGTGTGTGTGTGTGTGTGTGTGTGTGTGTGTAGAAGTAGACGGATTATGGGAAAGCTGCTTTTCATTAGAGTAGGAGATTGATGGTTGCAGGTGGTTACTAGGAAGGCAGTCAGCCCTCCCCACTTTGCTCTTTTGTGTCCTCAGTAAAACACTAGGGCTAACGCTGAACAGTCAACAGTCATCAGGCATTATCTTCAATTCTTTTTGAACATCTCTAGTTTCTAAGAATCATATCTTATTCACCATAAATTACTTGGAATAACATACTAATTTCTGAATGGAAACATGAATTCTATCTTGGCTCTCTCTAAAAGAGAGGAGATCTTAATGTTTAAATTAGGCAGCTCTTAATTCTGGTTCTGAAGTCCATTACCGACTAACTCCAAGGCTGGGTGCCAGCTCTTTAATCCTCTCTGTCCGTTAGTTTTACTAATCTACAAAATACAGGCAGTTAAAGTATGGCTATTAAAGATTAGAGATAGGAGTCATCTCGGCCAGGGAAGCATGTAATCATAAGGACCTGAGTTCAGATCCTCAGCACCCACAGAAAAAGCAGGGTCCTTCAGGGCACCCCATTATCCCAGAGCTGGCTGGACAGCCACAGCAGGATCCCTGGAGCTTGGTGGTCAGCGTGCCTTAGTGAGCTCTAAGTGCCTTAGTGAGAGACACTATCATCAGATAGGGCGGAGAAGTAATTGAGGATGAAACCTGACATATCCATAAGCACATGTTCAAAATACATATATACAAATTCACACAAGCACACATAGGAGATAAAACAAGTAATATAAAATTTAAGCTATTTAGAAGTGATCCTTGCTAATTTCGAGTTGAAACATAATTTCAAACCTCCTTATATGCTTTCAACTCTTTATTATACATGAAACCGCACTGAAAAATTAGACCTAAGCAGCTAATTTAAACGTGAGCCAACATAAATATGTTGAAGGCAGGTAGTGGGTACACATCTCTTCAGACGTTAGTTATTTATTTTAACAAAAATTTCTAAGTATTGACTTGCATCTTTTTGAGCTACCGTGAAACTGTTATTTAGGGGCGCTCTGAAAACACACCAGAACATATTGCTCTTGTCTGGATGGGCCTAGTAGCCATGTATCAGCATTTCTCCTTCTTCCTACTGCTGTTCCCAACTGTCCTGATTCCAGCTGCTAAGGTCAACTTGTGTGAGTTTCCTCATGTGAATCATACCATGTGTCATTAGTCAGTCTCTGCCTAGCTTATTTCCCTTTACATAAAGACTTCCAGATAATATGGTATGTGCAGATAATATTATCAATGGTCAGTTTATGATTTTTATTTTTGTGGCTGAACAGTTTTCCAGGGAATGTTTTTACAAAACACACACACACACACACACACACACACACACACACACACACACACACACA
>OU015749.1:10483151-10494365 GCA_907169655.1 Acomys percivali
TCTCTCTCTCTCTCTCTCTCTCTCTCTCTCTCTCTCTCTCTCTCTCTTTCTCTCTCTCTCTCTCTCATATAACCCTCCAATGCCACTCTCTCAGTAGCTTTCCGCTGCCAATACAGAATAACATATGCTAGGTAAATTAAATGCTAATTTGTTCCCCACTGCAAAATCTAAGACCAGGGTTCTCAACCTTTTCAATGTTGTGACCCCTTAATATAGTTCCTCATGTTGTGGTGAGCCATAAACATTGAATTATTTTTGTTGCTACTTCATAATTGTAATTTTACTGTTATGAATCATAATATGAATATATGTTATGCAGATGGTTTTAGGTGACCCCTGTTAAAGGGTTGGTTGACCCCCAAAGGGGTTGTGACCCAGTGGAGGCCTGTTTCCCAGCTTTGAATCTACTTTCCCACATAGAAGAAAAGAGGGTAATGGACAGGAATGTGGCAGAGGTGAGTCCCGGCATCTGTCATGTCTTCCATGACAGGATCCCATGTTTATCCTGCATGTGTCGGGCCAGCTGGCCCAAGTGCTTCTGTTTTCACTGGCCTCCTCTTTTCTCAGGAACACTAGGATAATAAACACATGATTCTGCGGCTGTCCCTTTTTTTAGCTTCCAGAGATCCTAACTCAGGTCCTTCAACACTGAGCCATCTCTTCAACAATCATCAAGTTTTACTAATCTCATACCACTCTCTCATCCTATATGAATCTAATCACTTTATACTCTCCCCACCTCTAAATCCCCTCATCTTGGTTATAAAAAAAAAAAAAAACCCCAGACTGTGAATTTTGAAGCATACAATCAGTTCACATATCAAAAGCCAAAGTTTAACCAAAGTATATGAGATTTCAGATGAACTAACTCCACACATATTTCCTTCTCAGACATCTCTTTGGTCATTCTTTGTGAGTTAGCCTGTCCTTCAGCTTGGCCTCAAATGTCCTGTACATACTCCCACCTTCAGTGCTTTTTACACTGTCAGTTCTCACAACTGCTTCTGAGAAAATCCTTTACCCACAGAGCCATGCAGCTCATGCCTGCATTTCTCTCAGGACTTTACACAAATATCACCTTGTCAGAGAGGGTGCTTACTTAACTTGAATTTCTTCCCTCAACATCCCTTATACCTTCCCCTGTCTTATTTTCTCTGCTCTGTCCACCAACATATAACACGTTTTACTTAGATACCTGACTGATTTCTTCTTTATATTTCCTTTTACTGGGATATAAATATTAGAAAGCAAGCTCAGTTCCTGTTCATTTTTCCCTGCACTATTTCTTTTTTTTCCTTCTCTTTTTTAAATTTTATTTTATTAATTTATTCATATTACATCTCAATGGTTATGCCATCCCATGGATCCTCCCATTCTCCCCTCCCTCCCATTTTCCCCTTACTCCCCTCCCCTATGACTGTTCCTGAGGGGGACCTCTTCCCCCTGTATATGCTCATAGGGTATCAAGTCTCTTCTTGGTAGCCTGCTGTCCTTCCTCCGAGTGCCACCAGGTCTCCCCCTCCAGGAGACATGGTCAAATATGAGGCACCAGAGTACGTGTGAAAGTCAGACCCCACTCTCCACTCAACTGTGGAGAATGTCCTGTCCATTGGCTAGATCTGGGTAGGGGTTTGAAGTTCAAGCGACACCACATGCTGGTAAGGATGTGGAGAGAGAGGAACACTCCTTCATTGCTGGTGGGAATCAGCCACTTTGAAAATCTATCTGGTGCTATCTCAGAAAACTGGGAAAGGGCTTCCGCAAGACACATCTATTCTACTCCTTGGAATATACCCAGAAGATGCTCCAGCACACAACAAGAATATTTGCTCAACCATGTTCATAGCAGCCTTATTCATAATAGCCAGAACATGGAAACAGCCTAAGTGTCCCTCAGTAGAAGAATGGATAAAGAAACTGTGGTACATTTACACTATGGAATACTACTCAGTTATTAAAAACAAGGAACTCCCTAAATTTGTGGACAAATGGATTGAACTAGAAATGAGTGAGTTAACCCAGAAGCTGAAAGAGTCACATGGTATATACTCACTTTTATCTGCATACTAGCCCAAGGGGCATGTCCCATGAAAGTCTTCACTAACCAGGAAACTGGGATAGTGGGGAGGACATCCTATTGGGACTCTAGATTAGAGAAGCATGGGAGAATTGCAAAGTTGAAGGATCCAGAGGGTCCTAGAAACCTACAAGAAGAACATTATGATAGGCAGATTTGGGCCCAGGGGTCCCACTCAAACTATGGCACCAGCCAAGGACAATACAGGCCGGAAACTTCAAACCCTTGCACTATTTCTTGAACTTAGAAAAATGTCTCAGGTAGAGGAGACACCCATGAGCAACTTCTCAGGTTGAGAAGCTGTCATGGAATTTGCTTTACCATGTAAGAACCCATCGGCAGAAACTACTTACTGCCTGATGTCTATGAACACTATAAATAGAACCATTATTTAATTTCAGTTATAGCAATCCAGTATTTTGGTACTTGGGTTAGGGAAATAGTTCAGTTTTCATTTTATGTTTTGAGATAAGGTTTCTCTGTGTAGCTCTGAATGTCATGGAATGTAATCTGTAGACCAGGCTAGCCTCAGACTCAGAGAACGGCTTCCTGAGTGCCAGAATTAAAGGTGTACCTCACTACCACTTACATAGGTCGTCTTATATTATGTAGGTAATAAATATGTGGGAACATAAATATGGGTTGTGGATATGTACAGTTCACCCAGTGGTTTTCAATGAACTAGCCTTGCTGAATAATCAGACTAGTTCAGGTTAGTGCCAGAAGTGAAAACATACTTATACATGTGTGTGTGTTCTATAACCAGAAGCTTTAAGTGTAAGGGAAAGCAATGGGCTCCTCTTGAAGACAGGTCATTGAGAGATTTGACTTTCATTAGTTTAGATATATTGCCAACGATTTTGGTTTTTTGTTTGTTTGTTTGTTTTTTAATACATAGAAAGGTTTTATTTGCAGGGGAGCAAGAATTTAATCAAACAAGCCAAATCCCATGTCATCATCTGACTCTTTGGACTCCTCATCTTTCTTCTCCTCTGCAGCAGGGGCAGAACCAGCAGCAGGAGCTGCTGAGCCAGGGGCAGCAGAAACAGCTACAGCCCCACCAGCAGGCACACTGGCGAGCTTGCCCACACCCTGAGCAATGACATCCTCAATGTTTTTTCCATTCAGCTCACTGATAACCTTGTTGAGTCGGTCATCGTCTGCCTCAATGCCCACGCTGTCTAATATCTTCTTGATGTCTTTGGCTCTAGGAGAGGAGTTGCCCCCAAGGGCGGCCAGCAGGTAAGAGGCGACATAACTCATGTCGGCAGCGGCGGACGGGCCTCACGCGTGCGACCTCAGCGGCGTCGGGCAGCGAAAGCCAACGTTCTTTTTTGTTTGTTTGTTTGTTTGTTTTTTAATTTGATTGTAGCATACTAAAAAAAATGTGACTTGTTTTGTTATTCATGTAACAGAAACCTGTTCACAATCACCAGTCTCCGAGATGAACTTTCTCATCAACTAATGAATATAAATCACATGAAAATCCACATAATGTTCTAGGAGTTTTGTTAGAGAAATAACACGTTTGGGAAACAAAATTACCTTATCGATTTCTTCAGGTCAATATTGTAAAACAAATGGTGACCTTTTCTTCATTTAATGATTCAAGATTATTGAGTGTGCACTAAAGGAGACTGACTTGGGCCTGTGGTTGATATTAATCTTACCTACACCTCCTACTATAAAGCTCTGAGCCAATCAAGAAAAGCTCAAAATTTCAAAAATATGTTTGAAAAACTCACTAGTACGTTTAAAAATCAGGCGAGGAGCATTGTAGTCCTTTGACTTGTGTCTGTAAGTTAAAGATTCTCTCACGTCCCTCTAAAGATCTGACAATATACTTGCTCTTGCTTATATTAAGCACATTTATCAAAATGATGAGTATTAAAGTGGATGAACAGCTATAACTGTAGAATCACCTTTCCGGATTATTTTCAAATGCACTGTCATCAAAACAGTTACCATGACAGACAGATTTGAAAGCAGCATTGACAGGAGGAAAGAAAAGTCTCACAGGCTTCTCTGATGCTGTGTCCTCATTACGAACTGGCCTGTGCCATGTAGGAGTAATTTCTATGCTAATCATTGCCTGGAGAGTCTTCATTGTCTGCTTGTATGAACTCACATTACAAAACCCTGCGTTCCAGTTTCACCTGTTTTGAACATCACAGATATTAAATTATATTGGATGTTATTTGATACGACTTTTTGCTCAATATTATGTTTATGAAAATTTTTTCCTTGCTTTTGCAGTTTGCTCACTTTAATTGCTATGAGTTTTGTTGCACTATTAGAAAAAAGTTTTCCCATTTTTACCGATGATTGATGATACACAGCTGGATTTGTATTACTCAACACAAGGTGGATTAAGCTGAGGTAACTGGACTCCTCACATCTCTGTGATGCGAATCAACAAAGGTTTATTACTTTCTCATGCTTCATGTCCACTGCAAATTGGCTGGTGAATCATCACTGCAGTTGCCACCCTGTCTCCGAGAGCAGTCTAGGAGAGCAGTTACTGTTTGGAATGCTGTCTCATACAGATCATGAGGATTGTAGCTGGGGGAAAACTGGCAATATATCTGATTGCTCTTAAAGCTTCCACATGGATGCAAAGGCATATGCCATTTTAAATCATCTTTCACATGGCCTTTTGAAATGGTAAAGAAAGTTAAGCCAGAAAAGAGGCAAGGCAGGCGTTGGAGAATAATACAGTTTCAACTAGTGTTTCATTTTTCAGAATAAACAGTATGGGAAGCTTTATGTATCGCACATGTGCTGCAGTTAAGTTACCAGTATGTACTAATAATAAACATAATTCTTATTACGGCAGTATTTTCTAACCCACTAGCAATCAATCAAGGCACAGACACCTGTGATATTTTAAAATAACCTTAGTTAACCTGGGGCAGGGCTGATGTTAATCCCCTAAACTACTTCCCATAGTGAGGCAGGTATGGAATACCTGTTGCAACCCCATGCTATCTGATTGTAATGATTTCTTTCAAGCTACCTCCCATCCATAATCCCAAATATTTGTTAATTATCATCATCTGGGCCAAGTCTCTATCCATGTAGGCAATGTGTTCCTCCACCTAACCCATGGTGTAACCTCTTTCTTCTCTCCTCTCCTCCAGGGTCTTTTCCTCTTAGGATTTTCTCTGTCTCCCCAAACCCTGGACCCTAGCCATGCCTATCCCATTTTTCCTGCCCAGGTGTGATGGCCTTTTATTGGTCAAATAGGTTAGGCCCTAGGCAAGGAACAGGTAGGGCACAGAGACAGAAAACAGTAGTTATCATCAAAATACATCAGACCAACCTCCATCACACATGTATCTTCACTACCATAGAAGAACCACAGAGATTCCAAACAGTGGCTTATTTGAACTTAGACTGCAGAGTGCTAGTCAATGTCTGTATCAGAGTAGAATATAATTCCTTTTGATGCTTTGAATGCAAAAAAGTATTGTGAGAACATGAATGATCCCCATATATGGTAATAGAATGTAAGATAATAATAAAAATCTTTCTGTGTGGATAATGGAAAAATAATAATGACCCATAGCCGTTATTGAGTCTTTTAAGCAAACACTGAAATTAACCCCTGGATTTAGGACACAGAAATATTTAGGTTTGAATGTGAATCATCCCAGGTAGGGACAAGTGTTTGGATACTTACTTGGTCCCCAGATGATGATGATAGGGAAACGTTGGTACAGTAGTGATAGAGAGTGGACCTTGGACATATGGCTCCAGCCTCCAGCCGAGGGCTCTATTTGCCTTCCTGAGGAGATCTGTCAGGCTGGACCTTGAGTTAGATCTCCCCGACCTGAGTGTCCAACTGAAACAAAGACAGCAGAGGACAGCTTTGACTTATTCCCTGTGTTCCAGCCTAAGGCCCACAGCTCTACCTGCCTTCTCAAAAAAGCCTTCAGGGGCCCAGGATTATCCAGCCTCTGGCCCAGGTTCCTATCTACCTTATGGAGGAGTCCTGCAAGCACCATAAATATTCAGCCAACACCAGGGACACCCAGGTGACCAAAAGCCAGAGTAAGAACACAACCAACAAGAGCCAGGGCAATATGGCACCAACAGAACCCAGCTATTGTACTCCAGCAAGTCCTGGATATTCTAACACAGCTGAAAGAGAATAAAATTATCTTAAATCAATTCTTATGAAAAATGATAAAGCCCTTTAAAGAGAAAATGAATAAAGACATTAAAGAAATACAGGAAGATACAATCATCAAACAAGTAAGGGAAATGGAAAAAAAAAAAGGTTCAAGACCTGAAAACGGAAATAAAAACAATAAAGAAAATACAAACTGAGGTAAATTTGGAGATGGAAAACTTAAGGAAGAGAACAGAAGCCACAGGTAAGCATGAGCAATAGAATACAAGGTATGAAGAAGAGCATAGAAGATACAATTTTTTAAAAAATTACATCTGTAAAAGAAATTGTTAAATCTAAAAAGTTCCTAACACAAAACATCAAATAAATCAGGGACACTATTAAAAGAAAAAAAAACTATGAATAATAGAAATAGAAGAAAGAGAAGTGTTTCTGCTCTAAGAACAAAAATATTTTCAACAAATCATTGAAGAAAAATTTTCTAACCTAAAGAGGTAACTATAAACATATAAGAAGCTTACAAAACACCACATAGACTGAGTCAGAAAAAAAATCTTCCTGTCACATAATAATAAAAACACTAAATGTACAAAACAAAGAAAGAATATTAAAAGCTGAAAGGGGAAAAGACCAAGTAGCATATAAAAGCAGACTTATCAGAATTACATCTAACTTCTCAACAGAGACTCTAAAAGCGAGAAAATCCTGGACAGATGCGTTGTACACCATAAGAGACAACAGATGTCATCCCAGCCTATTACACCCAGCAAAATTCTCAATCATCATAGATGAAACAAACAAGATATTCCTTGGCAAATCTAAATTTAAGAAATAACTATGCACAGAAGATACTAGAGGGAAAACTCCAACCCCACGGATGTTAAAAGCTTTCAAGAAAAGACAGGAAATAAATACTCCACTGCAGCAAAACCAAGAGAAGTAAGTGCGCATGTGCATGCTCATGCACAAGCTCGTGTGTGCGTGCACAAGAATGCACGCGCACGCACGCGGGCATGCTCGTACACACACACACACACACACACACACACACACACACACTACCATCAATGGCATCAAAATAAAACGAACTAACACTCTCTGATCATTAATATCTCTCCACATCAGTGGACTCAATTCCCCCCACCAAAAGACAGACTAACAGAATGGATGTGAAACAGGAACCATTATTCTGCTGAATACAAGAAGCACACCTCAGCAGTAAAAAGAGACATCACCTCAGAGTAATGGCTGGATATCCAAAGCATCATTCAGTCTTATTTAAAAAAAAAACAAGGGCAAACTAAAAAAAATTGGGCAAACTAAAGAAAGTGGACACATTTCTACATAAATGCTGTTTAATATGATCAGGTAAACAGTTTAAATAGTCATACAATCTGCAAGAAAACAGAAATGGTAATTAAAAATATCCCAACCAACAAAAGCCCAGGGCCAGATGGAGTTAGTTCAGAATTCTACTAGATTTTCAAAGATGAGCTAATATCAATACTCTTTAAACTATTCTGCAAAATAGAAACAGATAACATTGCCAAAGTCATTCTATAAGGCCATACTCACCCTGATACCTAAACCACACAAAGACCCAACAAAGAAAGAGACCAGTTTTCCCTATGAACACTAATGAAAAAATAGTCAATAAAATACAAACTGAAACCAAGAACACATCAAAAATATCATCCACTATATGGAGGAATGCTGAGTGAATGTATCAACCATCAATAAAACGATTTTTTTAGCCAATCAGCTGAGCAGAAGGACAGGAAGTGGAAGGCAGGACTTCCTGGAGGGGAGGGGATGTTTGAAGGTTGAAGGGGGGAGGGAACGGGACTTGAAGAGGGCTGGCCCATGGGTCATAGTGGCAAGTGCTTGGAATATATGTATGTTATAAGAGTTAGAGTTGTTTTTTAGTTTACAAGTAGATTAGTATCAGTTCAGACTCTGCCCAGAAAAGTGATGGCAGCTTTAAAGTACTTTTCAGTCTCCCTGTGTCAATTATTTGCTTTGTAGGTCGGATGGATACAAAATACTGTAACACCACTATGATCAGGTAGACTTCACCTTAGGCTTGCAGGGGTGGTACAATATAAAAATATCCATCAATACAATCAATCCACCATATAGACAAACTGAAAGGAAAAAACCCACATGATAATCTCATTAGATGTTGAAAAAGCCTTTAATAAAGTGCAGCTTCCCTTCATGTTAAAAGTCTTGGAGAGATCGGTGATACAAGCTACATGCCTAAACATAATAAAGGAAATATACAGCAAGCCTAGAGCCAACATCAAATTAAACTGAGAGGAATTTAAAGCAATTCAACTAAAATCAGGAACAAGACAATGCTGTTCACTGTCTTCCTATCTCTTCAATGTAGTACTTGAAGACCTAGCTAGAGAAATAAGACAACTAAAGGAGATCAAGAGGATATAAATGGATAAGGAAGAAATCAAAGTACCATTCTACTCAGATGATATGATAGTATACATAAGTAACCCCAAACATTATACCAGAGAACTTCTACAGTTGAGAAACAACATTAGCCAAGTGGATGGATACAAAATTAACTTTAAAAATCAGTAGACGTTCTGTCTACAAAATATAAGTGGGCTAAGAATGAAATTAGGTAAACAACACCTTTCACAATAGCCATAAATAATATAAAATATCTTAGTCTCAACTTTATACAGAAAACCAACAACAACAGAAAACCAGAATAAATAAAACAATCCTGTACAATAAAAGAACTTTTGGATGTCCTCTATCCCTGATTTAAAGTTGTATGACAGAGCAATAGTAATAAAAAACTGCATGATATTGACATAGAAATAGGCACGTTGGTAAACGGAATCTAATCAAAGACCCAGAAATAAATCCACACACCTATGGACACTTGAAGTTTGAGTGGAGTAACCCAAACTTAAAAAAGACACACATGCTGTGTACTCATAAGCATGTTAGCCATAAAGGACAGGGTAATCATGCTACAATCCACTGACCAAAAAAAAAGCTAAGTTACAGTAATAGCCTAAAGGAGGAGGAAGCTTTTATCTCACTCAGAATGGGAAATAAAATTGGTGTCAGATGTAGATGGAGGGAGGGCAGTGGGGAGAAGTAGGGATGGGGAAAAGGAAGGGGTGGGGATTAGGAGTAGGGAGAGCAGAGAAGAGAGGTCCAGGCTAGAGAGCTGAAATCAGAGGTGGGGGTATGTGGATCTCTGCGGTTTGCCAGAGACCTGGGATAGGGAAGGCCTCAGGAAGTCTATGGGGGTCAACCTAGCTGAGACTTCTAGCAGTGGAGGGAGATGGAGCTTGAAGTGACCACCCCCTGTAGCCAGGCAGGAATTCCAAGGGAGGGATAAGCACATCAACCCACCCCCAAAACCTTCGACCCAAAATTTGTCCTGCTGACAAGATGTGCGGAGACAAAGATGGAGCCAAGTTTGAGGGAATGGCCAACCAAAAACTGGCCCTACTTGGGACCCAACCCATGGGAGAGAACCAGTCCCTGACACTATGAATGTTACTCTGCTATGGTTGTATACAGGAGTTCAGCATAACTCCTCTGAGATGCTTCACCCAGAAGCTAACGGAAACAGATCCAGATATTCACAGCCTAACATTAGACAGAGCTCAGGGAATCCAATGGAAGAATTGGAGGAATTATTGAAAGAGATGGAGGGGTTAAGGACTCCACAAGAAGACCTACAGAGTCAACTAACCTAGGCCTATGGGGGCTCATGGAGACTGAACCACCAACCAGGGACCATGCATGGTCTGGTTCTAGGTCCCCTGGCCATATATAGCAGATGTGCAGCTCGATATTCATGTAGATCCACCAACAACTGGAGCAGGCCCTCTCTGACTCTAATAGCTTCCTTTGGATCCCATTCCTCTAACTGGGCAGCCTTGTCTGGCCTCAGTGGGAAAGGACACACCTAGTTTTGCAGTGACTTAATGTGCCAGGGCAGGTTAGTACCCATGGGGGACCACCCCCTTCTCTGAAGAGGAGAGGGGAGAATGGGAGAGAGGGATATGCAAGAATGAGTTGGGGGGGTGCAATCAGGATGCAAAGTGAATAAATAAATGCATTTAAAAACTGTAAAGATGAGAAAAAAAGAATGGACCTTAACAGCCTCTTCTGCTTCTGATTTGGGTTATGTTCTTGGACTACTAGTGAGCCATGATGGTAAGTATGAATGCTTGCTATGACCACCATCACAGAGCTCCATCTTTCCTTCCCTCAGGATGAACAGAAACAGCTCTTGAAGTGGGAGTCAAAACAAACTGTTTCTTAGTTAAGTTCCTTCGATCAGGCATTCCACTGAAGCAGTGAGGAAAGCTGTTGGACACCATTGTGTGTCTGATCTCTGGGTTTAAATATCTACACTACTATATGATAAACAGTGAGGTTTATGTCTCCTCTTTCGAAGCTCCTATTATCATACTGTTCTACACATTCCCTGATTTAATCTTATTGTATTACTGCATATATTAAACATCAAAATATGCTAGTAGTACATCTTATGCACTTTGGGGTTTTTTTAAATGTATTATTCATATTAGTTGACCTTCTTTGCTTTCATGTGGATCTATGAAATGCTATGAATAATTTTTGTTTGAAAAAAAATTGCTATCATGGATGTATGTGAACTGCCTGCATCTATGGTAACTGTAGAGATCAGAAGAGGTTGCTGGATACCCAAGGACCAGAGACGCAATGGTAGTAAGCCACCACTTGGATGGTGAAAACTGGAACATGGTCCTCTACAGAAGCATCAGGTGGGCCCTCACTCCAGTCCCTAGTCCCTTCAAGTTTAACTCTACATATCTATTTTACCTTCCTTATTGCAGAAATTTTTAACCATGATCATACCTTGCCATTTTGTGTTTTCATTTCTATTGTCTAAACCTTTTATTATTTTTGCTGAGCTGTCTGCTGTTAACCCAAATCGTAGCTCTTCTAGAAGTGATGGGCCTTTTACCAT
>OU015749.1:10499015-10521744 GCA_907169655.1 Acomys percivali
GAGAGAGAGAGAGAGAGAGAGAGAGAGAGAGAGAGAGAGAGAGAGAGGTGTGAATGTGTTAAATGGCTCTAGGTTATTTATGGGCAGAATCAAATGAAATTCTTACTTAGTCTTTTATAATTTATGTAAATCTGTGATTATGATAACATTTTTTCTTTCAAGTCTAGGCTAAAATTCTCCTCATATATCTTTCACAAACAGAACAAAGTTGTTATCTAGCACTCTTTAAAGGTGTTCTAGATGATTGAGGAGTGCTATGTCATAATACTACAAGTATTATAATTCTAGTTTTTGCTGTCTACCTGATTTCTACATTACACACAGGTAGATCCTCTCATTGTAAGTTAACATGCAAAGATCTTTACCACCAGGACAAACTGCTTTTTATTCTCAAGTATTGCTCATGGTTTTGTTTTATTCTCTCTGTGTCCCTGAATGTGACCTTTAATTGTCCTTCTATCAAATGCCTACTGTCTCAGTTTCAACCAATAACAATAGAATCTTGATCCCCCTCAATCAATAATATTGGGTCACTTACTATGTACCAGATTTCTTATGTACTGTCAAAAAAGGAAAATAAGTGAAATCAGAAATTAGACAAAGAAGCAAACCCTCCACTGTGGGCCTTAGGTTCTAATGCAAGAAATCAAAGCAAGTATGAGACTGTAGTTCCTCCAAGTTTAGCTGCTGCTGACTCAGGAGATCAGTGCTTATGATCACATATACAATCAATCTGTAAGACAGGAGGTCATCAGACACTTCTGTATTTCAGGATGCTCAAGTGTGAGAAGTGTTCCTTAAAGTGAAAATAAAGGTATTAAAACAGACATAATGCAGGCATGGGTATTAGAGGTTTAAAAACCTTGAATACTATGACGACTGCTAAATCTTCACTATGCCACCATCAACTTTCATCCATGTACTGGAGTCTGTAGGCTAAGGATCTCCTGTGCAACAATATATACAGGTGTTATACCCAATTAAAAAAGAAATGTAGTGTCAGTGAGTGGGTTTACCGTGGGCGATGCATCACTCTTTTCTTTCCCATGTTTGATCAACAGGTCTGTCAGTTCTCAGATATTTCTCAGTATCCTCCATTTCTTCCAGCTAGTGCGCTGTCTTATGACTGAACCTCATTCTATGAGTTTATAATACCCTACTAATAGGCTTTGTTTCATTTTCCCCTTTACTCTCTACTCTACTATAGTAATTGTTACAATATAATTCAGGTCAGGTCAAGTAATTCTTTATTTTATTTTATTAATTTATTCATATTACATCTCAATGGTTATCCCTTCCCTTGTATCCTCCCATTCCTCCCTCCCTCCCATTTTCCCCTTACTCCCCTTCCCTATGACTGTGACTGAGGGGGACTTCCTCCCCCTGTATATCCTCATAGGGTATCAAGTCTCTTCTTGGTAGCCTGCTATCCTTCCTCTAAGTGCCACCAGTTCTCCCCCTCCAGGGGACATGGTCAAATATGAGGCACCAGAGTACGTGTGAAAGTCAGTCCCCACTCTCCACTCAACTGTGGAGACTGTACTGTCCATTGGCTAGATCTGGGTAGGGGTTTGAAGTTTATGGCCTGTATTGTCCTTGGCTGGTGCTATAGTTTGAGCATGACCCCTTGGCCCAAATCTGCCTATTATAATGTTCTTCTTGTAGGTTTCTAGGATCCTTCAACTTTGCCATTCTCCCATGCTTCTCTCATCTAGAGTCCCAATAGGATGTCTTCCCCTCTGTCCTAGTTTCCTGGTTAGTGAAGACTTTCATGGGACATGCCCCTTGGGCTATTATGCAGATATAAGTAATTCTTATGAAACAAACACAATGTCATATGTTCTTTTATGAAAAAACCACATAATCATCTCATTAGATGCTGAAAAATCCTTTGAAAATATCCAACATCATTCATGTTAAAAGTCTTGGGGAGAGAAGAGATACAGGGCACATATCTAAACACAATATAAAACAAGCCAATGGCCAACATCAAATTAAATGGAGAGAAACTTGAAGCAATTCCACTGAAATCAGGGACAAGACAAGGTTTCCCTTCACTCCATATAGTGTTTGAAGTCCTAACTAGAGTAATAAGACAACTAAAGGAGATCAAGGGGATACAAATTGGAAAGGATAATATGATCATACATATAAGTGACCAACAAAATTCTACCAGAAAACTTCTACAGCTGATAAATACTTTCAGCAAAGCTGTTGGATACAACATTGACAAAAAAAATTAGTAATGCTCCTTTATACAAATGATAAATGAGCTGAAAAAGACATTAGGAAAATAACACTCTTCACAATAGCCACAATAATATGACGTACCTATAACCAAGCAAGCCAAAGACCTGTGTGACAAGAACTTCAAGTCTCTGAAGAAAGGCATTAAAGATATCAAAAGATGGAAAGATCTCCCATTCGCATGGGAGTTAAAATAGTAAAAATGACCATCTTATCAAAAGCAATCTACAGATTCAATGCAATTCCATTCAAATTCCAATATAATTCTGTATAAAACTGGAAAAGTGAATCCTTAACTTTATATGGAAAAAATGAAATAATATAACCCATAAAAGCTAGAACAATACTGTACAATAAAAGAACTTCATAGATATCACAATCGCTGATTTCAAGCTGTACTACAGAGCAAAAATAATAAAAACTGCATGGTATTGGCATTAAAACAGATAGCTTGATCAGTGGAATAGAATTGAAGGCCCAGAAATAAACCCAGACACATACAGAAATCTGATTTTTCCACAAAGAAGTCAAGGCCATACAATGGAAAAAAGATGGCATCTTCAATAAATGGTGCTAGACTAACAAAAAGTCTGCCAGTAGAAGACTGCAAATAGTCCATATTTGTCACCCTACACAAAATTCAAGTGGATCAAAGACCTTAACATAAAACCAAATACACTAAATTTATTTTAAGAGAAAGTGGGGGGGGGGATTTTGAACTCATTGGCACAGGAGACAATTTCCTGGACAGAACATCAACAGCACAGGCTCTAAGATCAACAATTAGTAAATAGGACCTCATGAAACTGAAAAGCTCTGTAAAGCAGGGGACATTGTCAATAGGATAAAACAGCAGCCTACAAAAGTATAAAAGACCTTCACCTACTCTATTTTCAACAGGGGATTGATATCCAAATTATATTTTTTAAAAACTCAAGAAATTATACACCAAGAACCCAATTAAATATGGGTATAGAGGTAAACAGGAAATTCTAAACAGGAATCTCTAGTGGCCAAGAGACACTTAAAGAAATGTTTGGTGGCCTTAGTCATCAGGAAAAAACAAATCAAAATCACTCTGAAATACCATCTTATACCCATTAGGATTGTTATGATCAAAATCTCAAGTCATAGCACATGCTGGAAAATATGTGGAGCCAGGGAAACACTCCTCTATTGCTGGTAGGAGTGCAAACTTGTACAACATCTGTGGAAATCAATCTGATGGTTTCTCAGGAAATTGGGAATAGTTCTACTTCAAGACATAGCTGTACCATTCCTGGGCATATATCCACAAAACGCTCCTCCATACCACAAAGTCAGGTGCTCAATTATGTTCATAGTAACTTTATCAGTAAGTACCAGAAACTGGAAACAAAATAGATGCCCCTCAATCAAGTAATGGATAAAGGAAATGTACATTTACACAATGCTACTCAGTTATTAAAAACAAAAATAATACTCAAGTTGCAGGCAAATGGATGGAACTAGAAAGTATACTCCAGAGTGGGGTAACCAGAAAGATGCACATGGTATGTACTCACTTATAAGTGGATAATAGCCATAAAGCACAGTATAACCATGCTACAATTTACAGACTCAAAGAAACTAATTAACAAGGAGGGCCCTAGGGAAGATGCTTGAGTCTCACTCAGAAGAGGAAATAAAATAGCTATCAGAAGAAGATGGAGGGAGGGAACTGGGTGGGACAAAAGGTGGGGAGGGAAACAGGCGTGGGGGTCAGGTGTGGGGAGAGCAGAGTGTGGGTTGAGGGTGACGGACTCGGGGACAATACTTTTTGACCAAATGCCTTTCCAAATGTTTCCTGAAAATAAGCTGTTGAAACTTAGCCTACCAGTTCCACCAATTATTTTAGCAACTATGTGCAGCCAACACTTTCAAATCGTTTGTGATCAATGCAACACAGTTCTATAGTTTTATACAAACAAGCAAGCATAGTAATAATGCAGTAAGTCAAATTATAGATTTTTTTAAATATTTGATTTTTATCCTCTAAGCTTATGAGGGATGGAATTTCCTCTATGATTGTGAATGTGAATGGGCTTTCTCCTGGTTACCAGTTACACTTGACTGTTACAGATAAAACCGCCAATAACAATAGTTTTAGCAAGTTAAGGATGCTCACTCTTATGCCTCAAATTTTGTCTCCCCAAACTTTAAATTTCCCAGTGCTCGTGCCCTGTAGCTCAGAACATGATGGGTTTTAGAGATCTGGTCTTTAAAGACAGAGGTGGAAATAGGTCCTTAGCATAGGTATTTGTCTAACATGACTGGCATTTTTAAAAGAAGAAAAGGCACAGTGGAGAGATAGTCCATCCATTAGACTTATTGGCAAAACACTTTGTCTAGCATGCACAAGGTTTCATGTCCATGATTAAAAAAATATACAGGGAGAGGAGGTCCCCCTCAGTCACAGACATAGGGGAAGGGAGTAGGGGGGAAGTGGGAGGGAGGAAGGAATGGGAGGATACAAGGGATGGGATAACAATTGAGATGTAATATGAATAAATTAATAAAAATATTTAAAAAAATAATTAAAAATAAGTAAAACCCTCTGCTGATCTTCACCACGTCCTAAGTTGATATTCACTTTTTTTTCTGTGGGCATCCATTCCCTTCAAGATTCTGCAATAAATAATTTGAAAAAGAGAACAACTAGGCATATTGTAGATGTGAAATATTCAGAAACATTTGTTTTCATCATTTTATCTATTTCCAAATGTCGGCTATGAGATCAGACTGGCAGGCTGTGTTTTTCAAGGGCAAAGGGACAGATTTAGCGTTCTCTTCAAAACCGTCGCCGCTGATGCCCACCGGCTTTCACAAAACTCTCTGAAGAGCAGCTTGTTCCACGCTCAGATCCACCGAAGTCCATTGTCATGCCCCCGAGATCTCATCTCTCTCTGCTTTCCTCTGTGGATCATCGGATCCCCCAGCAAGTCGTTCTTTACAAGGATACCCAGAAGCCCTTGTGCTGCCGAGTCCCATTTTCAGAGCTGTCTCTCTTTATGTTGGGATTTCAAGATCTGGCTGGTCCGTGTCACTCTGTTGGTCTCTCAGCACAGAATTTGTCGCCTATCACAACATCTGAACTATTCCCTGCAGATAACAGGCACAAAAATGGATAAAGAGACACACACACAAATCAAAGACTTCCTGCACCAAAGAGAGAAGATAGAGTGGAGTCTGATTTGCTATGCACCACATGGGAAAGCCATTAAAATGTATGTCCCTTCCGTTTCCAGAGGAAAAAGGCTTAAACAGCACATATAATAATAGAATTACAAAATAAGTTTTAAAAATATCTTACTAGAAAAATGGCTTTATATTACCTAAATATTTCTGCCCAGGAGTGCGATATATTAAATTGTTAGAATACTTCTAAGAAATACTAATTCTTTGTCTACAAGAAATGTTATACAATACTTATAGTGCTGATTTTTTTGTACTTTATATTTTTTACCATTCTGGAAAATATATTTTTGTCTTGTATTCTCTTCTTAAAGCTCACGAGGAGACAACAGGAAAAACATATTTTGGCATTTGCTTATTGGTTAAAACTAATGATCTGCAGTCTTTTAAATATTTTGGTGAATTTTATATTTTGATGTTTTTTTCTTGAAGCACAATAAATGTAATTAGAGGTTTTCATTCTTCTTTCTTCTTTTATATATAAAATTAGTTCAATTTTTTTAATAATACAAAAAAGACTACCTGAGTGTGTAGAAAACTTTGATAATTATTATAATGTAAGAGAAAATAAAATTGTTGTTTACTCAAATTTATTCCACTGGAGAAAAGGACAGTCTATCTTGTATGTATAAATGTATATACATACATATGTTAATACCTATATATTTGTACATAAAAACAAATGTCAGTTGGCCAAGGAAAGTTTATGGTAGTGAAACATAATTTTTGTTTAGATGTTTGTTTGAAATATAAAAAAAAATCCCTGAAGTATACTGAAAATTATATTCCCCTAGTGAGTCCCAGATACATTCTGGCTTTCCATTTCTAATAAACATACCTTTCCTAGTAGGCAAATAACTAGACCTGGCTTCATACCAATTGTGATTTTTATGTAGTGATGGTACATTTATCTCTATCTCCCCATCTGTAAGAAAAATGCAAAATGTGGGAAAGTTGTTTAGCTATAGAGAGAGCTATTTGAATATATTTGGCACTGAATAGATTTCTACTTAGAAATATTGAATTTTTTATTGCACATTTATTCTCATAGCAATTCTTACAGATCAGGCATCTCATAAAACTTTACCAAAAAGTGCATATTCATGTTCCACCAATTTAAAATAAATTTCATTGAAAATATTATTCACTGGAACCTTATCTTGAAGCCTCCACTGAAGATTAGGGAGAAAAGGAATTACAGCATCCACATTATGCATAAGCATCTGCTAACTTGCCCCCAAAGACATTTTTTGACCTATAAAGCACCCATTTACAAATTGCAACAATTCACAAATGTACGTTTTTGTGTTTCTTATTGAATCTATGTTGTAAGCCTGTCATCTTCCATTCATAGTGCAACTAAGGTAAATGTTTTCAAGGATGCTTGCTCCTGGAATGTGCAATGCATCACATGGAATAGATTGCAGTCATTTCATCAGAGACTGCATAGTGTATGTGGTATATCCCCTATCAAAGGAAATCAGCCTCTTAGCAGTAAACAAGCGAGGCTGGTCTAACCTGGGGAAGAGGTGAGGACTCTCTGTGAAATAAAGAGTCAGTCTGAGCTCTGAACCCTGAGTTCTGAAACAGGGAAAAGAAACACATTGTTCTGATAAATGTGGCAGAAGGTATAAAGAGCCTAAGAAAGAGTCTGGCAAGATGACTTAGTGGAACATTTGCCTTCCGCCAACCTTAAAGACCTGAGTTCCATTGCAAAGCCCATGTGGGGGGGGAGGTAAAAACTAGCTGAACAAATTGTGCTCTTACCGCCACCTGCCCTGTGACACTTGCACACAAGTAAACAGTAAAGGTTAAGTGAAAGAATTGTGAACGAAGCCAACCAGAACTGGAAAGAACACCAAGACAACAAAGGAGCTGATGAAGACACAAAGAGGAGCAGATCCAGGGAGGGTTGGACATTTTGATAAAGGTTTGTGTCCCATCCCCAGGATGAAGAGAAGCCAATGAGTAACTGAGTCATATCTGGGTTCCAATGGGTCTGAACACATGGTGTGAACTTCTGCTAGAGTCGTTGACAGATGATCTGTTTTATGTAGGGAGGAGGCTTGTAGGATGAAACAAACAAAAAGAGAGAGAGAGAGAGAGAGAGAGAGAGAGAGAGAGAGAGAGAGAGAAATTGAGAAGCAGAAAACATCGAGATCTGTTGATGTATTTGATGAACCAGGCAGGGTGAGATGGTCTAGGGTGGTTGCTAGATACACTTTCATACAACTGAATGAGAGCAAATGCCTCTTGACTGACACTGGTGGCTCTTTTAATAGAAATCATGACTAAGAATAATTGGGTTATTAGTGCTTTAAGCATCTTTACACAGCACCATAGCAGAAGTTTCAACTATGGGGACTAAATGTGAAGAGTGGGAAGAAAGTGTAAAATTATTAACTAGCTTGTCAACATGGTAAGCATCTTTACCCAGCACTTGAGAGGCAGAGGCAGGCAGATCTCTGTAAGTTCAACCTGAGTCTGATCTGCATAGCAAATTCTGGACCAGCCCGAGTTCCATGGTAAGACTCAACTCCCGCCAAATGAAGAGAGAATGAAGACAATGTAAGAATAAATAGGAGGAGGCAGCCTGACCTCTTTAGCTGAAGGGGCAAGGGGAACATGAAAGAAAATCAATAAGCCCCAAGGACCTAGGAATGAGCAAGTCACAGCTCCAAGAGTGAGGACTCTCCATCATCCTGGAGGCAGGTTCTAAGTTCAGAGAAGTGGGGCCCATTGAACTAACAGTGCCAAAGGGAAGGTGCTAGAAGATGCCTTGGTGTCTTGGGCTGCTTCCTGACTCTAGCTGAGCATAAACAATCTGGACTGAATTGCCTTTTGAAGGGGTACGGCTGAAAGGCAAAGAGTCAGCAGCGCAGGAAGAAATGATTGCCTTGAAGCTTTGATTTTTTTCTTATGATTATATTATTAGTGAATTTTATAACTCCATACAAATTTTAGAATTCTTTTTCTTTGACTATGAAAAATGCCATTGGGTAACTGATGGAAATCACTTGGCATCTGTAGATTGCTTGGATTGAGTGGGCATTTTAAGAATAAGGCTATTACTTATGAATATGAGAATTAAAAAATTGTTTTCTGTTCAATTTCCTTCATTGGAGGTTTTTAGTTTTCAATATAAGATTGTTCACCTTATTTGTAAAATGTATTCCTATATTTTTTGGAACCTTTGGAAGCAATTGTGAATGAGATTTTTCTTTTCACTTACAATTTTTATTGTTACTGTATAGAAATGCTATTGATTTCTGTGTATTGATTTAGTGTCTTGACATTTTGCTGTTGTCAGTTTTTGATTCCAATGTATTTTGGTAGTTAACATGAGAACATCAAACCCAGCAGGACTGATGCCCATATGAACTCACAGACACTCAGCAACACACACTGGGCCTGCACAGGTCTGGCCTGATGAATTCCCAGCATCGAGAGGGGAAACAGACACAGCCCCCATCCCTAACACAGAAGGTATGTCCAACTGTTTATCACTGGAAACTACAAATTTAGTTTTCTCTAAGAGAGTTACATGAGTATACAGACCAGTCTCAAGGCCAGGCCTCGTCCTCAGCAGTGGATGGCCAAAACAAAGCAAATACAGTGGCATTTGGCAGAGGGAGGGGTTCTTTGTCCCATAATGCTTTGCCAGGGCTTTTTCCCCTAACCTTACAGATCTTTTGCATATATATTTCTTATATATTATGGTTTCTGTTTTATGTTTTTGTGCAATCTCTCTCTCTCTCTCTCTCTCTCTCTCTCTCTCTCTCTCTCTCTCTCTCGTGTGTGTGTGTATGTGTGAATGTATGTGTCTCTTTGTCTATGTGTGTTTCTTAAGCCTTTTTCTTGGCTCATTTTACTCTTTTATTTTACCTGATTTATTATTATTGTATTTTAGATGTCTATAGTCTAATGAGAGAGAGGAAGAAATGGTAGACTCTTGGGTGGAAAGTATCTGGGAGGAATTGGGGAAGAAGAATCCATAATTATTATATATTGTATTTAAATTTAATTTTCAATAAAAATAATTATTTATGATTTATAAAAATAATAAACATGATAATAACAAAATAACACATCCTCATCAAACAGAGATACCCCATTTCCCTCCCTCTGATTTCTATGATGAGATATTAGCATCTGTATAGAAGTGATAAGGGAATAGTGTGCTTTTCTGGATCTGGAAGGCTCGCAGGTTTTCATCACTGAATGTAACTTTAGTTGCACGGCATTGAAGACTCTAGCTTTCCACCCTAGAAATTCCCAAAACATCTTCGGAGAAAGGACCCTGTATTCATGGATTAATACCTCAACCAATGGACTGGGGCCTTGTACTTCAGAATCTGTGGCCTGAGAAGTTAGTGATCTGCAGGCTAGATGTACTGTCACACAGGTCATGTTAAAAATGTCTTTGGAAGCTTTGCGTGTTTTAGGGGATAAAGCACTTGCTTCACATACCTGAGAAATGGATTCAGATGCACAAAGGCCATGGAAAATCCAGGTCTTACTCTAAATCATTCCTGAATTCATTTCTTGCTTAGTAATTCAATTATGATTACATAAAGTGTTCACGTTACAAAGCCCAGAATCCAATAGATGCTCCTCTGGTCCAAGTCTTTTGTGTCATCTGAATCTCCTTTTCCCCTCCTTTCACTTAAGACCTTGAGATTCTTGAGTAAAACAAGATGAACGAAGGAAACCTCACTTGAAATTAGACCTGTTTTATTCTGATCTCTGTGTCACCTTATCCTTAGTCGTTGAGTGTGCCATGAGGTGCAATTTATCCTACAGAAAAGGATTAACCAATCTGCCCCCCATACATAAAAGAAACCCGTTTTATTAACAGGGAACCACAAGATCCTTCCTGCAGTTCCCAGCAACCTACTGATCAGTTACGTCTTCTAAGCCATTCTGTTTTCTTATACAAAAGCTAATATAGTGATTTATTCTACCTATATTTGGTGTTCTCCCTGTATTATTATTTGAAATAAATCATTATTTATTTTCCAACAAGAATAGTAATATCAAAAGTTAATTTTAACCTTTATTAGAGTTCTGATAAGGTGTACAGATGCATAAAATTTCCAGTATTCCAAAGACAGCATTGTCTTTTATTGGCAAAATGCAATTACAGAACTAATTGGCTGTTACATTACAGGGTGATCCATGCTTGGCCGGCAGCTACGCTCCCGCTGGCATTGTGGGGTTTGGTCCACTTGCACCCCCTTTCAATATGTTTCATTACCTAAGCCAAGAGAATGGTAGGTTGGCATTCGGGCTTGGCAATGCCAAGACACAGATGCTGGCCTCTCACGTTTATCTTTCCCTAAACAGGAGCAATATGGTAATAAGTGCCCAATTTTTTTTGGCTAGGCGTCAAGCTTTCGCTCAGTCCAGTTGCTGAGTTTTGTGGCAGCCTCACGCTTACCTTTCTGCTTGTTACTTGTTAAATGGCAACTTAGCACTCCTGATTATTTTTGTTGGTGGTCTTGTTTCAGATTGATTTAATTAGAGAGATTTATTACAGTAAAAAAAATCCCAAAGCTCCATCCATTTATATTCTAGCCCATTGTACACACTCTCCATACCCCTGAAAGTTTTGTTACTTAGTTAATTAAATACAAATTTGACACAGTGCATAGCACAAGAAAAAAAATGATCATTGGTAATTTATTAATAACAAAATATATTCATGTAAATTTTTATACTTTGCTATAAATTGAGACATGGTTCGGCAAGCTTTATATGAAATATCATCAGAGTTAGCATGGTTATAAAATGTAACAGAAACAGTAAAAAAAAGATGCCCAATAGCTATTAGACAGATGTCAAGCTTAGTGAATAATTAAAATTTAAATCGGCCACCAAGAAAGGAGCCAATCATTTGTTGATCTTAGACCATAAGGTGTGAGGCGTGCACAGGTGATAGAAAGTGGTAAAGCAGGTGCCAGAGGAGAATCACGGTGGGGAGACGTAGATTACATTTTTTTAATGACAGGCCAGAATATATTTTCCAAAGGGCTAATAGACTGACACTCCTGCAAACATCTCCAACAGGTTTGTGTATCTGGGGTTATCTGTGATCGGTGGCCCTAAGAATTTTGGAACTTCTCAGTCCAAAGAAAGCCTTTTTTTCTGTGTCCTCTGCCTCTCACACGTAAGCAAACAACCCTGGGCCCCGGTTTCACAGACACCATCCATCCACCCTGACATACTTCCACTCAGTATGTTGGACTCTATTCCCATAAACTATGGCCGAAATACAACTCCACCTTCTTATTCCTGCCATGAATAATTCCAGCAGAGCAAGAGAAAACTAACCTGGATTTTTCTCATGGCAAGCGAATTGGAGACATGGTCATTAATATCCTCTCCATCAGTACAACTGCAGACAACTTCCCTAACATTTTGTAACCACCTCCCTTTCTTTCCATTTAATCCCTCTCATCTCAGGCTAGATTAATTTGAATAGGAAAAAAATCTTATATTGGGCACAGGAGTAAATCGGTGCTTCTTAGACTTTGAGTGGGCCCTATAGAGCAAAGAGGATATTTTGTTATTCTGGGAGGCATGCTGGGGGAGGAGGGGGCAGCTCAAGCCAGCTGGCACCTGGCATACTTGTCGCTAGGACTGCCTGGCCTGCCTCCACATGGACATCTATGGCTACTCTCACATCTTCCCGCCTATCCTAGGCTTATTCTACAAGGGAGTAAAAAAAAGGACACGTGGTTTTCAGTGTTGACAGCCCCTTTCCAATGCATTTGCCAGAAAAAAAAAAAAAAAAGATTAAAGTCTCCTTTAATCTTGTAAATTTTGGCATAACTAAGAGAGTTTGAAAGCTCCATAAATAATTAGTATATTAATTAATATAAAATAAAATCAGTGGATTGTGTTGGTAAAAAGCGTTCCGAGGTGGAAAGGAAAAGGGGTGGGAGGAAAAGAGAAAGAAAAAAAGTAGGAATGACTTCTTCTTCTTTTTTTTTTTTTTTTGCAAACATCATTTAAAATAGAAAAAAATTAGACTAAGTAAAATGGTACAAAGATATAGGGCCCATAAGCCAATATCACCAAGCTTTATAAAGGACTGAGGAAGGATTGGATGAATAGAAAAATAAAAACAAAAACATTACATTATTATAAAAGAAGTCAAATGCCTTTTAACATGCTAATAATACACACATAATGATTGGGGTGACAATTCTGAAATATGACTGAGCCAAATAGAATGACTTCAAAGTTCACATAAAAATATTAGTGAAAATCTTATGTAATAACTTTAAAAATTAAAGTTTTAAGACAAATGAAAGCAATATAAAAAAATAAATGAAGCAAAAATCAGGCAACTAAATTTGGTTAGAAATATCTATTCACAGATTTCAAAACATTGATTTTTTTTATTAAACTCAGGTTACAAATATTTGAGAGAAAGTAAACCTACAATCCTAATGATTAGACACAGATTTTCTTATGATAATTCTCTAGGCAATGAAACGTACAAACTATGTTGTATCAAACATGATATGTTGCTTAGCGTTGAGCTGAGTTTGTGAGAAGATGCATGTAGGTTACATGCAAGTGCTGACCATTTTGTATAAGGATATTGACCATCTGCAAATGTGCATATCCGTAGGG
Source organism: Acomys percivali (assembly GCA_907169655.1). Taxonomy (NCBI): domain Eukaryota; kingdom Metazoa; phylum Chordata; class Mammalia; order Rodentia; family Muridae; genus Acomys; species Acomys percivali. Next base: position 10,512,120 of record OU015749.1, read on the forward strand.
TTCCTGGAAGCAATCTTCTGCAGATGCTGAGTAGTAGCTAATTTGGTTTCACAGTTATACAAAATTATGGCATTATTCCAACCCATTTTTAATGCTTCCATATTCTTAAATTCTCACCATGTCAATGATACTCAAAAATATAATATTTGTTCATAAGTATAGATGCAAACCTTTTTACATTCCATGGCCAATTAAGATACTCTATTAATGAAAGAAGGTTAAGAATTAAGATAGGCATTAGTAGGCATGTAAGGGTTGAAGATCACATATAAAGAAGTAACTAAATCATTAATGATGCCAGGTACTAAATATGTCAGGGAAAGCAGGAATGTGTTTTTAGAAGTCATGTACCAGGCACAAGTTCCATAATTAGAATAGCAGGGTCCACACAGAAGGCCTGGCTGCATGGTCCTGATCCACGGCAGACACTGGGAGGCAGAGGTTTGTGTCCATGGCATGTAGACATCTAAAATAAGATAAGAAACAATTGTATAATAGGAATGAAATGATTAAAAAATTTAAAGATTCTTCAAGAGAAACTGTATCTTTTAAATAATCTTAGTCTCTCAAACTAAATTACATTACCATAAAATATCTATTAACTCCAAATCACTGCCAAAACAATGAATGTGTGTGTGTGTCTGTATGAATTTCTCTACAAAAAAAAAACCCTATATCACCTGGGACTAAAATATTCCTTTAATTATTCCTATTCTAAGTACCCAACCAAAGCTAAGACTCACTGGAAACCAAGGAAAAGACAAGTGATACCTGGCATGTTTGGAAAGGGATTGCTTTATGGGTGTGTGTATGTGTGTGTGTGTATGTTTGCATGTGTGCTTGTATGGTGTGTGTATGTGTATTGAAGACTAGACAGATAATCTCATAGTGCCCCAAAATAGAAAATGCTGTTTTATTCATAGAGCACCACAAGTACTGGGAAATAACTTTCAACATAAAATGTCTAAAGACAACAAAACATTAACACTGAGCTTTATAACAGATAATGTATTTATTATGACAAAAATAAACTAATGTAAAATAAACACTTAGGCAAAGAAAAACTGAGAAACTGCTCCAACAGCAAACCCACACAGGTGGACATATTGAAGGCTATTATTACAAGGAAAGAAATTGCCCTTGGAACTAAGAGGTATAAGAAGCAAAGTGAAACAATAAAGGCAGAGAGATGTGGATAGTTCTAAATAAATATTGACACTATAAAGGTGATGTTATTCATGGTATTTGGAAATACTACAGATACAAGGCATCAAAATGTACACAGACAACTACAAACGCACATTGAATATGACTTTTATGCTTGGCCATATGCTGTTCACAAGGCAGTTCAATAGATTTAAATGGTTAACAAAATTTAAAGTCTGATTTCTAACTATAGCTATGTGACAACAAAAAATAAGACTTTAAAATCTTTGTGTGAATGTGAAGTCCAAAATAAAATTAAGCTTCTATATAAGTCATGTTTAAAGGAAGGAACAAAATAGGAACATTTCTGCATGAATGGTACTAAACATCTTTGCTATTTAATTCACATTTCATGCAGCTAAAACTTTCTTGTGAGGCAAATTCATAGCCTTAGATAAGAAAGAATGAATGGTGCAATTAGGTCATAATAAGAAAGTAATAATGCTGTAATTAAGGATTAAAAGTCTCAGTTTAGGTGTTCAGCCTGCATTTTACAATGTTATGGAAATGATATGGTAGCATGTATCAACAGTACACACAATGGGCTTTTAAAGAATAACGGAGATTTGGGATTCAGAGATACTTCTCACTTGAGGAAAAATATTTAGCTTGCACATAGCCCTGAATTCAAACCCCTGTAATGAAAGATGAATACATTTTAAAATCCAATTTTGGAAAATAATAGAAAATTACTAATTTAATAAATTGTATACCCAGGCACAAACAATAATTTATGTTGGCTCAGGGTAGATATCTGACAAAATTTATAATTTCTGGAACTCTAATATATCAAAGTTTTAAAAACAATGGAAATATGAAAGTCAATAAGTGGATTAAACATGACGCAAATGTAAGTGAGTATGATAAACTATATCAATAAATTTAAAATCTAAAAAAAAACTTAGAAAATGTAACTTATTAAATCAACAAAAGACAATAGAAACATACAATATGTTTTAAATTACAAAACAAATTAAGTATTTAAAAATTTCCCTGAAAGAAACCTTAGATCTAGTCAAAATTCAGCAGAAATAGTTATCCATAGGTGAGAGAGATGAAAGATAAGACAGTGACTACAGTCATTTGCTTACAACATGGGTTCTGTAGACCCAGGGCAGGCTGCCTGAGTGTTGGATGACCCAGGAAATCCATGTAAGGCTTTTATGAAGCCCTCCCCGATGGATACAGCTATAGAAATAATCCTCAGTTTGAGGTCAGAGTCGGCTTGGTGAGATACTAGAGGCAAGTAATCAAAGTCTGCATGAGGACCTGGTCATTTTGCAGAAAAAAGTATGTGCTTGCTCTGTTCAGCCTCTTCCATTTGGTCTGCAGTCGATGACACAGTGCCACCTGCCACTGAAGCAGATCTTCTCTACTCGGGTGGCCAACTGCCATATTGAGTATGTCTCTCATAAAGGTGCTCCAAGAAGTGTCAGGCATCTGTATATTCCAAACAGAACTCAAGACATCACAAGTGTGTGTCTCAACAGAAGAGAAATAGACTTAATATCTGGTGAAATACTGAGACTAATTAATGTTCCACCTGCATGCTCACTCTAGTCAAGCTGACATGTGAAATGGACTATGACAGTGTACTGGTACTTGAATCATAATGCCAGATTTATAACTTAAGACAGAACTATGTGACAGTTGTGGTATGAAATATGACAAAGATGTGAAAAAGTCAGAGTAGGCCAATACTATTTCTAAATATAGATTAAAATATTATCTACAAATCAATCTATCTAATGATTATCTATCTATCTATCATCTATCTGTCATCTATCAGTCTAGTTGTAGATTTTTCTGTATCTGCCCTTCATGATTTTATAATCATCCTATGGGCAAGACAAATCAGAGTCTATATGTATAGTTTTAAATATGAAACAATTTGGTATTAGAATAAAGACAGAATAATTGATCAATTGAATGAATTTGGACCCACAGCATAAACCAACATGTACTAAGTGTTTAGTGTGCAAAAGACCTATCACTAGATAATGATGTTGTTATAGGGTAAAAACTATGAAAAATAAAATAGAAATACTAATTTCAAATTATATAAGATATTCTAATAACTTGTTTATAATCATAAACGTGAACAAGTGTACAGTCTTTAAAAGGCAGGCATTCCCTGTTAAATATTTGCTTTGTAGATGCCACACTTTACTCTCTCTTTCCTATAGTACTTTATCTTTGCCAGTCTTATTTTTTCCTTATTCATCTTGATGGACATTTTTACCTATTTTAGTAGTTTTCAGAAAATACCAAGAGTTCACTCTGTTGAACACCAATGTTATTCTTCTTGATTCACTAAATTATGTTTTCGCCTTCATTTGATTCAACATTATACTTTTATTAATTTCATAACTGAACTTCATAGACAATTCATTGTTACCTATCTGGGCCATCCCATATCGACATTTTCAACTTGTTGTATCCTTTGAATGAATCGTATTTGATAGTATCTCAGTAGTTCAATCTGAAATGTTATGGAGTCAAAATGTTTCAAAATGTGTGACTATATCTTCTACAGTAAGTTATTTATGAGTTCCAAAATTATCAAATACATTTAATGTCATTTTTAGCATTAATGTCTAACTCTACATCATAGTCATATTATATAATTGTTCTGTTGAAGTTAACTTGTGGTGTAGCCATGGGAATTGGTATTTGAAAAATATCTACCTATGCTTGAGAAAAACATGTAAAATTCAGTATGAGGAGGTAATGTCAGCTGGTTCAGGCATGTGAGTTATGTTGAAATAAGCCTTTAGTTTCACTATTTCTATGATAATCTTGTTTAAAATAATTATTAAAAAAATGCTGAAATATCTCACTACGATCATGGGTTTCAACATTTCCTCTTATGTTTGTATCTGTCATTGTTTTATTCTTAGAATATTTCACATCTCTGAAGCATAAAATGGGTAAAATGATCAACACTGGATTTCCCTCCTAATAATGCACTTTGTATTTCAACCTAATTTACATGTTTCAGAGGTAGAGAGCCATACAGACTTGCTACTGGTTGGTATTAAACAAGAATTTTTATTATCATTGGCTCTTTTTACATTTGTATTTCTTATATTTTGTAAGCTACATACTGCTCAGTTTTGATCATGTTTCAATATTCTAGCTGCAAACACTTCTTTGGCTTTCCCATGCTGTTGTTTTGCTTTCACTTTCTTCCTTGGAGCTTTCTTTACTCCCTACCAGTCCTACAATACAATAACACATATGCTTTATCTAGGTTCCCACTGCATACTGCAGCTCATCTTCCACCTGCTTCTTCTAATGTTTTGCTTTACATTGCACATGACTCCAGGGGGAGGTTGCTCTCTATTCACCACATCTCCTGCCAGATTGACTTGGCTTAGAGTTAGCCTGAGCTCCTGATTTCTGACCCCACATGCTGAAATCGCATACTTGGATTGCCTGAGGATACTACCAATGCATCAGGGTAGACCCTGTACTGTACCATGTCATTTGGATGTAATTCTCATCATTAGGTATCTGACTTGAATTGTCTTTTGCTATTTATATGAGATGGTCCACTCCCTAATTAGCATTGTACATCTTGACATTACTAAGCTTCTTAACTACCAAGATAATTTCATGTCAGCTGGAGGACTTTTGTTTATGCTATTGTATAACATATCTCTGTTATGTGGTATAATTTATAGGTGCATAAATGTATATATAATTCTATACCATGCATAATATAGTAAACTGATATTTTTCCTTTAGTTTATACAAACAAACATTATATATTATTTATAGACAAATATGGATATACATTTAATTTTCCCATCTCACAGGCTTTGATAAACTTAATTTATTTACAGGGAATTAGGAAGATATATAAGCATTATTTTTATATTTTAGGTAGAATAATATCATCAGAAATGATAGCCATTCTTGTAATAATCTTGTTAAGACAAAATTTTCAAAAAGAAGAATTAAAAAAGATACTAAGATAAATAAGATAAATTCCAAGATAAATAAGAACAAAGTTTAAATTTGAAAAAGTTTTTCAATTATCTCATTTTTGTGTGTGGCAAAGTTCAATTCAAAACAAGTTTACTAGTGTACACTTAGACCACTCATCCTTTGATAGATTTTCTGATTTTCTCATCTATGACACAAGCATGGATATAATTTGCAAAGTTCACACTGAATATTAAATCTTTGAAACATTCTTCAGTTGGTATTAGTACAATGCATAAACAACTTCTTCCAAGAATCTACCAAGGGCAGAAAATATTATTTACAGAACCTTTCTTTTCTGTTTTTTGTTTTCTCTCTCTCTCTCTATCTATCTATCTATCTATCTATCTATCTATCTATCTGTAAAAACAGATTAAAATGTTTTGAAGTTCTATTTTGCATTGTTACTTTGGCAGCTAACATGAATATTAATTTGATTTGAGGTAGTGTTAGACCAGTTTTTTTTTTTTTCTGAATGAGGAAAATAGTATTAGGAGAATCTCTTTTTTTTTTTTTTTTAACCTTTGCAAAGGCTTTACTCTTCAATGAATGTATCTAAAATAAATAAAAATTAGTCAGCCAAACAAAGAAAACATCAAAGAGACAAAAAAAAAAAATAGAGCTCTGTTTGTCTACACAGAGCCACCAATGCTTGGCTTCTTACTCCCCTAATAGGGACTCTGCACAGAAAATATGGCTGTGCTGTTTTTATATCAGAGACCTTTTGACAATGGCTCACTGACTAAAAGATACAGGCTTACCACTAATCCTTCTTACTTATTCCAGGAGTCCAATTAAAAAGACAGCACCATAAAAATAGCTGTACAAATACCAAGGCAAATTAAGAGTTCAGCTATCGTACTGCGGAATTAAGATGCTTTTTGTTCCTTTGCTAGTAAAGGGGCTTTTGACTAACTAAATCAAAATAAAAATAGAGACAACTACATAGAGACACAATAATTTACTTACTCAAAGTAATCCATGTTAGTGCATTCTTTGCTATTCTTCCTAGGGTGTTAACTCTTGATATATTTATGTGTGTGTGTGTGTGTGTATGCATGTGAGTTTGTGTATGTGTGTGTGTGTGTTTGTGTATGCATGTGTGTGTGTATGTGTGTGTGTGTGTGTTTGTATATGCATGTGTGTTTGTGTATGCGTGTGTGTGTGTGTGTGTGTGTGTGTGTGTGTGTGTGTGTGTCCAGGCACACACATGCCATGGTGAACATGTGAAGGTCAGAGGGCAAGCTTGGGTAACAGTTCTTCTCTTCCACCATCTTTGAGACAGGATCCGCCATTTTGAGATGGTACCTGGACCATGAGCTTCCGGGGATCCTGCTGTATCCTTCACCCATTTTGCCACATGGAAGCTAGAGCTAGTGTATCATATGTGTTACGTACCCATCTTACAGGGGTTATGGGCATCCTAACTCAAATCTTCAACTTGTGAGACAAGCTCATTTCTCATGTAGCCACCCTTAACTCCTTCATACATATTCTAATAAGTGTTGTAGCTATAGGCCTTTAAAGTCCCTTAGTTTACAGAAAGAACACTTTAACTTGCTTAAAGTTCCCATAGTCAACAGAATTAATGTGTCATTTTGAAAGAATTTTCACTTCTTTGTCTCACGGTGATTAAATAGTGTATTTTCATGTGTGTTCTAGAATCAGCAGTCCTCATGTATATCACAGCACCTTAGATTGGTGGCCTTTATGATAATTTATAAATCCTTTCCTGTTAAATTATAATATAAATTTGCTACTTGCTTGGTAGAATTTTTGCAAGAATAAAAGGTATATGAACCTTTGTACCATAGTAATGGATATTGTTTCATTAAGCACCAGTATTTTGTTTTAAATCTCTGTTCTTGTGCTTATTTTACTAATATCTGTTACTTTTAAATGTCACACGAGCATAGTGTGTTAGTGTACCATCAGTCTTCTCTTCTTTGCATTATAGTCTACTTTGCTGGATCTTGAATATTTTCTTTGTTCCAGTGAAGTTAAGCTTAGCACTTATTTTTAAGAAAGGACAAGACAATCTCTGTGTCAAAATAAATTTTAATATGTTTTTATCATTTAATCCCTAAACATACAATTCTTTATCCCTCTAATTAAACTTTTTATCAGTATGCACAGATATACCCATCTTTATTTTATTTTATTGATTTTCATCAAACAAAATGCTTATTATTAATATCTTATCATTATTCTCTATAAGTTCATTGGTCACGGATATTTTTAAGTGTCTCTTATTTTTCCAAAGAGACCATATAATTCCCAAATGGAATGATTACTCCTTTATCTCACAGGGTTTTGCTTGTTTTTTAATTTAAAAATGTGACTTTCTGTGTATGGAGGCTTGCACATGTGTATTTCTGTTCACCATGTACATGTCTGTGTCTAGGAATGCCAATAGAAGGTGTTTGATTCCTTGGAAGTGGAATGCTAGGAGTTGAACCCATGTCCTCTGGGATAGCAGCAAGTGCTCTTCTGAGCCATCTCTCAGGTCTTTCTTCTCACACACAAGGTTTTTCTCTCTCTCTTACATTTTTACACCTCCTGCTCACTCATGCCAATGTTCTTATTTAGTTTTCTCTAATGCATGTTTATGCTTCTTAACCATTCTCTAATGGAACTATGCTTACCAACTGCCACTGCATATCAAAGTATATAAAGGCACAGGTTATTTCATATGCAAGAAAGAAGGAGAATGAGCAAACACCATCCCTAAGAGACAGTACCTGGGGCAAACCCTCAGGGGAGCCAAGTAGACTTCCTCTCCTCTTCGTGACAACTTATCATTTGTATTCAGAGGAATCCAGGAGGCATGTTTTAGCTAATATGCTGTACTGGCTCATTTTTATGTCACTTTGACATGAGCTAGAGTCGTTTGAGAGGAGGGAGTCGCAATTTAGAAAACCCCAATTTAGATACCCATGGAATCAGGCTGTAGGCAAGCCTGTAAGACATTTTCTTAATTAGTGATTGTGAGAGAGCTGCCTATTGTGAGTAAGTCCACCTTGGGCTGGGAGCCCTGGATTCTATAAGAAAGCAAGGTGAGCAAGCCATGAGGACTAAGCCAGTAGGCAGCAAGCCAGTAGGCAGTATACCTCTATGAATTCTTCACCAAATTGTGTCTCAGGATGCCTGTCCTGTTTGAGTTCCTGTCCTGGCCTCCTTCGGTGATGGACTGACTAGAAGTATAAATAGAATACACGGTCTCTTCTTTAAGTTCCTTTTGGTCATGGTGTTTTACTGCAGCAATGGAACCCTGCCAGGACACCTCTATTCTATGTGAGTAGGTACTTGGAGGACTTTTTGCATATTTGGTGAAAAGGAGATGATCATTAATCACAGAATCCATAGCATCGCCGTTGTTGAAATGGCATGTGTGCGGCATGGGGTGGTGGTGCAATTTGTGGAGAAAAAGCTGCTGTCCGTATCTGTTGAATGTAAAATTATATGTGTTAAGAGACAGCCAAAACCACTGAACTGTGGGAAATATCTGTTTAAGAGTAAAGAGGCACCCGCTTACCCTGTCTTGCTAAACTTTGTTTTCATACTGAAAAACTCTCCATTCTTTCAATGTAGTTTCAGGAAACCAAGAAAGGTATGTCACTCAAATAAAGTCAATCAGGGTCTCAGGCCTTCTTCAGGCCTCAGAGATGAATTTCAACTGGACATATAATCTCCTTGAAACTATAAATCATCCTGATAATTTTGCTGCACTGTCTGAAGCTGTAGCAAGTACCATCATGCTCTAGACTTAAAGCTGTGCTACAGAGACAAGGATATGCTTACTGTGATCTTGATACAAATAGGAAGGTGAGTTTGAGATAAACATATAAGAAAGAACCTGAGTCCTGAATACCTATGGTAGTCCAGCAATCAGATTCTGTTTGAATTATCCCCCATCTTAAGGCCAACTTGTTACATGAAACATTGAACCAAACATCTCACCACACAAGTGCCCTAACTAACTACCCTTTTATTAAGTTTTCAAATACTTTTCTTAGTTTATGTATTGGAAAGATATATATATATATATATATATATATATATATATATATAAACAAATAGTTAGACCAAGGGTAATATAAAGATCTCCTAAATTAGAAATTATAGTGGAAAATTAACTCACTATTTGGCTGAATTTCTTACTGATTGTTTTCCTATTTTATATAGTGCCTTACTCACTGTTCTCTCATTGTAAAGAGAAAGACAGTCTGACCAGGCCACAAAGCCAACTCTTTTAAAAGGAAACACTTAAATGGAGGCTCACTCACAGTTTCAGGGGTTTAATCCATTTTCATTATGGTGTGAGCCTTACAGTACACATTGTGCTGGAACAGAACAGAAGCTGAGAGCTACATTCTCCAAGGGAGAGAGAGAGAGAGAGAGAGAGAGAGAGAGAGAGAGAGAGAGAGAG
>OU015749.1:10521754-10554619 GCA_907169655.1 Acomys percivali
AGAGAGAGAGAGAGAGAGAGAGAGAGAGAGAGAGAGAGAGAGAGAGAAAGATTGGGTGAGTCTGGTACTGAAGGAGAGATAAACATGTTTTTTGCTTTGATCACAAGTGTAGGATGAGAAAAAGACTTGTGAGCAAGCAGGTGATGATTATCCCCTTAAAGGTTGAACCAGCACGTGCAGGAGCTTGATTGTGGCCAGCTGAAGAAAACCCATGACTAGACTCTGGTGAGAGGTATATATAGGAGCAAAAAACAAAAAGAGGCAGGGCCTTTGGAGACTTGGGATAGTTTTGCCTGTTCTCTGCTCAAGGAAAGGCTTTGGGGCTTTGGCCTCCGGGCTCCAGCTGAAGTTCTGGCTTCTGATTGCTCCAGGTACCAGCATAAGAAATCCTGCTGATGACTCCAGGAGAATTGTTCCTCAGAACTTACATCCTTATGGTTTCATTATTTAATCTTCCTTTCCTAATTGTTTATGTTTGTTGGGTTACAAGTGAGGTACTCTTGGTTAATAAGTTCTTAATAAAATATATTTGCTAAGAAATTTGAGCCTACATGGTACACTTGCATGGGCTTTTGAAACTTCAAAGACTATACCTACTAATCCTTGAAATCCTACCAAACAGTTCCACTCCTTGGTGACTAAGCATTCAAATATATGAACCTATATGACCATTCTTTTCCAAACCACCACATACACTAACCTTGGATGTAGCATAACTCCCTCTGGTTAACTGTCTATATGTATGTAATATGTATTTTTTAATATGTATTTTAATATGTATTAATTAAATACACAGAGTTCTGCATGCACATGATCCGTCAGTCCAGAAGAGGGCACCAGATCTCATTATAAATGTTGTGAGCCACCATGTGATTGCTGGGATTCGAACTCAGCACCTTTGGAAAAACAGCCAGTGCTCTTAACCTCTGAGCCATCTCTTCAGCCCTATAAGTGTTTTATGTAGGGTTTACAAAGAGCAATACAACTTCGTCAACTGCAGAAGCCATGCAGCACATTATCCATAAGGAGAGAACAGAGCAATAACAACTAATATATCAAGAAGACTTAGTAATGATTTAGTATAAAATTGCTGTTAGAGCCAGGAGGCCTTCTTGGGACTATCCAGTGCCCATGTTATATCATATAATTCAGTGGCTTAAACAACAGGTGTAATTTCTAATAGTGCTGGGATTTTCTGGGTCTGGATTACCTCATTCAGGATCATCTTTTCCAGTTCCAGTCATTTGCTTGCAAATTTCATGATGTTCTTGTTTTTAATAGCTGGATAGTATTCCATTGTATAGATATACAACAGGTTCTTTACCCATTCTTCAGCTGAGGGACATCTGAGTTGTCTCCAGTTTCTGGCTATTACAAAAAATGCTGCTATAAACATAGTTGAGCAAATGTCCTTGTTTTGTGGTAGGACATCTTCAGGTATACACCCAAGAGTGGTATAGCTGGGTCTTGAGGTACAGCTGTTCCCAATTTTCTGAGAAAGAAAGAAATACATGGTATATACTCACATATAAACAGATATTAACCATATAATACAAGATAACCATACTATAATCCACAGACCTAAAGAAGTTAAGCAATAAGGAGGACCCTAGGAAGATGCTGAATTCCCATTCATAAGGCCAAATAGAATAGACACTGGAAGTGGTTAAAGAGAGGGAGCAAGACAGAAGCCTACCATAGATGTCTCTGAAAGACTCCACCTAGCAGGGAATTGAAGCAGATGCTGAGACTCACAGCCAAACCTTGGACAGAGCACAGAGAGTCTTATGGAAGAGTTTCAGGTAGAAGGACCTGGAGGGGACAAGAGCTCCAGTAGAAGACCAACAAAACCAACAAATCTGGGCCCAGTGGGTGCCTACAGAGACTGTTGCACCAAACAAGGAGCATGCATGGAGAGGACCCAGGCCCCCTGCTCAGATGTAGCTGATAGGCAGCTCAGTCTCCACAGAGTTCTGCTAGTAAGGGAACACAGGCTATCTCTGCCCCGGACTCTGTTGCCAACTCTTTCATCACTTCCTTCTAGCAAGGTGCCTTACCATGCCGCAGAGGAAGAGGATGCAGGCAGTCCTGATGAGAATTGGTAGACTGGGGTCGATGACAGGGGAGAAAGGCTCCCCATCTTGGAGGACTAGAGGAGGGGCATAAGGGAAAGAGGGAGAACCATTATTGGGATGCGAAGTAAATACATTAAAAATAAGTTTAAATTGAAAATATACTTCTGGGAACTGTAATTCAATAGCTAAGTGCTCAACATTTGGTTCTGACTAGGTCTCCTCTTGGCTTAAAAGAACAAAAACAAAAACAAACAAACAAACAAAAAACAAAAAGAAACTCTTTAGTCAGGCGTGATGGTCTTTATCCCAGCACTTTTAATTAAAGCACGCCTTTAATCCCAGCACTGGGGAGGCAGAGGCAGACAGACTGCTGTGAGTTCGAGGCCAACCTGGCCTACAAAGTGATTCCAGGACAGCCAAGATAACATAGGGAAATCCTGTCTTGAAAACCAATAAAAACAAACAGAAAAAAACAAAAACAAAAAACCAGGCTCCTTGCTTGGGTATTCTCTCTCTCTCTCTCTCTCTCTCTCTCTCTCTCTCTCTCTCTCTCTCTCTCTCTCTCTCTCTCTCTCTTGCTCTCTCTCTCTCCCACTTTCTTTCTTTCCTTCTTTCCTTCCTTTCTTGAGGAGTGAAAAGTGAAGACAGACAGAAACAAAGGCAAAGAAACAGAAAGACAGAGGAGAAAGGAGAGGAAAAGGGGAGGAAACAGGACAAAAAAGAGGAGAGGAAAGAAGGGAGGTGAGGAGTTGAGGGGAAAAGCAGGAGGGGAGGAAAGTACAAGCATAGTGGGAGGAGACAGCATTGTTTCTAATGTGCTTTCTCTAAAGGTACTAATGTGTTATGCACGCCTACACTCATTGGATCCCAGTTAACCCTACGCACCTTCAGCATGCTCTGTCCCCAAATACTATCACATTTTCAACCTTTCAGTGAATGGTGGGTAGTAAAATTAAAACCATGGTAGTACTTGAATGATGCTTGACTCATGCACAGGTGCATCATGTTGGCTCAGCCTATTCTGGGTTGGCCTTCATTATCTTGAGATAGATCTTCAGACCTTTATGTATTTGAATATGTCTAAGGTTTAATGGACTGAAACAGTTGTTTTGTATGTTGTTGTTTTTTTTAACTTGTGCCTAAGCTATTAAGTGTGAAGTTCTGTTTCTTTTCTAAATGTTTTAGCTTTCTTGGAGTCTTCTAATCCATAAACTTAAAGATATTATGCCTTTCTGGCAAGGTTTCTCTACAAATATTCAGCTATTCAAGGCTCCAAAAGTGGATAAGGAAATGGGTGAACCCATTTCCCTTAAGCCATTCAGTACTTATTTCATGATTGGCCCTCTGTCATGTTTTGTATCAATAACTTAAAAAATAAGAAATTAAAGGGACATTATATCTCTCTGTTTCTTAAGCCAATCTTAACATTTTTATTTTTCAAGAACTACTTGAAATCCAAGATGAGAGTAGCTTAAGTCTCTATTAGATTTTAAAATAAGTTCTCTCTCCACTACCACCACCACCCACCACCAAAAATATTGTAAATGTCTTCTAATTTGCATGTCCCTGGCCCATATTAGTTCTTGTACAACCAGCCAAGTCCTGTTACCTCCACCGGCAAGTTAAGCAGACCTCAGCATAACGCAAGATGGGAGAGGATCACAGCTCCCATAGTACCATTTTCTAACCTTTTAATCTTTCTATAGCTATGTCTATTTAAAATGTTACCAACTGTTAACATGTAGACATAATTTAATTCTCAGTGGACTACAAGGGAAAGAAAAAATACATACACATTTTTTCCTTGTGGTAGCATTAGTGAAGCACCTACTGCTAGTAACTAACTTTATCTAATTACTTTTAACTAGTGCTTAGTGACCATTGATAAAGACATTGTCATTTTTAGATACATTTTCCACTAGAGATACTGTATAATTAGGGGGAAATGGGTGTTTTTTGGTTTTGTTTTGTTTGTTTTTTAGAAATAGCAGGGCAAAAACTCAGAGACTACGATACCATAAACAAGACATGCACAAGCTCAAGCTAGACAAAAATCCAAATGTTGGTGTGGGAAGTAGGCACAAGTTCCCACCTCTAGCCAAGGAGCCATTGGCACATGACAACTTCTGTGAGAGATGAACTCAGTTTTCTTCAATAGAGTGATATTGTATACACTACGACAATCTTGGAAAGTTGGGGAATAGGAAATATGCTAGCTAAAAAAATAGACTGTATAAAATTCTAAAAGAATTTTTAAGTATATTCTTCACTAATTACATGTCATAATTAACAACTAGGGCTAATAGAATTTCTAAAGTTCTAATCTTGCCAGAATGCTGAAGAGAGAAAATAACTCAAGAAATTCAGAATTTGAAAAGATGTCACACTAATGTCCTCTTGCTTTGCAATAAACACATTTTATAAAGCTTGCTTTAATTGTATGCATTCACATAACTTTTATGTAACAAAGAGAGAGCAATATTAGACATTTCAAAAAATGGAGTGTGTGGAATTAATTTATTATGTTTAGATAAAAGTGGATGTTTATTTGTATGGATTTAGAAAGTAAATATATTTTCATAGAATATAGTTTATGTACAATGTGAAAAGATTTATTTATTATATCTACAAAAATTATTTTCAACATATTCTCATGGCTGCTAATGTCAATCCTTCAGTGACAAAGTTATTTTTAATTGGGTTGAAATAATACCCTGAAGTACACATATAAATATAATGTAATTATGTTGTATCTAAAGATGTTCTCTCAAAAACCTTATTTGGAGTTAATAATCTTTGTTTATTTTCAGGATTATGCAGCTTAATATATTTTTAAAATCATACAGTTTTAATTGAAATGTCAATGTTCATGAACAGATCACATAAAATGTACAGCAAGTGTCATGTGCGACATTAAAAATTATGAATGCATGAGGAAAATCTATTGATGGGTTCTGAGAGGAATTTTAAAATGTGGCTTTCTATGTAAGTGAAGATGCCCATTCCTTCTCTAATCTAGGTTAGATCTTTGTCAATATCTTTTCCTTTTGTTTTTCTATGTTTGTTTGTTTGTTTGGATGGTTGGGTGGGTTTTCAAGACAGGGTTTCTCTGGGTAGCCAAGGCTGTCCTAGTCTCATTTTGTAGACCAAGCTGAATTTGAACTCATGGAGATTCACCTATCTCTGCCTCCCCTAATGCTGGGACTATAGGCATGTGCCACTGGGCTCAGCTGTCAACATAGTTATAAAGCATAATTTAGGAAACCCGACTTAACATAACAACAAATTACAATGAAAAAACCAAAACTCTAATATTTCTATGAACTTCTAGTGACTGAAACTGTACAAGTCCTTTTAATATAAAGAAAAAGACGAGATATATTTGTCATCTAAACTACAGATTTTAGTTTAGTTTTGGCTTTTATCTTTTTAATATAAGTAATAATACCATTCACAAATTTCATAATGTTTTATCCAACACACAAGGACTTGCTTCTCAGTCTAATGAGAAAAAGGTCTATACAAAGACTATGAGAGAAAATTACAAGTGATTGAGTCCTTGTTTGAGCTACCAAAACAAATCACACAAAACCAAAACAAACCAATGAAAAATAAAACAAAAAGGTAGAAGAACAAAAAACTTGTAATATCCATAATGCACCTTTATCATCACTTAGTATTTCTGTGTGTGGTTGGTTCTTTCATTTTTGAAATGTAACTCCAATCAGTGTGTTTTATGCTCACATATGAGTTATACAAGCATGTGCACACTGGCATGGTAATATTCATATGTATGCACAAATGGAAATGGATAGTGAGTGTGGTACATTCGTTACACACACACACACACACACACACATTATTGATCTAGTCCATTGAGCAACATGTGCTAAAGTGGATGCATTATGGTAAACATCTTTATGGAGAATGAAGCAGGCGTAAGCTAGAGAGAACTTTGAAATTGCAATACTGGCCCACTGAACAGTTCTAACTCTGGTATTACCTCCAAGTCTACTCATTGCCTCGGAGCAGACTGGGGAATCTGGAGCCTTTGATCTGATCCTAGGGTAGGAACTCGAAGACTCGGTACTAGTAAGCTTTTCCTTATACCTTCCTTGCAGCAACCCCCTCATGAAAAGAAATGTGAGTACTATAAGGTCAGCACTGCTACGCATACACACATACATAAATATTTATTTTAGATTAGCCATTCCTTATTCTATCTGAACCTAAGATAGATTATTTATGATTTCTTTTCTTCCTCAGGACTTGGGAGTAATTAACTTGAGTTTTGAAGAGAGTTGCACATCTAGAAAGTAGAACTTTTGTACATATGAAAATACTTCCGATTCTTCATCACCAAGCACAGTAGAGAGAGCAGTCTCGTTCTTACACTGTCCCATTTCCTAGTAGGGTAGTTGTCTCAACATTTCTTTTGAGACATACATGAGTTATTCACTGATCCTTATTGTGTGCTGACACCTATTACTTAAAGTTCATTGCTTACCAGAGCGCTGCGATTAGAATAGCTTAGACTAGAGTCCTCAGTTTCAAAATCCCAGCTTATTTACTTATGATTCTAAAATCCCTCTCTGACCTGAGATACAGAAGACAGAGCTCACTTGTGTAAAAACTAGAATAGTCAAATGTATGCAATGAAACAGTAGAAAATGATGTTTTATACAATGAATATTGGTGTTTGCTAGCAGTTCATACATAAAATTGATGACTTTTGTATTGATGGGATTTGGAAGGGAATCCCTTGGGAGATAATTAGGTTTAAATGAGGCAGTAAGGTTGGGACCTATGGCGGGATGAGTGCCTTTGCTGGTGAAGAAGACACTAAGTGTATTTTGAGACATTACAAAGAGACAAGTTGTCTGGAATCCAGACAGCCCACCCTCACAAAGAAAACAATTTGGCGAGCACACTGGTGAGACTCCAGTCTTCAGAACTATGAAAATTAGATATTTGCTATTTTCTCACTCAAATTGTGGCCTTTTAATGTCAGTGGAAGAACAGAGATTTTTCCATGTCATAGAAACTAAGGAGAGGGGAAAAAAAATTGCCATTGCTCAGTGACTCACAAGAGCTGTCACAAAAATACAAGAATGTCCTGAGTCTGATTTTGTGCTATGAGTAGGAGGAACCCCAAAAGGCAATGAAGGTGTCTAACTGTGATGTCTGCTGAAGAGTCACTGTGGCTCTGTTTGTAGAAGCAGGACTAGAGAGAACAGCGCGGCAACAGTCTGAGAAAACTGACACAGTTGAGGACCTGGTGAGTCCTGGTGTTGGTCAGGTCAATAGTACTGAGAATCAAAGCAATGAGTGTTTGACACCATTCCCTAATCTCACCCAGACCATGCGCAACCAGACCTGAGCACGGGCTGGGTTCTATCAAGTCTATGAAGGTTGGAAAAGTTATTGGGTTTCTGTCTTGTCTGCTGTGTATTACTCACACATTTATCATTGTTTCTCTCTTGCCTGTTATCATATGTGTCACAGCTGAAGTGTCTCAGGACTTTGTCCTACCAAAGTGAACTGAGAAAACCTCCTCCTTCCACATTCTTAAAACCCTCTGGACTGAATGTCAAAACAATCATTTAGTGATATTTTAAAAATAAAGGGGAAGTTTGTGGGGTTAAACTAATTTCCTTGTCATTTAAATTTAAGTTTAAAGACCTTAAGTCTGTCCTTTTACATCTTTAAAGATTTATATATTCTTAGTAAAAACTAAAAATGATGATATCTTAAAAATAAATTTATCTGTTTAGTTTTAAACAGAAAAAAAAGTGTTTTTTCCTCGGTAGATAGGCAGAGGGATAGATATGTGTTAGCTGCATGGGTGGATAAATGGATAGATGGATGAATGACAGATAGATGATAGAATACTAGTAGAGATGGACAGACCAACTTCAAAGTTGTAAAGCTTTATTTTTTTTCTTCTGTAGATCAATATATTGGTTGATGTTTTTTTCATCCTGAAGAGAAAGGGATGTTTATAAACTTCATACAACATCACTTGAAAAGCTTCAGAAAAGAATAATAAAATCCATATCTTTGTGTTGAGGAACCAAGGCATCTGAATCGTTCAGATAAAGTTCAGATAAGCACCTGAATGTCAAGTGCATCTTCCAACCTGTTGCAATTCACTAGTCTCTTCTGCATGCGTGATGTGAACTGATGTGTGGCTTGCTTTCAGCGCTGAATAATTTCTTTGCACTGTGTTCTTCATTTCAGACAAGTTATTTCTTCTCTGGCTTGTTCATCTGAAGGATGCTTTGACATAAAGAAAGCCTAGAAACATCTAGAAAAAGAACATAAATTATGCTGCAACTTCAAGACAGAACAGATTTTCATTAGCACAGCATGTCTATACATAATCCCTTATACAATCAGAAGGGGTGTGTGATATATTTAACTATGTGAGTTGGTTCATTTTAATTAAAGTGAATGTAGCCTTTTGATCTATGGAATAAACAATCTAACAATAGGAGAAATGCAATCTGTCCAGACATATTTGAGTTATTTTGCAGTAATTGGCTTGGCAGCAGCTTCAGTCACAGATTTCTGTTTCACAGATTGCCCCCAAATGAATAAAGGTTTGCTTTGAAATGTAATTAATATTGCGTTCAGCTGCAAGATATTCTCAGGTTGTCAAAGGAATTTGAAGGAGGTAGTTACCAAAAAAAAAAAAAATAAAAGAAAAATATAAGCGAAACTGAAAAGTAAATCTAGTCACATTAATGCACACAAAGTAAGCTGGACTGATACAAAACGCCCCTGGCATAAACTAGATTTTATTCTCAGTTCAATCTCATAGGATCATTAAATTTATGCATTTGCTGAATAATTTATGCGGTATATGTTTATTGACAATGATTGCCTTGTTTTATCATTTAAACATGAGTGAGTGTGGGGAATGTAAGTGCCGTTTTGTTTTCTAATGAAATCGAACTTGTCTGCACTTTCAGAGGCAAGATCCATGAATTCAGTACCCATTGATGAGAACCGAGGTCCTTTGCTTACTGGGTAAGCACTCTATGACTGAACAACCCCTCTAGACCTTTTACATGGTACTTTGAGACAGGGCCTCACTAAATTGTCCAGTTGATTCTCTGTAACCAGGCAGGCTTTAAACTCTACCTCATAAGCAGCTGGGATTCCAGTTTTGTGCCCTGGCTTCAAAATTCCTTCCTCTACCTTGATAGTCAATTAGCTGGTCTTACAGGCCTTTGAAGAATTGTGATTGCATTTAAAATTTAATTTTATATGCATACACATACATGTACATGGGTGTGTGCATGTATGTATATATATGTGTGTGTGTGTGTGTGTGTGTGTGTGTGTGTATGTACACACACATGACAAGAAATACAATTGGCAGTCTGAGAGCAACTAGATGGAATCCATTCTTTTCTTCCACCATGTGGTCCCAGTAATAGACCAAAAATATTTACCCACTGAGTCATCTCAGCATCCTAATCTGTGGTGTTTTAGTAGGTAACATAGACCCATAGAAGACCCTAGGGGAAAAAAAGATTCGTGGTCCTCAAAGGTTTAAAATATATTGTCTACATAAAATCCTGCGGCTCATGATATCTTGAAGATTAGATAAGATTAATCATAACTGTACATTAGTGGAAACTTCAACATTTTTGTCTTCCATTTAATTTCAGAGTTTTAAAGATATATCCACCTTTATTAACTTTAAGGGAGTTGAATGCGATATTTAAAATAGATTTAGATAAATTGTTGGTCACAAGAACCTACGCTTTATTATAGAGTAAACTTGGATTTATTTTGCATCTGGCCTACTGGAATGGCAGACACAGGAAGTTTTTTTTTTTATAATTCTTAGAATATCTTTTTAACATTCTAATTCACAATAAGCAGATAGTTGGTTGTCTTGTAGAAGAGAGTTTCTGCTGAAAAAAAAAATCATTGCAACATTCCAAATCACCATTGTTTGTTCTCTACAATTAGTCTTATCATTCAGTGACATTTATTGTTATCAGTCTGTGACCTTCAATTAGCTGTAACCTGTGATACCTGGGGAATTTGATAATCAGCACAGAGACATTAGGGAAAGATATTTTTAAATGGAAGAATAGAGACAAGACTGGAAGTGTAGTTTCCTTCATATCCCAAGTCAACCAGGAAGACCAGCTTTTGAACAAGCTGTTATTTTTCACATGGGAGTGGCCTTGCTACAGTAAAATGCCAGCTTTCATCCATCATAATGTCAGAGCTCATATTAAAATGTCTTCAGGGACCCAAGGAAGGGATGGGCAAAAGACATCAAATCAATTTTCAGGCAATTGCTACGCTTTTCAGAAACCAAGCCCTCTGTGCTAGTGTGATGGCTATACAGAAGGAGGTTAGAAAATAAGGCTCATACATCAAGGGAGGATGTAATTTAGAAAAGGGAAGCCTATTTGACTTTTGTGGGAGCTTGAACATACTGTTGGGGCACAGCTGGGTTGTCATTCTATGCATCCGTACAGAAGAACCAAATCAACAATGGAAGAAATGAACTCATGATAGAGCTCTGGCCTTGGCAGCTAGCTCTGAAACCATTCATCCCTCTTGATCAGACAAGAAAGACCCAAGGTTATTTTGCATTGAAGTTAGGATGTAATCACAATAAAATCTGTTAGTCTGTCAGTATTTGGTGACCTCGTTAGCTCAGAGCTAATCTCTGGCTGGAAGTGTGTTCCTCACAGAGAGTACAGACAAGACAGACCCCTGAGGAGACCAGGAATGTAAATACTCTTTCAGTTCTGAATTCTTTCTCAATGAAGGTATTCACTGCTCATTTTAAGAGACAAAGTGTTGCAGTGTATATTTGCCATTGCTGTAGCCTGTGTTTGTCAGTGCTGCCTCCATTCTGAAAGCAGACTGTCTACCAAGAACTTAATCATTAGCAAATGAGTGATGCTTGTGAAAATTTGTGAGGAGAGCATAGACAAGAAGCCGTGGGATAACTTTACACTCATACAACTGGAACATGGGTATCAGAAATGTAGGGTGACCTGCAAAACAAAACACAAACCTTAGATGCAAGTATTTATGATGTTGGCATCTTTTCTTAAGAGACTTTTGCAAAAATATAAGGACACTGCATTTTCTTATGAGTGGTAGGATCACAGTAAGTCAACATAGACCACAAATAATATACTTCATGGTGGCCAATAAGGCTATTCAGTTAGTAAAAAAAAAAAACTTGCTGGGAAAGTATAAGGACCTAGGTTAAAAGGCAGGCACTGAGGCACACACCTGTAATCTCAGTGATGGATGGGGAAGACAGGTGGATCACTGAGACTTGCTTTACAAGGTGGCCTTTCCAAGTTCTCAAGTGACCCCCTCTCAAAAGACAAGACAACTAATATTCTGAGTAATGGCTACTAGGATAACCTCTGATTTCAATATACAAAAACTATACACACACACTTGTAACCACATTCTAGTGATGTATAAATTTTTACCATATAGTTAGAAGAAGGAAAACATTGAAGAGAAAAAAAAAGGTATTTGTCTTCAACTTCAGTGTTCTTTAAATTATCACACATAGAAAGGAAGATGTATTTTCATTTGGTAATCATCAAATCAAACCAGTCCCCACTCTTTCCCTAACACAATAAATATGCTTTGAGACTATACTAGTGCACCCAGCATCATACACACTTTTTTGCAGAAGTGTACTTCAAGAAATTGAAAGGCATTAATATTTTGCAATATGCAGCTCAGTTGGAAGGAGTGCTGGTATTCAGCTGTTCTGAGAAAACAATGCTCCCATGGACTTTTCAGTTATGCTTTGTTCCTACTCAAACTACGGTTTAAGAATGAAGACTCTAAGACAGTGGTTTTCAACCCTTCCTAATGCTGTGACCTTTAATAAACTCCCCCAGGTTGTAGTGACCCCCAATCATAACATTATTTTGTTTCTACTTCATAACTGTAATTATGCTACTGTTATGAATTATAACATAAATATCTGATATCCAGGTTGTCTGATATGCTATCCTCCCAAAGGGGTCATGGCCCACAGATTAAAAACTTCTCTTCTAAGAGTTCAAGATCAATCAGCAAGTGACGGTAGATTTGTGTTAAGGTAAGGGCCTTTGTGAATTTAATAAAGTTAAAATATGATTATTTATAAAAAATGAATACTGCATGTAGCATTAACATTAAAGTCATTTTGTTATGTTTAATTATTTAGTCATTTGTGGCTTGATTTTCAATTATAGTTGATAGATGCACTATCATTTTGGTGATGTGAGCTACATAATAGTCTTAGACAGAATGCATCCCCTGTATATATCTTAATTAGTAGCACAATACACTGAGTTAACTAAGTGTATACCTAGCTATTGATTTATTAACAAGAGGTATATCAGAGAACAAAACTATTTTGTAAAACCTTTGATAAACATCGTCTGAACAGATGAAAATGACTGGATACAAAGACCGTTCTTTTTGTTAATAATTTGGTTACAATATTTACCTATTTGCAACTTTCTGTAAGTGGAAGGAAACATACAGATTTCACATATTTATTTTGTGCCTTAGTTTTAAACAATGATTCAATAGGCCAAGTTTCATGCCAGATCATTTTGTTGGTGTTTTCCAAAAGGGAGAAACCCTCAAGCTAGTACAAAATATTAGTGTGTGTGTGCCAGTCTCAAGAATTCTACTTTATTCTTTTTATCTGTGATTTTAAAAAGTTATTTGTTTAATCTTAGAACTTAGAAGAATGTTTAATGGTTGGAAAAACTCCCTAAAATATGTTTCTTTTTTAAATTTTTTTATTAATTTATTTTGTTACATCTCAATGGTTATCCCATCCCTTGTATCCTCCCATTCTTCCCTCCCTCCCATTTTCCCTTTATTCCCCTCCCCTATGACTGTTCCTGAGGGGGATTTCCTCCCCCTGTATATGCTCATAGGGTATCAAGTCTCTTCTTTTTTTTAAAATTTTATTAATTTATGCTTGTTACATCTCAATGGTTATCCCATCCCTTGTATCCTCCCATTCCTCCCTCCCTCCCATTTGCCCCTTATTCCCCTCCCCTATGACTGTTCCTGAGAGGGATTACCTCCCCCCCCTCCCCCGTATATGCTCATAGGGTATCAAGTCTCTTCTCGGTGACCTGCTGTCATTCCTCTGAGTGCCACCAGGTCTCCCCCTCCAGGGGACATAGTCAAATGTGAGGCACCAGAGTACATGAGAAAGTCATATCCCACTCTCCACTCAACTGTGGAGAATGTCCTGTCCATTGGCTAGATCTGGGTAGGGGTTTAAAGTTTACAGCCTGTACTGTCCTTGGCTGGTGCCTTAGTTTGAGCGGGACCCCTTGGCCCAAATCTGCCTATCATAATGTTCTACTTGTAGGTTTCTAGGACCCACTGGATCCTTCTACTTTGCTATTCTCACATGGTTCTCTCATCTAGAGTCCCAATTCAAGTCTCTTCTTGGTAACCTGCTATCCTTCCTCTGAGTGCCACTGGGAATAAGGCTTCCTCAAGACCCAGCTATTCCACTCCTTGGAATATACTCAGAAGGTGCTCCAGCACACAACAAGAAAATTTGCTCACCCATGTTCATAGCAGCCTTATTCATAATAGCCAGATCATGGAAACAGTCTAAATGTCTCTCAGTAGAAGAATGGATAAAGAAACTGTGGTATATATACACTATTGAATACTACTCAGCTATTAAAAACAAGGAATTCCCGAAAATATGTTTCTTTATAATAAAAAAAGGAGGCAATCATAATTCCTGACTCAATAATTTGCATATGTATGTTTGTATATCTGTGATGATGCATGTGTCCATTTACGCATGTGGAGTCTAGCTGTCAGTCTTGGGAGTCTTCCTCAGGAGCTGTCCATCTCCAGACATTGAGTGCCTTCCTCAATTGCTTTCCTATACCATTTTTTCTTTCTTTCTTTCTTCTTCTCTTCTTCTTCTTCTTCTTCTTTTTTTTTTTTTTTTTTTTTAGACAGGACCTCTCACTAAACTTGCAGCTTGCTATTTTATTTGCTTGGCTGTTGGCCCCTGAGCTCCTGCCTCAGCTTTCAGTGCTGGAATTGCAGATGATTAACACGTGCCTGGTTTTTACATTGGCACAAGGGTTGCAATTCTGGCCCTCATGCTTGTGCAACTAGCATTGTACTGACTAAGCCATATCTCCAGTCTCTATTTTCTTGTTTCTAGTTAAAAGATGACATTTATGTGTACTAAATTTGGCAATTCCAAAGCATAATATTATAACAGGTGCTGAGGCTACCAATCAGAATACTCATTTTCAAAATGAAAAAATGACAGAGACAGTTTACTGTCTGAACAGTCACCCAAAACTCTATAATGTTGAAGCATCATCTTCAGCCTTCTGGCCCAATGTATGTGACAGACATATCTGTGAGGTAGGAACTATTGAGGACTTCCTTACAGTGTTTTGGCAGAGGTTGGTCATTGACTCTGCCTGCATCATAGCTTGCCCATTTTCAGGTAGAATTCTGTCAGTGGCCAAAACAAGGACATTTTGCCCAGAGGCTCGTTTGCCACATTTGAAGGCATCGCCACAGGTTGTTCTTTGATGCTCATCATCTTCTTTGAGGCAGGCTGGATGTTGCCAGGAGTTAACCTATCTTGCTGTCAAAGAATCTTTGGAATAATAAAAACATTTAAATGGCATATTCTGTAGGTCTCTGAGGCTTTCGAATACCTTATCTGTTTTACCTTACATATCTATAGAATCATACCTATCTGTTAGACCTAGGATATATATTCTTGTGAATAAAAATAGACTAGTAATTGACATGACCATGATTTGATCAACTAACAATTAGCTTGTATTACTTAATTATCCTAAACTGCCTGCAATACCACTTTCAAGGTATTAGAAGTAAACTTTGTATTGTAATTGAGTTGGATGGGTACAATACCTCACATTAGAGTGAAAGATACATATTATGTGTGAGGAATAATCTTAAATCTGTCAATTTTTCATTTTGGAAGCTGCTAACCTGCATTTCTGGTTCACTCAGGTAATTAAATTTTATTCCTTCTCAATTCTCTGATGGCGTTGAAGACCAGATACTTTAGTCTTACAACTAAGCTTAGCTGGTTAGGGGTTAAGATGTTTTTAGATCTAGATAGATGTTTTAAGTTACAAGAGCTGAGAAATGATAGGTATTGATTTTTCATACAGAATTTTAGACTCACCAAGACGGGAAAGTTGTTTACTTCAATTTTGCCAAATACAAATAGCCAAATTGCTATGAATGTAACATTTATATAATTCCTGGTTGTTTCGTGGTTCTTCCTGCTATATGAAGTTTATTTTATTTATGTATAATAATATAAATGTATATGTAAAAATACAATTTAAAAAAGAATATTGATTTTTCCCTCAGTAGCTACAGCAATTCACTAAAGCAAACATTTTGCTTACCAGTCTCAGTGAACAGTCAAACAATGTAAGCTAGTAATTATTCCTCTCTCATTTATAAATTATAAAAGTAGAACTTTAAGAGTTTAAAGAATGTTGGTAGTTTTACAAGATTAATAAGGAGTCTGGAGTCTTTGAAGGGAGTGTGTTACTGAGTGAGTCTCCTGTGCAGCAAGCATAGAAGGATTTGAGAGGTTAAGAAGCTGAGCATATATGTGGTGCTGGTTTCTTCAGGGATCAGGACATCTCAGCTAATGATGCTGTAGGGACGATGTTTCCCTGGGGTGATTTCTCACTGTAGGAACTCCTGAGATTAGAATTAATTTAAGGCATGGTAGATATTGGGGAGAACACTGTTGAATTTGATTGAACATTTAGGAGGGTCTGTATTAAGTAAACATCATTCTGGAGTGTTGTATTGGGAATCAGTACAGTTGGAATTTGCACTGGCAATTCTGACTTTGGGAAAGGTTTGTCATCCATTCCCCCAGACCCCCTGTCATTCACGACATTGCTGGCAGAAGAGGTACAGCGCTTTACAATGGTCATTCATTTGACATGGGCTTTAGAATCAGATAGGCCTGGCTTCAAATTGACATGCTTCTAGAGAGTCAGTGAGTTTAGACCAGTTAATGATCATCCTTCCATCTTTATAAAATCAGAACAGTAGCATTTAGTTTCACGGTGTAGAAGGGTAAAGCACGGCAGACCACAAGGTTAGGCACTTAAAAATGCTAATTCTAATTTATATGAATTATAAACCATAGTTCTAATTTATAAGAATTGGTCGATGAACTACTAAGCCACTACTTAACTTTGGTGACAATTATTTTTTTTAAATACAACTCTTTTATTTGAGAAAAGGAAAGCATCCATAATTACATCAGCGCAACTGAAGCAATCTCACTGCACTAAGCTGTACGCCCAATAAGATGTATGTATGAATAGGAAACAATTATATAATGAAAGATGCATATAGAGACAGATCAATTACTTGAATGATGACATATTGATATTAATAGAAAAATTAAAATGCAATGTTTTATTAGAACATTTTAAAATACCTTATATTATATTTTTTCTGTATTCTCTTAATTTTTACTACTGTGATATTTTCAATGTTTGAGGACACTTTTCTTTCATTCTGCCAATTATGGGTCTTTCAACAGCCAGGCTACTGATCTATCTCTGAGCTATGAAAACAACCTTAAAATATTTAAAATAATTTAATTCATTTTGTATGGAGATATAGTTTTATGTATATGATAGTGAAAGTCGTGTAATTAAAATAAAAACAGTATATAAAGAATTTTTCTATTCAAAAAAAATTTTAAAATATATGTATTCATATCTGAGTTTGGGATGTGCAGAGGCTAGAAGAAGTCAGTGGGTCTCCTGGTGTTGATGTTACAGACAGCTGTGTGCCACGTCTCATCAGTGCTGGGAACCAAACCTGGGTCTTCTGGATGAACATCAAATTCTCTTAACTGAGCCATCTCTCTTTCTTCAGCTCCAAAATGGTCTTCGTCTTGTTGGTACAGAAATAGTTTATATACTTGTCTAAAACAAGAAGCCTCTGTTTCTATTGTATAATTGATTGCAGTTTTAAAATAAAATTTTGCATCCAGATATTAATACTTTGCCTTTTGAGAGATGCTGAAAATTCAATTCTAGGTTTATATCTATATCCTACAAATGTTGAAAAATTTTATTTTAGCTTAGCGTTAAATTACTGGTTGAAACTATTCCAACAGAATGGAAAAGCGTTCAAGTCTCCATATTGAGAACATCCGAGTTTTCATATATACAATATAAAAGTATTCTATTTTTACAATCTTGACATCTATGAGACAAAAATAGAAAAGATAGATTCATGCTGTAATTAAAAGTGTTTTCTTCAGTATTAACTATATATTGCTTGCTGTGATAATGTGCATTTCAGAGAAGGTGTCATGTAATTGAGAATGTGACAGTTTTTCTCACTGTTCAGAAAGTCCCCTTTACAAGCAATCTAATATCTCACAGTATAACAGTCTGAAAATGCATAAATTCATGCAGACACCCATATCACAACCTATATAGAAAACTCAGAGATTCTACTTCCTATAGAGACTTCACTGACAGCCCTTTGCAAACACTCATTATTGTCACAATGAGTGGTTGTTTAGGTTTGGTTCAAATGGGAGGGATATAAGTCTACACTGATTCCTTAATTTTTGTGTAAGAGTTGGTGTTAGGAGTAAGTTTCATATATGGAAATATGACCACACTGGAAAATGTCATTGGGAGCTGAACTTTAGGATCAATGTATTCTTTCCTCCCAGAGCACTGCACAGTCTCTGTTCTCTGTACTTGATAACTGCACTATCTCGCACTCTCACGCACAGCCCGCTCTTACCCTGGTGTTATTTGACAAGGGTCTTTGAGCTTTTCTTTAACTGTGCCATTTGCTTCTCCCTGTAGGTTCCTTCCAAACAAATTTTCATTTCTTTCTCCTTGAACACCTTCTTCAAATTCTCTGTTTAGTCCTTTACTTGGCTGTCTAGTTTGAAAAAAGATTTTCTGAATTCTATAATCTTTATCATGATTTAACATGTATGTACAAGACACCAGTGTTTTGTTTTGATTTACTACTCACTTTTTTTTTAAAAGTATGAGTTGGAGAGAAGAAAAAATGATGAAAATGGTTTTAGTATTGTTGATTTTATGTTTAAAAACACTGCGTGGGGACTAATATGATGGCTCAGTTGGTAAGGGGCTTGCCTTACAAGTATGAGGACCGGGGTTTGATGTCCAGCACCCAGGTAAAAGTTGTTCATAGCATCATTTGGTTATAATCCCAGTACTGTGGGGATGGTAGGATCCCTGGGGATTCTTAACCACCTATTCTAGCCGTCTCCAAGCTCAATAAGAGACTCAACTTTAACAAATAAGACAGAGAACCATTAAATAATATCTATGAACATTACTCACTGATGCACCCAGGTTCACAACGTACACCCTCTTCCTACATACACACAAAAGAAATGTTGACTGTTTACACTTATGCAGACAACTTTTGTCCTATTAACCCTTGTATTAGAGCATTCTGTACAGAAACTCTAAGTGTGAGTTAGAACTCTGATTTCTCATCTCTCTGCCTTCATCCCCATCCAATGTAATTTCTCTGATTTTATCAGCCATACTCATTATATTTTGCTGGTTCTTTGTGGTATCAATATGAATTTTGCCTAGAAGTTTGTCTTGAGCTGAGCTCTTCATGTAGGTTTTCAAGAGTCTGTTGCATTAAGGCATAAAACTAAATTTTTACAAGAATATGATCTCCCAAGGGCAAGTTTTAGTGTCTGCTTTATTTTTCTATCTCAAGTGCCTGGAAGACGTGCCTGCCAGATGCTGGTTTTCCACAGAGGTTTTTAAACAAATAAAGCATTTTAATAAACTCCCTATTTTAAATCAAAATGTGGCATAGATGTTTAATTTACTCTGCTTTTCAAAGTACCAGTAAATAATGTATTCACAAACATATTTTGGAGATAATAAAAATCAGACCTTATGTGTACTCTGTTATGTGTTTACTATTTATAATTTATAGCCACATTAAGAAAGAGTGGAAAATCAAGAACACGGGGAATGCGCATGCATTTCTTGGAAATTTGGTTAAAATATGTTACAAATATAAAGCCAAAATGTGCAACATGAAAGAACAGGCACGCTACATTTTTGTACAGAAGGGGAAGTGATGCCCTCCCTCACACTTCGCCTGAAGCTGGCTGAATATGAAAACAAATCAGATAGATCAATATACCTCTTCTTTACCTTTGAAAGCAGTGCCACACTTTATTTTATTTTAAACAGAAATCAAATACCTGAAAATAAGTAAAGACAATTTGAATGTACCAAATGGAAGTGATTGGGGTGGGATGTAGGCGTCACTATATGCAATTTTATTCTCCAGTCTAGTTTTCATAAGCTGGCAAGTATACCCTTTTTGGTAGAAAATAGTAAAATTGCCTGACAAGAAAACCAGAGGAAGACAGCTGGACAGGGAGCAAGAGCTGTGATTCAGAGTGCACACAGTGCTGTGATTGTTCCCGCAATCAAGGTATTTGTGACATGGAGAGTGCTTGGAAGACTTAGAGCTTACTGATAAGATGATACTCTAATTACCTTCTTCAAAAGCCTGATCTTTATTCAGTCATCCCCTCTTAATTTGAAAAGCATGTCCATTTTTCACAGCTTCGTGTACTTATGGTCAATATTAGCACAGAATTATAGAAAGAAAATTCCTTAAGTCATTAGTTTAAAATTTCATGGTCTTCTGAATACTGTAAGGGAATTTTGTGTAATTCTTGCTCCATTTTCCCAGTAGGTGAATCATCCAGTATATCCACACTGTGTATTTGACCTCCCCATTAGTCACTTAGTAAGCATCTCTATGGTCATCATACCTACCATGTGCATGTACATGTGTGTGCATGCACATGTGTACTCACATGTACATGCATGTGTGTATTCAAGAAATACCGCTTTGCTTAATAATGGCTCCAATATGCAATGTAATATTTAAAATTTGTGTATGCCAAAGAGAATTCATAAAGTAAGCTAATATGTGATTAATTTTAAATTAAAAGTTATAGATTATATAGAGGAAAAATCAGTATATAATGATTTGGTGCTCTGTAGTTTCAGATAGCCACTTGTGTTATTGGGCTGTATCCCTTACTGACAAAGAGAGAATTGGGCAATTAAGTCCCTGATTTTGAACTAGAAAGAGTTTGTGTACAAATTAAATCTTAATACTATAAACTTGGTTCCTGATAGGACAGTGAATTCTCACTCAGGTTTCCTTCAGAGGGTAACCTATGACTCAACTCGATTTCAGAATTTTGCCAGGATCCTGTTAGAGGGGACTACAAAGAAATGAAGTCTTTCAAATATGTGGGTTTAATTTCTTATTAAACTTTCCATTATCTGTGTTTTGTGAATTATTTTTTTCACAGCTACTGTGTGTCTTTAAAGAGCCATTGGTGACTGCCGGTATATGTTGCCTTAAAGTATTTACGTTTCTACTCCATGTGCCCATCACTTATGAAAAGGCTGAGCTCCAGCACTTACTTCAGATTCAAGATATCTGAAAAATGAAACTGGAAACAGAGACCTGCTATGAGAAAAGGCATCCATTTCCAGTGACAGCACATCTTTCTGCCCCTTTTGAGGCAAATTCAGATGGAAGAATCACTACCTGGGTGCTCTTCAATTGTGATACAAAGTTCTCTTTGCACTGTTCTTTGCAAAATTCTAACTTCCCAACTCCACCTGCAGCCAATTAAATTAGAATATCTGATTGTGGAACCCCAGAAACAGTATTTTTAAAAAACCCTCAGTGGCAGTGCTAAGGTTTGACCTGGGTTTCTTGAGAAAAATCGATTAGACATCAGAGCTTGTAATCCATAACTTTCGATGGAATTGCATCCCAAAAGTTGGTTGGTTGAGCAGTTGTTTGCATTGGGGAATACATTCTCTCAAATGAATGGTGTTATACGTGGTGGTTAATTCCCCAGGCCTTTCAATAAAAGCTTAATTAAGCCCAATGTATTTGAAGCTTAGTAGCCTGCTAATGGAATTATAGAACTTAATCACCGTGTATAACAATGCTCCCTACAAAAACAGCCAGCGCCTGAATTGTAATGGGTAGGGGAAGTAGGGAAAAGAACACCGGGCTTTGGCGCAGCCACCAAATTCACACTCTGCTCACCCTCTCTGTATTTTCTTCCAACTAAGATAACTGTATCATCTTAACAAGAAATCACAATCCTCTCGGTGCAGAGACAGCACCTGGTTTCCTTTACTCTCTCTTGTTCTGTCTATCTGTCCAAACACTTCAGTACTGATGCTGCTGCTCTTGGCAAGATTCCCCAAGCCAGTAATCCTCTATACTGCCTTGAACAGAGTTTACAGCTGACAATGAACACCACACAGCTGAAATGACATTGCCTATTATCTTTTCCTCCACCAATATTGTCAGCACTTATGTCCTAGAAGCGAAATGCCATTTGTCTTCCAAAATTGCATGCTTCTGAAAATGAAATGGGGATGGGCTAATTGCTAACAGTAGGGCAACACACATAAATTAGAACAGTTCTAGAGGAAAAAAAATGTTTAGAGCCACCCCTGCCCCCAATGTATTCCTTTCGGTAATCCCAAGATGGACACAGTATTAAATTGGAGTGGTAAATACTGAAAAACTTTTCACAAACTAGAGATTGTGGAATAAGTACGCCCAAGGAGACTAGCGCTCCAGCCACAAAAGTTGAGGTGGTTTGTGAAGACCATATAGAAAAGATTGTCCAGAGCAAGTGATAACACTGATAGCATGATCAAGGACTTTAAGAAACTGATGGGAACCCTAACTGGCACCATTGGAATAAGAGCATTCTTTAAAAGTGGTACATGGTTTTTAAGAACCACGTGTCTCTGAGAGATAAGTCTATGGTAGGATGAACTTAGAGTTGTGTTACCAATAGAAGGGACGTTTTCCTTTCTTCTGTCCTACATTCCTCTCCTATGCTCACATGACACTAACATAGATGTCTTTTTTTTTTTTAATTCACTTGAATAAAAACCTGGATGCTGAAAAAAAAATTCACATGAAGAAATGTAGGGAGGCAGAGCAAGGTCTTCTACTATGATCAGTGGTTTTAATACACTGGAAGCCAAGAAAGAGAACAGGTTATTAATAAAGTCCTCTCATCCACCCAAATCCCCACATTAGTCCAGCAGCAGCAGACAGCAGTGATATGCAAGGAGAAGAGTTGGGCTGGCAATACAAAGATGCTTGTGTGAGTGGAAATGAGGGAAGGCCTGCCCGAGACTAATCTAATGAGGAAACGGAGAGGAGAAGACAGACACCCAAGGGAGACACCAGAAATTAGAAGAGAACGTTCAGTTGCCAAGTTGCTGAAGAATGGAACAGCTCTGTTAAACAAGAGGGGAAGTTTATTTTTTGTAACTGATAAAAGTGGGTTAGTCCATGAAAATGGGACTGTCCGCTTAAGCACAGAGTCTAAATATATCAAATCAATTCCTGGGAATGTCAGTTGTTTTAACTCTTTATCCAAAAGTGCTAAGATTTAGCCAGTGGGGTGTTTCTGTCCCTTGGTCCCCAGCTGTCTTCCTTTGTCCTGTCCTTCCGATTGTATGCATATGGTTGGCATCTAGTTCTCCAAACCAAGATGGCAACGGTGAACTTCCTCTTTCCAGCTGGCCAAGAATCCATGTCTGCTTATGTGGACATCTGTTGGAGGACATTTCTATCCACTTTTTACATTTTAAAAAAGATAGAAACAGGAAGATAGAAAATCACTATGAGAAATGTCAGCCCCATGACTCATAGCTTTTTTGGATTTATTTATTTACGCCTCTGGGGACTCTCACTCACAGGATTCTTGGCAAGATCACTCACTCGATTTTATGTGTAGGGATTTTGTATGTCTCCTGATTGTAAGCAGACTTACAATGTGTCCAATGTGATAGATCATATTATTACTTTCTTTCAGTTTGAATATATGATCTAATGATCAATTTGCTCCCAAGGGAAC
Source organism: Acomys percivali (assembly GCA_907169655.1). NCBI lineage: Eukaryota > Metazoa > Chordata > Mammalia > Rodentia > Muridae > Acomys > Acomys percivali. The sequence continues at coordinate 10,544,885 of OU015749.1, forward strand.
ATTTGAAATTGAACTGATTCATTCCTTTTTTCCCCCTTATGGTCTCATTTCTGTCAGAAATTCTCAATTTTCAAGGATACCTGACAACCAAACCAAACTTCTGGCTGGCAAAATATTGTTAATATTTGAGGTGACTACACACATTTATTTGACATTATTTGGAATAACCTGTCTTAAATCTCCAAAAGAATTTTCACAATATTGTATCAGCTTATTAAATATCTACTAAAAGTGTGTCAATTTATTTTAAGTATCAAATTTACTACAATACCTGAAAAATAACATCTAATTATTGAATGCTATTAAACTATACAACTTGATAGACACTTTAAACTTTGTAAATTTTCTAGGTCATTTTTGTCATTGCTGGTTTTGGGGAAATGTAACCTCAAACTATGAGATATAATCATCTAAGCAGATGTCAAAGGAAGGATGGTCTCTGTCATGAATTTAAGGATATTGAGACCCATTGAACATCACTAATTCCACACAAGAGAGATGATCTTCTCACATGTTGAGAAAACAGTGTTGTTAAGAGGAACCCTGAGACCTGGCCTTGCTAAACTCCCCCAGAATACTAGCATCATAACATACCCTCTCATCATCAATTCTTCTCCAGGATTATCAAATTTTCTTCAACCTTAACCAAAAAAATCAGGTTTACCCATTGCATTGAGTCTTTGTTTTAATGTGAGAGTGGTTTGTAACCTATGAAAGATCCTCAATAAATTTTCATGCTTTCTCTTGGTAATACACTTTTCATTATAGAGTTCTTTGCCATAAACCTGATATCCATAAAAATAAAATGTATTCCATTATAATGATCAGTTCTAAAAATAGTATTATTTTGCAGAAAAAAGCAACAAATCTGAAAATGTTTCAAGTACTATTCTTTTTTATTTTAATTTTATAAATATACTCAGATTACAACTCAACTGTTATCCCATCACTTGTATCCTCCCATTCCTTTCTCCCTCCCGCTTTCACACTATTCCCCTCCTATAGGTTTATGACCAAGGGGGACCTCTTCCCCCACTAATATGGTCATAGGCTATCAAGTCTCATCTTAGTAGTCTGTTTATTATTTCTTTGAGTGCCATCAGGCCTCCTCACCAAGAGGAGGTGGTCAAATATGGGGCACCAGAGTTCATGTCAGAGTCAGTCCCCACTCTCCACATAACTGTGGAGAATGTCCTGTCCATTGGCTAGATCAGAGTAGGGGTTCGATGTTTACTATTGTATTGTCCTTGGTTAGTGCAATAGTTTGAGCAGACCCCCCTGGGCCCTGATCTATGAATCACAATGTTCTTCTTGTAAGTTTCTAGGACCCTCTGTGTCCTTCTATTTCCCCATCTCCTATATTTCTCTTACCTAAAGTCTCAGTAGGATGTCCTCACGTCTATCCCAATCTCCTGGTACGTAAAGACTTTCATGGGGACATGCCTTTTGGGCTAGTGCCCAATTATAAGTGAGTATATACCACGTAAGTCTTTCTGCTTCTGGGATAACTCACTCATTATGATCATCTAATCCCATCCATTTGTCCACAAATTTCAGGATTTCCTTATTTTTAATAGCTAAGTAGTATTCCATAGTGTAAATGTACCACAGTTTCTTTATCCATTCTTCAACTAAGGGAAATTTAGGATGTTTCCAAGTTCTAGCTATTAGAATAAGGCTGCTATGAACATGGTTGAGCATATGCCCTTGTTGTATGGTAGAGCATTTTCTCAATACAGCAATAAGATATCAAGTACTATTCTAAAAATTAATAATTGCATCAAATTCTTTTAAGGCTTTTCAAAAGTGCACAGGTGTTTTGCCTGTATGTATGTCTATGTATAACATGCATGCATGGTGGCCAAGAAGACCAGAAGCGGTGGTTGGGTCTGGTGGAACTGTTGCTAAAGACAGCTGTGAGCTACTGTGTTGGTGCTGGGAATCAAACCAAAGTCCCCTGGAAGAGCAGCCAGAACTTATAACTCTTCAGAGACCTCTCCAGCCACATAGTGACATTTTAACAGGAAACATGAATGGGGCTGTATTGTACTTGTTAGTGGAAATGAAGTGAATCCTAGAAAGAATGACACTGGTTGCATTTTGTAATAAGCGAATGGACTTTAGTCCCACTAAGAGAAACGAATCTCTGAAAGAGAACCAGATTGTGACCAGCTCGAAGTGGTGAATCAGGGAGTAATAATGTGTCTCATTTTCGATATGTCAAGTTTGGAGTGCTTTTTAAATAACCAAGGGTACCACAGCTACGTTATTGAACATATGGTCTCAGCATAAATGGGAGGACTGGGATGAAAATTATGAACATAAGAGGCATCTGTGTATAGATAGTAATTGAATCCAATGATGTAAAAAGGCCTCAAGGTGGAGAATAAAAAGATGAGATGAGAGGTCCGGGACCATGGATGCAAATATTGAATGGATGAGGCAAAGATGAAGGTGTATAAAGAAATTTTTACATGAGTGTTCAAAATCACTACATGAACCAATATATGGAACATGTTGAGTAAGAAGCCAAAAAAATGGTTGGATTTCAAGTAATAATTCAAAGTGTCTCTGGGGCCTATAAAGCCACATAAAATGAAAATGAGATTTATCTCTTTAGGTAGAAGGGAATTGGAAAATGGAGCTGTATGGACCATGTTTCATAATCTGCATTTGCTTTGCATGAAACACTTGTGGAGATATGTCCTTGTGACTAAACATTTTTTTTCTGGCAGAATTTTAGAGTGATTTATAAAATGTACTTCATACTGATAACCATTTAGTTTGACTCCAACTTTTTTATTGCCTTATAAACAATCCTATAATGAGCCCTATTGTAGCTGCATCTTTGTGAATGTTATTATGCCCTTGGGTTACATTTCTAAATGTGTAATTGCTAGGTTAAAAGTTCTTCTGTATTTCAAATATAGAATTGTGCTGGAGTTGTCTTGTATTTCTAGACCTGTTGTGGCTAAATTTGCCACAATATCTCCTCAAATCTATTCTCTGGGATATAAAATAAGAAAAAGCCACGATTTTTTATTCTTGATGACTCCTATTTAGCTTAATCCATATTTGACTATGCAACTGGTTAAACCTGGTCCATGTTATGAAAGTGACACACTCAGAAAGCAAGAAAGAACCTCATTCAGTCATCGCAAACTGTATGTCAGGATATATTTTAGATAGATAAAGGATATAGAGGAAGATTAAATAGATTGATACATAGACACATACATACATACGTATATGTATGGAGATACATACATGTATACATGAATAATAGATAGATGGATAGGTAGGTAGATTCATAATACACATATTTATTTAATTTTTGTAAACATCTTTTTCTCTCAACAGTTCTCTCTTGATACTGAACAGACACTGTAAGAATTACACTGCTTTTGCAGTTGGCTGGGTGAATTTTCATGCTTAATTTCAAAGAGAAATTCTCAAGGACGTAGGTCATAGCTATGCTTACATCTTGTATCGGTGAGAATAAGCAATAGTAGGAAACCCAAGTTCTAAAGAATTCCTGAGTTCACAGGATAAGGTCCCAGACATCCCCAGTAATATCCAAATAAGAGAAGAAAGTTTGTAAAACTTTCAGCTTCATTTCTGATTATCAAGGAGCTCCTGAAAAATAAAAATTGTATTTTCATCCAAAAAGCTGTAAAAATACTAAAAGTAGGACAAAGAAGAAAAGAATAAGAAATGCAGAAGTGAAATAAAGCAATTTAAAGTATTTAAATAATTAATAACTATATTTAAATGCTGTGATGGAGTACAGGATAAAACAGCATTTTTTTTTTTTTTGTAAATGGAGAATTTGTTTAGAGTTTAAATGTTCCTTCTGAAGATGTATTACTTTTCCTTGGTGGAGATCACATTTAAAAAAGGAAACAAATGGCTCCAGATTGAGTAGCTGCAGCTAGAATGTCCTCACCTTGGTAGCTATAGCTATAATAATTAGCAAGAAGTCCATTAGGAGAATTTAATGGAATAAAGACAAATATGAAATGTTGAGATTTTTTTTACCAACCACTTAAAAGTAGATGTTTGTAATATATCTTGTCTAAAATGGAAATTGACAAAATTTGCTTTAAATACCACTGTGATAAATTACATTTCCAGACCTTTATGATAATTGTAGTAAAAATATTCTGATGTTCACTGCTCTGAGGCAAGTCTGGGTGATTAATGGCGAAGAGCACTGCTGCAGCATACACAGCTCATTCTGATATAATCAAAACTACCTCAGTTGCACATTCACATCCTTTTCCTGTCAGGTTTCAAAGATATGAAAGGACTTAATGAGCATTCTGAACTCAAGGAAGGCATGCATCCCTGTGTTTCTACAACCATCCCAGAACACGGTGTTTATCCTGTGTCTGTGTGGGTCACTTTGGATGTAGTGCCCTTTCCACAGTCATTATGTTTTATTGAGGTTTATAGAGGACACTTAGAAGTCAGAGTGACTACAAGCTGTTCTTACTTAGGACCTCAAAATATTGCTTGTAAAAAGAAAATAAAAGTATAATAAAATGTTCTGATTTGGTTTTTTTTCTTATCTCAGTTCAAGCTTGAAATTGTTAGACTTCTCATTCCCATCTCTTTGTGTTTTTATATTGGTTTTTAGGCTTTTACAAAAAGAAATAATTACCTGGTCTAGGGAGATGGCTCAACGGGCATGTAAACTGCTTTCTGAACAGCCATGAGGACCAGAATCCAATCCCAAGAACCCACATAAAATCATGTCATTCGTGGCAGTATGAGTTTTTACCACAAATGCAGAAGATACAGAGACAAGTGGAACTAACCGCTGAGCCAGGAGTTTCATCAAAATAGTGGACTCTAGGCCCAGTCAGGGCCCCAGTCTCCCCAAAAATGTGGAAAGAAATTGAGTGGAAGACAATCCACTGATGCCTAGCCGCCACAGAACAGGCACACACACACGGGGCATGCATGCATACATACGTACACACACACACACACAGAGAGAGAGAGAGAGAGAGAGAGAGAGAGAGAGAGAGAGAGAGAGAACATACTATACAGTTCCAAGTTGAAATGTAAGTGCATGGATGACCCATTGATATGCAGTGAAGTGGCATTCCACATGGCACCCACCCAGTCTATTATAGAATTTAGAAGGCAGATCCTGAATGGCTTCTGTATACACATATGTGTAAGTTTCATACATTAACACTAACTTTATGGTGAAACGTAATCTGTGCTTTTTCCATAACTCAAAATTGGCCAGATTATTATTTATTTTATATATCCATGTATTACAGTTATATATACAGTTATACAGTTATACAGATTTTGACTTATATTTTGTAATTCCATCGGAGGACATATTAATTGAAGTTTAAATTGCCACTTCTGGACCCAAAAAATATATAAATTACTTGTTTTTGGTCCACACATTTGTCTTGTGAGCATTTGCCAGCTGAGAGAGGCTTCTTATGTAGCGTATGGGCTTGACTTGCTTCCAAATAATATTCTGCAGCATTGAATTTGGTTTCATAATTTCAAAGGCAGCAGGAATGTGTTAAATCTTATCTTCCTATTCTGAGAAAACTAAATTTGTTAATCTTCTGTGCAACAGAGTTAAATCAAAAGATTCAGAGTTGAAGAAATCATAATTTTAGTTCCTGGGAACATGCTCATTCTGATTTGCTTCTCATTTATATTACTGGCATTTCAAGTGACCTGAAGTAAGTCACACAAATGCATCATTTCCCTTTTGTAAACAGGTATCCGCTGTAGAATGCGTATTGCCACCAAGCCTCTCGACGGTTTGTGTAAGTTGTTAATTGTTCAGCACTTTCTGCTTGAAGAGTGCTTTAAAAAATTAGATTTATCTTAGAGTCATCTTTGAAAAACACTCAAGAATTAGACATATGGGAAATTTCATGCTACTGTTTTATATGAACAATATTTCCATATTTTCTCCTCTCCTATTACATCATGGGACCATCTTACAGGAAGACGTTAGCATGAGTACTAATTAACTCCTAAGTACGGTTCAATTACAAAAGTGGTGTCAATCCTGGAATCCACAAATAACATTAGTAATCCAGGGAGAAGTTATTTTATTAAATATATCTCTTGTGCTGGGCATGCATAGCACAGTTGCTAAGACTCTACTGAAGATGCATGAAATCCTGTATCCTATCCCCAACAATGCACAAAGCTAGATGTAGTTGCTCCTGGCTGAGATCTCAGCCCTTGCAAGGTGGATGTTCAAGAGCCTTCTCGGCCACACACTGAGAACAAGAGCACAAGAGCAGCCTCTGATTCTTAAAGGAGGGAGGAGGACTCACGGGCAGATGTTACTTCTTTGGAAGAAGTATGCCTTTTGAATGGCTAGATTTGTCATGAGTCTATATGTGTTGAATATACATATAAGCATATATGTCTCTTCCTTTGAGACAGTTTATCACTGAATCTGAAACCAGTCTGGGTTCCAACAAACCACAGATGTTTTTCTACCAGCCTCACGCAGAGCTTAGCCTACAGGCATGTACTTCCAGCCACCCTGGGCTTTGTACATGGGAGCTGAAGATTCACACTCAAGTCCCGTGCTTTTAGAGAAAGGAGATACAAGGAGCTTTGGAAGTAACACAAAGAATTAATAAGCATCAAGACTGTTTTGTCTCACTGAGGCATCTCTCCAATATCCAATATCATTTTTAGAAATTCCTAACTTCAGCATTCAATAATCTTACACCATAAGGTTTTTTGGATATGGCATTAGGAACTACAAACCTCAAAGCACAATGGCACACGAGTCAAGTCAAGGGGTACCCAACAAAGAGAACACCAAAGGCTGCAAAAAGTCGTAGACAGCACAGCGGTAGAGCATGCAGTATCTAGAGACAATTAACTAGCTCCTTTCATCCTTCATGCCTCTCAGCATAACAAGGGTATTTACCCTTCCATTGGCTTTCTGGTCATGAGGGACCATTTTCTTTTAGATAGTTTTGACAGCATATTGTTGATTCTTAGTGATTCTTTGCGTTACTTCTAAAGATCCTTGTACATCCTTGTTCTGCTTACTAGTCTCACACATCATCACAGCCTAATGCATTCTCAAGTGTGCAATTCAAGACAGATTTAGATCTGTCCATCAGTATACTCATGCGAACCATCCAATCTTCACCTCAAGGCCTGGGTGTTGTCCTGACCACGTTCTCATTTGCTTCCTCAGGCTTCTCCCAATCAACCACTGTCTTCAGTGGATTCTTCATCTAACTGGAACTGAAAATCAAATCAAAGGCCCTGGAGCATTCAAACTTTCTTGACTTTATGCTCTAACGTTTTGGTTACAGAAAACACAATATAGTTTATTCAGCATGGAGGGGGACGGGAAGATTCTTAGCACACAAGAACATGCAGCATTCTCGTACAGATGGAAGACAGTCCACAGCTGGCTGTGTCTTCAGCTCCAGGGCAATGGCCTTCATGTGAGTACCTACCTACAGTCAGCTCACATATCCTCCCAAGGCATACAGAATTTTCAGAAGTCAACTTGGAAAACATAGCATAAGCACTCAGTCTATGTGAGTCACTAGTACCTCGTGCCCCTGTGTTATCACATCCTCCACCATTGCTGTCTTCTATGTACAAGAACTTTCATGGAGTCAGGGCAGTAACTTTCCCACTGGGCTCCTGTGTAAGTTCCTGTACAGTGCAACCTTGCAGTCAGAGTGAACACAGTGGGTGGGCTCTGAAATGAAGGAGTGGATACTCAGGTCCTTGTCTACTTGCCACCTCTCATCACTGAGATCCAGCTTGTTACTCCAGAGCAGAAGAACATAGGTCCCCATTCTTTCCTACAGCCCCCATCTGTATCCCCATCTATTTTGATTTCTCTATTTCAACTGTACTAAAATTTGAGTTTATAATTTTCCATGCTTTTTTCTTTCCAAACAGTAGGCATGGTTTTTTTTTTCTGTGTAAGGAACATTATCTTTACATTTTCACTCACCTGGGCAAGCCAAGCATCCTTCCTTTAATCATTTTTCCTTTGTTCAAATTAGATGCACCTGTTTAGTGCCCTCATTGTGCTGGCATTTATTGGTGTACTTGTCTTGTGGTTCTGAAATTAAAGAAACCAAAACAAAAGATAAGTATCTCTCTAGAGACTTATCTGTACAGAACCTATTTCCTATGCCTTACCTGTGTCTTACACAAAGTACATTTTCTTATGTAGTATTAATGGCCTCTGGGGGTATGTAACATGTCTGAAGCCTTGTCCCCTTCACTCAGGTCTCCAAGATAGAACTTCCAAAGATGAGAACCACCGGTGTCCCGAGGGACATTCGTGGACTGCTTCCTAAAAATGTATAGATCTCTTCTGTTCCTTCAACATAGAAATCATGTTGCTGTTTTAACTGTTGAGTATTAATTTTGCCATTATTTTTCTATTCTATGGCTGCAGAAACAAACTTCCCTTGAGAGGATGGCTGTCTGACTACTAGGTCACGTGTCAGTGAGGAGGAACAAGGAGGCTTCAAGAGACACACGTGGTGTGGAGCTATGAAGTAACAATGACACATCTCTTCGCAGCAGCACTCTCAGCCCCGCAGTGGCCTGTGCTGGGGAGAAAAACAATGGTGCCAATGGCGCACGCGATTGGGACAGAAAGACGAACACATGGAGTTGCGTTCTTATGCAACAACCATAGGCAAAGACAGCAAGCCTTGCAGGAGATGTCAGGCACACAAGGGACCAAGCCCTTGTTCCTCAAGAGAATACTTTTCCATGCTTATTAAAGTCACAGAACAAAAGGAGAGCTGTCTTTGAGCTACACAGTAGATATTTTTTTTCCTTGAAAATCCTCAAATTTCATTTGAGGACAACTCAGAATTTTTTTTTATTATTAGGTATGTAGAATAGGGTATTTTAGATGTTTTTAAGCTCCGTTAAACATCAGCTCTGACTGAAAAAAAAAATGTGTACGCCTAGGTGGGTGTTGATTAATGGTGCTAAGAACACTTTGTGTAGGATTTTATGCTAATTACCCTTTATACCCTCACCCGTGTCAATTTTAACAATCTAAATTAGCATTTTCTCCAAGGACTCAGAAATGTGAGAATTGGGAAATTGGCTCAGTAAGCTGAGTTAGCAGTGAGAAAATTGAGATGTTCTATATTTCTGTATTAACATCTGCTGCTTGTTCAAAGCGTGATTCTTTCAAAATGATGAAGATATTGGGAAGAAAATGAAAAACAATGGAACAAATAACTCATATTTCTTATTTTAAAAAAAATGCAGTATTTGACATCACCATCAACCATTCTAAGCAATAATCTCAGGAATAATGGAATTTTGGATTCACAGTGTTTGAAACTGATCACATTATTTTTGGTGTAAATATTTTAGCTTCTCTGTGATTTCAGTACCTGTATAATAGAACAGGCTCTCAGAGGTACTTGTTTATGAAAAATATCAAGCAAAATCCCAATAAAATTAACTTCCATCTTGCTTATCTCTGAAGTAGTTCAAATGGGAGACAAAGGCGTTTCCAGGTGATTCTTTGTAAAATTAAATGCCAAATCTCTTTAAGAAGAAGGATTTATGCTAGATGCCCAGCTCACAAACGATGCTAGAGGCTTTACAACACTTAAAAAACAGACGTAGGGGACCAGAGAGATGGCTAAATGGCTAAGAACACTTAGTGCGTGTCTAGAGGACCAAATTCACTTTCTAGTACCCATGTCAGTG
>OU015749.1:10555019-10584653 GCA_907169655.1 Acomys percivali
GAGCCATGGGGTATTGCAAGAAATTTCCCCTTTTCCATGAACCACTGAAGCATCCTTTAGTTTCTCTGAAAGCTGCTTTTTGTAGGAGGAGAGAGACCTGCCTTGAGCACGAACAAGGCCTACCTGGCAATAGGCATGCTCAGAAAGGAGCCTTTCATGTAGCGTTGGCCTGAGACCTATGTGGACATGCATAGAGTCTGGCAACATCTGGATAGGAACTAACAGGGAGGAGCCACAGCAGCAGCTCACAGTTTAGGAGTCAATGGGACACTGGGAGGAGGTTATAAATGCATATCCTATTTAAGCAGTAAATGAGTCCGCTTCTACCCCAGGAGTGACTCCCAGAGTCTGTGTCCTTGACTCCACTCCAACTCACCCCTGCCCCCAAGGGTCCTGGACAAGGGTCCCAACAACAGTTTTTCTTCTGTTTGTCTCTCCCACTTGCTATTGGAGGGATAGAGGGAAGTTTTGTTTCTACAGATGTCGTTGGTAGCATGCCTGGAAAATTGAACAACTACTTAATAATATCTGAGTCAACCTATCCCCTGGTATCTGCTCCAAAAGTCAGCATAGCTTTCAGATTTGGAGAAGAATTACAGATTTTGACACTCTACAGCTGTGAGCCCGTAGTCATTAATTAAGATGCTCATATTTTACTGAAATGAGTACATGACAAAGTTACACATGGCTGGACAGCAACTGAGATCTTATCTGAAGTTGAATTTTTTTCTTTTAATAAATAAAGTATGTAGTAGGAACCATCTGCATCTTAGCACTCAGAGTGTGTGCTGACAAGAAACCAGGCAGCTCCCCAATCTAGAAGAAATCGTTAATGCCACAGATAAGAGGTTCAGGAAATAACTTAGTGAAGTTCTTGCCCTGCAAGCATGAAGGCTGAGTTGATATGAGAACTCATATTTAGTAAAGTCAAGGATAGTGCACAGTGTTCTGTACTAGGCATCTTCTATGATCGCTCTCCACTTTGTGGACCAGGCATAGTCTTCCTCTGGACTCAGACCAATTCTAACTAGCCTAGCTTTCCAAGCATCCTCTGACTTTTCTTTTTGAGTGGTGGGGTTATTGGTGGCCAACACACCTATACACTTTCTAAGTGGGTTCTACGGTTCTGAAGCCCAGTCAGTCTTCCTTCTTGTGCTGTAAAAACTTTATCCATGGAGTCATCTCCCTGGTCCTCAAGACCAAGTAGTTTACAGGCTGTGGAAGTGTGTAAGAGTGTGGAAGCACTTGGAACATTGATGATAACAGTTCTGTGACAGTATAATCCCGGAGCTTTGGACCTACCCCTTATTCATTATTTTTATCTGGACATACAAAGACTTTTGTATGGCTGTTTCCCCAAATTTGTCTCCACATTTCAGAGGGTCGCAGAAAGCTGGCAGACTCTGATGGCACTTTCACACCATCCTTATTGTAGCAAGTCTATATAATTTATGTTTTAGGCCTTATTTCCAGATTTCATGTTGACTTAATAGTTCACCACAGGATGAATAGTCAAATGACATTGTTATTAAGTATTTTAAAAATTAAAATACTAACAGAAAATATACAACTCATTAACACCCCAAATTTCTTACAACATTTATGATCGAATTAACAAATTTTATAATTTTCTGACCACACGTGTCACTAACTTCAGTGTTCCTACATACCAATCCATGTAGAATAACCCTGTCCATTTAATTTGAAACCAACCTGAAAGTTAGGGAAATCTTACTTTTCCCACAATGATTGTACTCACACTGCAAGTTTTTCCATAAACATAGTTAACATTGAATTGTATTAAATATTTTTAATTAAAAATGTTCATATTTAATGCTTCTAATATGCCCTATCATATAGGTCATTTTTACTATTTTTCTGAGTGGAAAAAGGTACATACTTTATTTAATTTCATTCTTAAAGATCTAAGAGCTTTGGGTCTAAATCCAGACTTGCTGTCATGGTGGCGTGAGACCAGTCTCTTACAACTCTACTGTCATCCTGTGGCATACGAGCCTTGTATTGAGAAGATTAAGTGGTATGGTGGCCATGTGAAGATTATGTGGTATGGTGGCCATGTGAAGATTACGTGGTATGGTGGCCATGTGAACATTACGTGGTATGGTGGCCATGTGACCATTACATAGTATGGTGGCCATGTGAACATTACGTGGTATGGTGGCCATGTGAAGATTATGTGGTATAGTGGCCATGTGAAGATTACGTGGTATGGTGGCCATGTGAACATTACGTGGTATGGTGGCCATGTGAACATTACATGGTATGGTGGCCATGTGAAGAGATTCTAAAACTCTACTGCTGTACTCAACACAATGGAGATGAGCACACACTCATTCTCTTCTGTGACTTTCTCTTCTATCACCATCCACACCTGCCTTCCTTTCTAGTGACACTTCCCACACTTGGCAAACAAAAAACTTGGCTTCAGCATTTTAGGGGGTGGTCCCTTTTTCGATACTGTACCTAAGTTAGCTGTTTCATCCAGCCTGTTATTTTAATACACTTACTGAAGTGGTGTCATTTCACACTGTTTAGAACTGGAACAAGTATATTCTACTCTGGCTACTATTTCTGACGCCTCTTTCACTTCTTACCATCATCTTTTCAACTACTCAGTTCCAAGTATTTAACAGGAATGATGCAATGGTGCTAACTCTGTTTTTATTTCCCCTTCATCTACTAAGAACTGGATCCTATGAACCACACTTGTAAATACAGCATCCATGCATTTTTCCTCTTGCCTTCCATCGTTACTGACTGTCTTAAGGCAGACAAAGAAGGTTTTGGTTTCTCCAACTGCCACACCAACTCTGCAATAGCCCAGCCCCTGGCATTTTAAGAACAGCCAAGCCAGGCATGGTGGTGCACGCCTATAATCCTAGCATGCAGGGAATCAGAAGCAGGCTGATCTCTGTGAGTTCAAGGCTAGCCTGGTGTCTACAAAGTGAGTCCAGGATAGCCAAGGGTACACAGAGAAACTGTCCTGAAAAGACAAAAACAGAAGCAAAACAAACAAACAAAGAGAATAGCCGAATCAAACTTACCTTTGTGAGAGACAAGCACAGGTATTTTCCTCTTTGGCTTTATTTAATTCATAAATAATATTTGTATTTGTGTGCATGTGTATGTGCATGTGTGCACGCATATGTGTGCATGTGCGTGTATGCGTGCCTGCGCATGTGTGTGGTGTGCCACAGCCTGCAGAGGTTTTGGACAATTTTTGAGAGTCTGTTCGCTCTTTCAACTTTCCAGTTTGTTTTAGGGGCATAGTCTATCTCTTGTTGCATCCGTTGCTACACTGCGTACTGCAGACTAGAGGGTTGGCATCTGTAGGCCAGCAGACAGGACTGCCTCGACATTCCATCTCACAGTAGGAGTGCAGCGATTCCAGATTCACGGCTCTGCATGGACCATGTATGTGGTTTCTGGCTCCTGGGGATAGAGCATATTGACATGATTTGCCAGCAAGTATATTTACCTACTGAGCTATTTCTTTGGACTTTAATTCATTTTTTAAAATCTGCGTCGTTTGGGTTAGAAATACAGTTCTAAGATCCTTTATTCATGCTCCACACTGCATTTTGATCATGGTTTTTTCTTTTGCTTGGTAAATGAATTCTCCCTGCTCAGTCTTTGGAATTCTTCTATGTATTTAAAGATAACTCCTATCCTCTAAAAAAAAATGCCGAAAAATCCCAGGGTAGAATTCTGCTCTTTGGAATCTTCTGCATTCCATAGTGATAACATTTATCCATCAGGAATAAATGTGCACCCAAAAAGACTCACTGTGAGAAATAAGAATGCTGTCAGGGAGCCTCTGCTCTTGATGCTGTCTCAGTTTCTCAGAATCTGTCACACAGTAGGGACTGTGATGTGAAGGAAGCGATGAATGGCAGAATGAGCGAATGAACTTGTCCCCTTCTGTCCTGCTCTTAGCGAACCGAAACACACGTGGCACCATCCATCTTTCCTTATTGCTTAGGGTCAGCTAGGTATTCCAATAGTAATGAGTCTGGCCCCTGTCCATTCTTTCATTAAAATATAGCAAGCTTCCAGCCAAACCTGACTTTAATCTTTAAAATCTCTGCCTTCAGAATAAACTTTTGCCCTCTCTCTACGTCAGAAAAACTTCAATCATCTTGCTTTTATTTTGAGGAAGAGTTGTTCCATCATTTTTCATATGTAAAGATTCCAAAAGTGCAAGGATCGTATTAAAAATTAGATCATAGACTTGAGTGGGGAATTTACTAAAAAAAAATCCCTAAGTAAATGACAAAATAAAACTGGATCCTGTTATCCCATTTTAGGCATCAGAAATTAATTCTGTTAGATGTATAACAGACCGATGTCTGTTCTGTGTCTAATGACCTGAAGGGGAGCCGAGGATTGACCGTGTTGCTTGCTATGCCACATATCTTTAATGAGGAAAAGTTGCACATATCCAAACCACACATCCTGTCACTTCATATTAATTTAAACTCTATTCAGAACTGCACAAAATGTTGCCTCCATTGAAACGTTTACGCATCTGAAGTCAAAGCTATTTCTTGCAGGCTCAATCTTTATTAAATATATCTGATTTATGTTCTGCAGGCTTCAAAAAGGTCAAATTAATTTCATTGTCGTTTCTTTTCACACTGGCATCTGTTATTCAGTGCGGCACTGCTGTTATGAGTAAGACTTCCCCCCAAGTAACAACATGGTGTCTTAAATTATATTCAGCATCGTAAAAGCTTCCAGATCAGCCTAATCAGCTTCTTGGCTCTGGTATGCTGCATATGCCCCCTTTTGAAATTTGTTCTAATATGTCTTTATAATTCAAAGGCTTGTGCATCCAAAGTTGATTTACAAGAAAGAATTCATAGAAAGGCACAGGAAGCCATATATTCATTACAGAGATAATGAAATGGCAAAGATGGGGTGCCCAGAACATACGATGAACATCTTTAGAAAACTGGTGGCTCTGTGAAATCCCTTCATGGTTGCCTGTACTGATTTACTATAACCCGCCAGTTCTGCCTAAAATCATTCTACAAAAGAACAAATACAACAGCAAAAGATACTAATGGGAAGACACACCAGAGACAGAGAGCATTGCAAACTGAGAAAAGTTACTCCTGACCCCAGAGATGAGGGTGGAGGGGTCAGAAGATACAAGGAGGTCATAAAAAGGGGGAGAAAGGCCATAAAGAAGAGTTATTCCACACTGTATTCTGAATAATTTTGTAATTCTCAATGGGTTTTTTTTGCTATTGTTTTGTCTTCTTTGCACTATATTTTTCTGCTAGTTATTTCATTAATGTATGTAAATAATGTAAATAAACTTCCTCATCTTTAGCAGTTCAGTCATCATCCTACGAATGTTTGAGAGCTTCTGTTTTGCTTTTTCAGGCAATTGCTTTTGTCTTGTCTCAGGATATCCC
Organism: Acomys percivali; assembly: GCA_907169655.1. NCBI lineage: Eukaryota > Metazoa > Chordata > Mammalia > Rodentia > Muridae > Acomys > Acomys percivali. Next base: position 10,560,464 of record OU015749.1, read on the forward strand.
TTGGGAATATGTTCAAATTTAATTATTTCTTCATATTCTATTATCACATTTGTTTGTTTGTTTGTTTGTTTGTTTGTGCTGCATGTGTACATGCTACTGTGTATTGTGGGGTCAGAGAATAATTTACAGGAATCAAGATTCTCCATTCACTCTGTGGTTCCTGGGGATGAAATTCAAGTCATCAATCAGAGCTGATTCTAAGTGCTATTACCCACTCAGCCATATTGCAAGCCTCTTTACTATTGCTTTAAGTATGCTAGCTAAAGCAGCCGAAAAGAGAAATGATAGTATAAACTATAGATATTAGTACTAATTCCTAACTAATACAATAATGATATAAGTGTATATATCCTATATTACTTGCTCTTAACAGATTTTTATCTACCTGTTTCCTCAGCACAGATTCATTGTAGCCAATGGCTCAGGATTCCCATCCCCTGAATCAGCCTCACAGAGTGTCAGCATTACAGTTAGGATCTATCAGGGTAGGCTTCTTGATAATGTTTTAAGAAACAGTTTTTATAATCCATTGTTTCTGTAATCACACACAAATTAATTAATTAAAATGACGTGTGAAACACATCAAATACTTTTTCATAATCACTGTAATAGCATATTATTTTTCTATTGGCAAAAGACAATAATAAATTATCAATAGGTAAACTCATAAAAAATAGAGGAGGAAGAACTTAGCTACCATAAAGAGGTCCAATAAACTCTGCCACCTAATGCATAAAGGAAGGATGGTGGATGTGAAGACTTTCTGTTAATTAATTGATCAGTTATTAACTAGATAGCTGTAAATTCTTCAGAATTATAGAAGATTGAAAAAGGGAGTTAATTCTCTAATAGGTGATGGGAAAATTAGAAATAAAAAGATAATATGTTAGACAATCCAAGAATAAATAGTATGCGTTTACTGGTATGCAAATGAAGCTTTCTTTTCATTGTCTATAGCTCAAGAAACAGCATTTTTAAAAGAGTGTAAAGAGAAGACGCAGGAGATGGCTCATGGGTAAAGGGTCTTGCCCCAGAGCCGGACAACCAGTGTTTGATCCCCAGCACTCAAATGGAAGAACAATAAAACCAACTCCATAAGCTGTCTTCTGACCTTCACAGGCATGCTTTGGCATGTGCATACACATGTACATGTGTGTGGCATGTGCACACACACAGAGGCACAGAGAGAGAGAGAGAGAGAGAGAGAGAGAGAGAGAGAGAGAGAGAGAGATGCACATATAAGTTTTAAAAATGTAAAAATAATTAAAAATAAAAATTAAATAGGGAATTAAAATTTATTATGAGTTGCCTAAACCTGAGTGAAAAGGAAAATTATTGACTTTATGGCTGGAAATTAATACAACATTATCTAACTTTCTTGGACATGTTCCTGATTATTTTTCAAGGAATGTGATGGAGATTAAAAAAAAAGAGTAAAAATCATGAGAGCTTTGCACAGTAAAATTCACATTAATGTGTAAAACTCCGAGGCAGAGGTGGAAATGCATAAACACTAACAGGAGACACTCAGAGTACCCTGGAATTTCAGTCTAACATCACAGCAATGCTGTGCACACCAGATATTTTGGAGGTAAATTTTTGATTGGAATGGGATTTTGTCTTAAAAGAGTCTTTAAGAATAGCTGTAACTTGAGAGTTAAATTAGTTTCCTAGAAAGAAACTTTGTCATTGTATTGGGCACTTTGAGGCATTCACAATTATTTTCATGCCCAACAGACACTATAAACCAGACAAGGTAATTTTCGCTGCCACTTCTCCAAAGCCTCATATAATTTGCTCCCACTGCCTAAGCCTCCATTTCCTCCTAATAATGGGGCTTAATCCTGCCCTTTGCAGGGACAGTGCAAGTTATTTCTGATGCTTAAAGCACCACTTCAGAGAAGATTCTAGAGAGGAAAGAAACACTGCAAAGGTCCTTGCATGCCATTCACGTGACACTGTGCACATTTTGTGTGTGTGTGTGTGTGTGTGTGTGTGTGTGTGTGTGTGTGTGTGTTCTTGCCAGGTTCTACAGAATGCTACAATTTGGGACTTAAGAGTATTTTTCAAACCTTCTTTCTGTTCAACTTTGTCTGAAATGTGCCCTGCTGTTTATAAGTGTGCACTGCCTACCTCACCACTGTCGAGAACAGAAGATATGAGCAGAGACTTTGAAGGCAAATGACAAATAAGAAGGTAGTGATGCCAAAGGTCGTGGAGCGGAAAGCTTGCCTTTGAACACACACTCATGGATGGCTGAATCTCAGTCTACAAAAGTATTTTAAAAATAAGCCACTACTTGAATTCAATTCTCTTCAGCATCCATTCTTTCAGTATCCAAGGACATTGTATTATCTCTTAGTGTTGATCATGCCATTTTCTTCTTAGTGCTGGCCAGATTCTAAGACGCCAACACTGACCCTGGCCATGGGGAATACGTAGAGGTTCCAGGGTATCATGATTTTTGCTGGTGGTTCTTTTTAATATTCTTTGATCTTAGAAGCCATTACATGTGGTTTTAGGAGCTATAACATGGATGCTCAGGGTAGGTAGTCTTCCAGCCTTTGATATAAATCCCAGCACTAAGTAAATGGGTAGGTAACCTTAAAGCAGTTACTCCATTTATGTTCTTTTTCTTCCAATGGCCCAAATGATACATGATTAAAACTTAATAAATGGCCATCCCATGGGTATACACAATCACACATTTTATCAAACGGAGCAAGGGCAACATTTCCTAGCAGAAAATGCTAGAGAAAACCTCACCAATGCTGTTTATCCACGGAAAATCTCACCAATGATGAGACAGACTGAATGAGAAAAGAGACTGAAGGAGAGTCGCTTTGGGTCAATGGGAGAGAACATAACAGCCTTCATTCAACACAGGGCTGAAGGTAGATTGAGCATAAAAGAGCCCAGAGCGAGTGTGAGGAACCCGAATGTCAGACTGGGGGCAGGGTGGGGGTGTTCAGAAGGATTGGTTTGTATTTATATATTGAGTGAGAGAAAGAAGTTCTGGAAGGAGAGCGTCCTTAGTCTAATGTGCAGGAAGCAATAGCAAACACTGCTGTAGAAACACTGAAGGGAGACTAAAATACAGAGGACAGCCAAGCAAGTATCACAGAGAACGCGGAGTGTGTGGCTTGGGTAGAAACTGAAGAGCACGTAGCTGACAGGGATGTGTTTGGGTGGTCGGCAGGATGGGACCTTCTTTAGGCTACATCAGGAGTGGGCTGATGGGACAAGGAAGTGAGAAACTACAGATGAGTCCTAGATGATCAGGGTTTTTCCTGAGCTGGATATAACATTAGTGACGACGGGGGAACATTTCTTTCTTGTGGCGGAAGAGTAGGGAGATTAAGAGTTTCAGACAAAACCATGCCCTGCCAAGACCTGTGTTGACCTCCTAGAGCGTAGTGAGTTCGGGTTCAGTGTTCTTCTGAGACACAGACGTCTCCGGTGAGCCTGAGTGCTCAGGGGTTCTGTCTCTGGGGAAGGATCACCCGGGATTCTCTATGGCAGCCGTGTAGGGAGCACATCAGGGTTGATAGGTCTGGGGTCAATACCTACAGGCTTTACCACAGTAAAACAAGCAATAACTTTATTCTTCATACTTGGCTCAGCCTTTTACCTGATCTTCTCACTCCATGTGACCCCAAGGGAGTTTTGAAACACAAACTTAGGAGGTATTATAGTAAAGTTCCATGTTGGCATCCGTTATATTGACATGGCAACTACAAAGCAGATTTTTTTTTTTTGAAATGCTGTTACCTCAAGATCAGGAATAGAATAATTGAGAAAGGCACAGAGAAAGTAGACACGGATTCCTCTTTCAAAAACAATCCAGAATTTTTGTAGTTTTCTTACAGCACAAATTTCAGCATTTAATATTTCTTACCTATAACATAAAAATGGTATTAATGTGAAGTTCATGATCATCTTACAACCTTAGAGGTTCTTGGGAGGACTAGCAGTGTTTTGTTGCCTTCACATGCACACATACATACATACATACATACATGTGCTTATTAGTAACAGTAGTCTAGGGCATATTTCTCCCTATGTATGGATTCTATAAATCAAATAACTATGACCCGAAATAGGACTTTCAGAGGCCCAATAGGAAGAAGACAGAAAACTAGAGAGGATGTGGGAATGGACATGGCTATATTGTATAAATGTAGTGAGATGTCACAGGGAAGTAAATTACCTTATACAAATTATATATACAAATGAGAATATTACATACCAAAATCATAGCTATACAATTTGTTGGCTTGGGATCCAACAAATATTGTAGACAAAGCTTAGCTTGTTTATAGAAGATTCCAAAAAAAATGTAAACTAATCTAGAGCATTGGATCCACATATATGATTTAAAAATTGAATAACTTCGAATTTTTCATTTGTGTTTTTAAACCTCCATGCTTTCTATTGAAATCTATAAATGTAAAGTAGAAACGATTTCATAAATGTCTTTTACTCTGCCTGCCCTTTGTGCTGTTCAGATTTGTGTCTCTGTAACAAAGTATCTGAGAAAAATAACATAATTGTGAGAAGATTTATGTTGCCATGGTTTCTAAGGGTATAGTATATGGCTGCATAAAGCATATGACAGGAGCCCTTCTTTACTCCCTACTGAAGAAGACACATTCCCAGTGACTTGTTTCCTGCAGCTAGGCTCCAATCCCCCTTAGATTCCAGAACCTTCTCTAACAACAGAACCCCCCCAAGGAAGTAGCACTTTAAAACACAAGTCATTCGGAGGAACACTTCATGTCCAGAACTGTAACATCACACTATGTAATAATAGCTATAAAAGAATTTAGTTTATTAGTTACTTGTCATTTTTTTTCTCTGACAAAATATCTGAGAAACAACTTAATCAAGGAAGTGTTTGTTCTGATTCATATTCTAGGGTTCAGTAAACCATGGCAGAGTAGTCATTGCAGCAGTGGCTTGAGGTGGCTGGCTGCACTGCATTCTCAGTTAGGAAGCAAACAGTGAGGAACACCTGTGCTCAACTCCGTGTCTCCTTTTTATTCCATGTGGTCCCCCAGCTCATGGAACTGAGCCACTGACAGCAAGTCTTCTCACCTCAAAACTCTAATCTAGGTAATCCCTCACAGACCTGGCCATGACTTGCCTCGTAGGCAATCCTGGAATCGTGTCAAATTGACAAGCAAAGCAAAACATCACCACGCGATCATTACGTCTTGGTTCCTTAACAGTAGCATAGTCCTTTGTAAGTGCTTACCTGGTATCTACGTGGTTTTCACCCATTCTTTAAGGATTTCATTTTTCCTAGGAAAAGATGAGGTTGGGTTTGACAATTGAATGAAGCTTAAGCATGGGGCACAGGTAGAGTGAACTTAAAATACGTGGTGGTTCTTCCTTCGCCCCGCCCCCCAACCTCATTTGCTGAGCCGAAGCTCTCAAACATTTATTCCACAAAGGTTACTGAACATGCCCCTTCCCAGAAAGGCCTGAGACCTTTCGTTTCTTTTTCAAATTCTCAGCAGAATTACTGCTGCATTCTGCACATATTTGCCCAGCAAATGTACTCACATGTATTCTTGCTTATTTACTTTAATAGACCAGAGTTAACAACCATGGCTAATGGGACATCAAGCCAATAAAGGGAAGTGGATAAAACACTTGGACTATTTTTCAAGGGAGATCATATTAGTAAGTGAGCAATTGATATTTAGAAATACCCCATGTTAGACCGGGCTCTAGAGTTTGAGATTGTTGTATATTCCCAAATACTCACACTTAAAACCTCATATATTTTATTGTGAGCTTGTTTTAAATTACCTCTTAACAGAGTTTCCCCTTCAGAAGCAGGGTTGGGGTTTTGCTCATCTATTTTTCAATTCAACTGATTTGTAAGTATTAAAAGAAGATGAGAGACTGTCCCAACGAAGTCTGTAAAAACTGTCAGTAATATTATGCATGGCTACTTTATTTGTTACTTTGAACCAGTCTCTATCCTTTTGAGACAAGCCAGTTCAAAATATAGAAGACGCGAGCAGGTATCCCATCTAATGTCTCTCCCAGAGAACACTTCAACTCAGCCAGGACTGTACAGTCACCACATATAAAATAACGAGAAATATACCTTAGAGTTAAAGATGATACATAAGGACGGTTTGCATCACAATTTGAGTTTTGTGAGAAGTATATTTTCTTACTTCTAACGATAGATGACGAATAGATTGAAATTCTTCTGTGATTTCTATACTTCCATTTTCTGAAAATCTAACTAAAGCCGCCACTACACTGGCCTGAGACGCCCTTACGTTACCTTGTTTTCAAAGAAAAAAGGAAGCTGTCTGCATTCCCCTGAGTCGTGCTCAGAGTCTCCGTTTCCCGGTCAGTACCTGTTGGGGACTTGTCATTCTTGTGTGTTCTTCACTATGTAAAGGTTAAAACAAGGTTGACTCCTGGAGTCACGTGCGACCAACCTGTGGCCCTGTAAAAACGATGACAAGGCCTGTTCATCAAAAGTTCTCCAAAAAGTGCCTGAAAGAAAGAAGTGCTTCACGTTGTTTCTGTTCCACTCCAGCGATCCAGATGCAGCGTGGGCTTTAGAAAGTGCAGGCAGTGATTCACAGGGGAGTGCGGGAGAGAAATCTTAACGTTCCTTTTAAAGGACGTTTTTTTAAAAATGAAGGTATAATTTGTATCCATAGAAATGCACTCTTATTAAGTGTGGCATTTGATTAGTTTTGACAAATGCATGTACTTGTGGAACCCACACACTTCCCAAGGTGTCCATTAATCCCATCACTCTAGAGGGCTCCCCGGTGCCCATTTCCAGTCAAATGAGACCCCCTCCCAGGCAAGCATTTTCCTAACTTACATAATCACAGAGGTTTTTTGGTCTTGGTTCAAGTTCCAAAGAAATGGACTCGGAATCGCCACGTCCACGGTTCTTGACTTCTTTTGACACAGCAGAATGCTTTTCCCGACTTGTCACTGTGATTTCTGTATGGTAAAATTTGTGCTGAATGTTGCTCCATGACATCTCACGTGGTCCAAATTTTTCATGTCTACTCTTCTGCTATCTTTATATTTAACTTAGTCATTTTATTGCCTGATTTTATATTTGTCCGTCTGTTATTTGGCCCTGTTTTCTCTCTTAGGTTCTTCCATGAGAGAAATGAAGATTTATTGCTACCTTGTTTTCGCACTTTACATGATATCTTCTATTGACTTCTTAAACTATTTGAAATAATTATACAGTTTCAAGACATCATAACTGCAGTGTGTGACTGTCCTTCAGTTTTCTTCAATTGGAATACCATTGCATAACTCTAATAAGGGGATCACCATCTGAAAAATTCACAGAATTCATTCATATCTTCCCAATTCACTTGTACTAACTGGTGTAGGTGTGTGTGTGTGTGTGTGTGTGTGTGTGTGTGTGTGTGTGTGTGTGTATGCCCCAGAGCAATGCAACACATACTGATAAGGATAATCCGGTACATTCTTTGTGTCATGTTGTTCCCACAATGATTCTCCGTACTAACCCTTAGTGCTCACAATCATTCCCTTTTCCCTCTGGCCCTACCCTTTGTGATCACAGCTGTATTTTCAATCTCTATAATTATTTTCCCTCCCAATAGTTGTGAATGAATTAAGCCAAATAGTACAGAGTTTCTTAAGTTTTATTTTTAAAATAATGTGATTTAATCCCTTAATATATACCTAGACTTCTATGTTGTCAGTAGTCAAATTGGATAGTGTTCCAGAATATGTCCCTTTATCTGTTCATTTACATAATATACTCTTTCATCTCAGGTCTCCTGAAATCCCCAGCCGACCTCCTTTCTGCGCTCAACATCACACAGACTTTCTCTGCATGTTCCCTGTCTCACTGTAAGGCTGTTAAAACTCTTAGTAGGAAGAAAAGCCTGAGATGAGCCTTTCCCATGTTGGTTGCATATACAAATGACTGGTTTTTGTTTTTGTTTTTGCTTCTTCCTTATAGCATTCTTGTTAATATTAGTGGTTTCTCTAGAGACAGTGAGTCTCCTTTTTAATGTATTATGGTTTGTTTTCAAAGGATCTTTATCAAATTAAAAGATAAGAATCGTAGTGCATGCTTCCCATTGCAACCCCTGAGCCCATGTGCCCCTTCCCAAGTAAGGCAGCCCCCTTCTAATCAATCCAGTTTGAGCTGTCCATGGTTTCAGCTCTTCACCACAGAGCATGCTCTGAGAATACTCACCAATAAGTGATTCTCAGAAAAGGGTCAAGAGAATTGTCACATTGCTTTTACAATAGCAAGTTATTAAAGGGTTAGGAATCTTACTGTTACTTTTGTTTTTCTTACCTTCCCTACCTGGAAAACTAAACTTTGTCACAGATATGTACTGGAAATATAATATAAAAGGAGTTCATTACTATCCATGATTTCAAGAGTAAAAGTCTTAAGCTGGGTGGTGGTGGCACACGTATGTAATCCCAGCATTAGGAGACAGAGGCAGACAGATCTCTGAATTCAAAGACAGCCTGGTCTACAGAGTTATTCCAGGACAGCCAGAGGTACAGGGCTACACACAGAGAATCTTTGTCTCAAATAATATGAGTAAAGATAAAAAACTTAAAACTATTTTTTAAAAGCCTAAAAACTAAAAAGGTTAAGTCTTGAAATATTCTCTATTCACATACAATAGACTTTGTATTGTACTCCTGCAAGCGTTATAACCCACACAATGCATTGTCTTGACTTTATTTTAGTCAGTGGCCTTCTAAAGAAGTTTAAAGCTATAGGCTAATGTATATTTGTATGTACATGGATGGAGGAATATGCACTGATAGAGAAATGTTTAGCTCCTCACTGTTTTCAAGATCATTTACTTATTCTCATATTTTTATTCCTCAGTGTAAATCCAAGAATTATCCTGCTACTATTTCTGTGAAGTTATAAAAGATTATTTTAAGATCTTGTGTAATTGAGATAAATTAAAGTTTCTTTGCTTGAAAGTGTCTTTGTGTTGCCTTTTTGTATGGAGGACAGTTTTCTGTAGAATTCTACATTATATTGGGTTCCACATCAAAAGCTTCCCTTTCTCCTTTAAGTGTATGTTTTATTGTCTTCTGACCGTATTGATTCTGTCAGGAAGTCAGCTGTCAATTTTACTTCAGTTTCCCAGGATGACCCAGTCTTGAAGATCACTGTCTTCAGTTTTCAGCAGTTTAGTTACAGCATGTCTGGCAATATTCTCTTGGTATTTTACCCATTTTTTGTAGAAAATTAAAATACTTTAATTTTAACTAGTTAAAATAAATTATTGGCTATTTTCTCTTCAAACAATATTTTTACTATATTTTCTATTTCTTTCCTGGTACCTTAATGACAAACTGAAGAAAAATTTCAATTCGTTTCACAGATATTTTATGTCTTTATCTTTGTAATTTTTTCCCTTTTTTAAATTTTAAGTTATACTGCCTCCAAATCAGGTTAAAAAGTGATTGTTACTATATTAGAGTTCTATGAAGATGCAAATAAATAGGCTATATAATGATAATGACAATGAAAATCACAGCTTCTCCTCCAATAAAAATAAAAGCTTATTCTGAGTCAAATATGAATGTCCATTGCCTGGAAAAAAAGTTACAATGATTTTTATATGATTTTTTGATATTCATACAACAAGTCACAAATAAATGCATTTACAAAATACATGTATGGGGATCAGGTTAGGTAGGTTACAGTGACCATGACAACTCTTTTTATATAGATCTCAAATACAATCAAAGATAATATATTACAAAGTTTTTGAGTTAGCTCATATATATATATGTGTGTGTGTGTCTAATAAATAGCTACTAAATAGATACAAAATTGCCCTAGATTATTTTGTCTTAATCTATAATTTCCAATTCTCTATAATCACGAAGGAATTGGTCAGTTACTCTACAGAATCTCTAAAACATGTGTGCCTTCCTTTTAGGGCACTTCAGCTAACAGTATGTAAGAGGAGCTTGGAGAAACAGAGCTGGTAATAATAAAACTCAGTCTTGAGGACCACGGAGGTATCTGGTATAATGTAGAAGCTCAAAGGCCCAAAGCCAGGCATGTCGTGTCTAGGGGCTAGAGAAAATGCAAGCCCACCATAGGGAGTCTGGGAGAGAGTTCACATCTCTTCTGAAGCTATTCTATCCTGGTCCTCCAGAGCTTGGATGATCCCCACCCACATCTCTTCTCAGTCTTCTGATTCAAATGGGAATGTCTTTAGCATCACTAGCTATCTCGGCATCTCTTAGCCCAGTCAAGTAGACACATAAAAATTTCTACCACAGTGCTTAAAGTATTTCTCTTTTTCCTTTTACAAACTCTTCTGTGGGACTGGCTCCTAGGCATCCAATACTGCTATTCTAGCATGTCTTTGGCTTTTAGCTGCTCAGTAAATGTTTAGTTACAATTATATTATGTTAGCAGGCTTCACAGCACAAGAACTGAGCAGTTATTACCTTATTCTTAACCCTCTATAGTAGTCCGACTCCTTCTTTGCCAAAATTCCCGAGTTACTTGCACTTTGTGCTTTCTCTGCTCCAACTGAATCTTCCTCATCTTTTCTGGACCTCTGCCTATGGCTGAATCCCCTAATTTCTCTTCTCACTCCTCCCCTGGCTGGCAGGAAGTCTATCCCTAATGTCTCTCCTACTTGACCATCGGCTCTAAGCTGCTTTATTGGCATATCAGGGGACAATTGGGCAGCAATATTTACTCAGCATTTAAACAGGAGGTTCTCAGAACAATGATTGCAATCAGATGTGAGGAGGGTACAGACATCAGCATTGGAATTACACAATAACTTTACGCTGGCAAGCCGCATTTTTCTTACCCATATCTATGGAAGTTCTTACTCTAGCTTCTCTTCTAGAAGGGGATTTTCATTTTCTAGAATTTATGTATTTGCAATGCTTGGTGTTTTTCTGATGTGTTAATACGTGACTTGTGTATTGTCTGATATATTGTCATTATGCTTTCAACATGTCATATTCTTTTTCATGGTGCTAAGTTTTATAACTTATAGCAAAGTTTATATTGATGTCAAGTCAATCTTTTTGGGATTATAGAATGCTTACTATTATTTGTATACAGTGTTAGTCATCACCGAGTGAATAAACAGGGGAAGAATGAGCTATAATTTCTTAATGATTTCAGGATATGAAGGCATATACTTGATTCACACAGAGTCTGGTTTAGAGGTAAAGTTTTTTTAATGACCCATAATTCTGAACTCTTTCCATTCTGCACCTCAGAGGAAAGGCTAGTTTAGTATTAAGTTCTATTTTTAAGGAAATGAGCCTTGGGAACACTCATATCACTTCCACCTACACTGCTTTGGTCAGACATTAATCACAGAACCTTGCCTCCAATGGGGAAAGTAGGTTGTTTTTATAATGTCTGGGAAGAGAGAGTCACGTGGTATAAAACAACATTTTCTGTGAAAAATATAAATAATTTTAACAGATACAATCTTTAACAATGAAACTATTTACGTTAGGCTAGTTTTTCCTACTTTAGAACTGGGAGGTTTTGTTTCCAAATGCTCCTCCTTCTCTCTGTCGCCTTCTTATCTGTGTGTGAACATGTTTTACATTACAGTTGGTATTCCGTGTTGTCATATCTAATTTCAATCACATGATCAATAGAGCAACTCTCTAATTGAATGTTGAAAAAATAGTTTTGCTTCTCGTTATTAGAGTCCTAAGCCACAGAAGATCTGATTTGAGGGTAAATAAATCAATCTGGCTACTCACTGCAAAAATCAAGGACAAAAGTAATAATGACAGGTAATTTGATCAATATAAACATGTCTCAAAAACCAAGAGGGGTCAAGTGCCCCATCCCTGTCTCTGAGTGCATTAACACGAACTCCAAGATTATATAAGAAGTTCAGGCCAAAAGAAGTCTGTATAGTCAATCAGCCTTAGTAACACTGTAGTCAGATTGATAATTATTTCAGCTGCAGGCACAAAGGAATACAGTTACCATTGCTCAGGGAGAGGAGCAGTTTCTAGTTGATGACAAAGAAATTGGCACTTCTCAGGTGGAAGTCTCCATATGCTTTTAAGCATGGTTTACCAGATCTGTGATCCTAGTTAATTCATGACAGGATCCTTCTTGCTTACGACAGGCAGTCTCACACAGACCCGCTACTCATGGAAGGTTTAAAGCAATGATTGAAGACTCTGGCTTCCACTCCAAGCATCTGAAGTAGGACACTGCATTAACTGCTGGTTGTACTTCAGTTAACTCTAACCTTGGTGTCTTTAGCCTTCAAGAGTATAGTCAATTACCACTCATGCACAGTGCACCTTAAATGATGAAGATGCCTGTGTACAGATTTGAGCAGTCATTTGACCCAACAAGGGTAAGGACACAGATAGAAACTGCTAGAAGAGATGCCAAACCTTTATCCTGTTTTTAGCTTCCAATTGGTTTTGTAGGCTCAAGTGAAATAACGCAAAGTCAATTCCAATAAGATGTACTCAACTCTGTCATTTAATCAGTTGAGATTTTTCACATGTCTTCTTTCTATCTATTTTTATTATTTACTACATTAAGCAAACACTGGTTATTTCAGAAGCCACATGACTATTCTGGTTCAGTCCGGCACATGATTTCGTCACTGATCACTTACCAGGTTTTGTAAAGACAAAGATACTCCTGCCATATTCTCCAACGTATCACAGATATGTAATTCAGAATAATCAGGCACCGGAGGATCACCATGATGGATGCAAGGAAGGTGAGGGTTGCCTGCAGTTGGTTTGCGGATGACTTAAAAGATGATAGATACTGTTTTCCTTTGAGACTGAATAAAGAATATGTTCTTAGAACACGGGGACTTGCACTTTAGCTTTGTTGAGTTAATTAAAGCATGTCTGGTCTGTGTGATAATTGAATAATACATGCAGTCACAATTAAGAAGAATGATACAGAAGTGGTTGAGGAAAAAGAGGAAATGGCTCCAGAATCAAATTCCTTTAAACAAGAAGGGTGCAGGTGACTTACAGGGAAAGGGTTTGGCAGGGGACACTGTGCCATGGGGGAGAAAAATACAGTGAAGGGGGAGTTTCAGGTCAGTTCACAGCTCAGTCACATTCTGCAGGAAGGGATAAACCTTGTTTCAAAACATTGGGTAAAGTTGGGCACAGTGGTGTACACCTTTAATCACAGCAGGGAGGCAGAGGCAGGCAGATCTCTGTGAGGTTGAGGCCAGCCTGTTCTACAAAGTGAGTCCAGGACAGCCAACGCCACACAGAGAAACCCGGTCTCAAGACACCAAAACATACCAACCCCCCCAAAAATGAAAAATATGTCGGAGGGGTTTCTTAGATGACAAGTGGGTAGTAGGAGGGCATGGAAATTTCAGTGGGGTCTGACTCTTTGCCTGAAGTCCAGGTGTTCCCAATAGCTCAAGGGATGTATTCCTACGAATGTTTCAGGTACAAGTACTTAGAAGGCACTGAATAAATACCATCAAGTAAGTGAGTGATTCGGGAAGATCTGAGCAAAACTTGTGCTTCAGTCACTAAAAATAGCAATAGCTAGTTGCTGACTAAACGAGGAGACTGTATACTCCAGGTCTGCCACTGTAAACAGGCTATGAGCGCATTGATAGAGTGAATGTGGAGAAAACGAATATTTGTGGTGATGTAAGTATCAAATGAGGTGTCTGTATGTCACCAAAAATCTCTCAAAGGTAGAAAGGATGTCCTTTATTCCAAAAATATTTCAGATAATTTTAATATTTTATATAATTTTGACTGTGCTAGTCTCATAATATTTAGTGGAAAAGTTACCAAAGTAACAAATTTTGCTATTTTGACTAAATCAGAAAATAAGACCCAGTAAACAGGTTTTCTTTTTTATTTAAGTTTTAAAAATTGGACAAAAATCCAAGAGTAAAGTCAGGTCCTGTCTTTACTAGTGCTGCTAGCTTTGGGCTTCTGGTGTCTCGCTCATGACGAGCTGCTGTAATTAGCTTCCAGAAGCTCGCCGTTTTAATAGGCTTCTGAGTTTGCCTACAGCTTCTGAAGCTGGAGAAAAGTGTAATTCAGTTGACATCAGTGGGCTATTTATAGAAAAGTGGCTCAGGAAACACAACCTATATAAAACTTGGCTTTTTATTTCCTGTACGAAGACATGTTTGCTTAGTATAAGGTGGAAGTTGTCGGCTTGCTTCCCACTGTATCAGGTTAACACGCAGTGCTCACGAACTTGCAGGACAAGGTTTAACGCAAGGCTGACACGCCCACAGGAGGTTACACTGACTGGTTTTCGACTTTACCCTCTTCACCTTCGGTCTCTATCTCCTGTTCCACGTGTCACTTTGCCTCCCTTTAGAAGATTAGTCTTTCTTTCAACCTTTTCTGAAGGATCAAATTAGGTTTAATGCTTAAATCAGTGATTCACTAAGTATAGCTGACACATGCCAGACTAAATTCTTCTTAAGTTACATGAGCTAAATTGGTGGAGTTCAGAAAGTGATGAAACTCAGTGGATCCAAAAAAAATATGTTTTTAAAGTAGAAGTGGGGTTATCTGGAAATATGAAGAGTCAAAAGATTTAAGTAGGGATCCTTAATGTACTGTAGACATGTGTGAAATTACAAAAAAAAAGTTAAAAAATCACCATATGCCTTTTCAGTTACAGTAATATAATTAAGATAATTTATAAAATGTTAAAAAAGAAGTATTATCATTGACATAATTTTTTATCTTTGTATTATTTAAAGTTGTGTTTAAAAAAAGTATCTCAGAACTTAAAGCTTCTATACAGATAAGGGGGTTCTTAGAAACCATAGGTTGAAATTCCTAAATTGATTTTTGTTTACTAATCATCATTGTGAAAATTAAGAAATTCTGCTGTTTTCAAAATATTTATTATTCTAAAATTAAGTCTTTTATATTTCCCTATAATAAAGTAAAATAAAACGTGTTTGAATCCATTAAGCATTACACCCCTTTTCATTCACATTTTATTCGCATAGTTCTGATATTTAATTTTTTTTGGATTATTTAATGGGTATAAATTCACTGATTTGTAAATCTTAAAAGCAAAAACTTAAAAAGATTGGCTCTAACTAAGCCTAGCCATAGAAAAACAATGCCAAAAAATATTCTTGCCTTATTTTTAGTAACCACTCATGAATGATGGTTAATATTACTTTATTCAAGTTAGTATTTAAATAAAATAAACAAATTTTGCTTTTTTGCACCATTACCTAGGTAAAGAATTGACATTTATTAGTAGACTTTTATGGCCGACATCTTTTACTTAAATACTGTACCCAGCCCTGTATCCTGGACAATCTGTTGAATGATGACCAGGAAGTGTTTCATCGGTGGGTCGACAGCGATAAGAAGCACTAGCCAATCCATTTTGTTTCTACTTCTATGGCTGTAGGATAACCTAAAGCCAGAAAGGTTGACATTTCCAGGAGGATTTTTAACTCTTCAGGATTGTTTTGGCTACCTAGGGTCTTTGTACATCCTTGTGATTTTTAAGACATTTTTTAAATCAAATTCTGTGAAAATTTTCATTGGAATTATGATTGGGCTTTAATTTGCTTTAAAGATTGGTGAGATGACCATTTTCTTCCTTCCTTCCTTCCTTCCTTCCTTCCTCCCTTCCTTCCTTTATTTTTCTTTTACTAGTTAGTTTTATCAGATTCAGCTTAATTTTTCACAGAGGGGCAGTAAGCCAAGGCAGGTTTTACACTGTGAAGTTTCCTTCTTGGCATTTGTTTCTTTTGAGTCAGGGCAGCCCCAGTCTCCTAGGACCTGTTCTGCTTCAGCCTCCCACATTGTGAGATTATATCATTGGAGGTATCCAGTTTTACTCACTGTCAGGCTGAAAACTGTGGTAGGCAGACATTAGACAGACATTTTGAAATATGATAATGTTTCTATTATACAGAGAGCAGTTACTTTTGAACTTACCAAGTAACCATATTGCATTAATAAAATTAAAAGTATTTATAAAATATAATTTTTTGGTTTTTTAAATTATTTTAAAAATTTTTACATACACATATTATTATACATTTATATAATAAACTACCTACACCCAGAAGAATCACAAAACAAACAGGAATTACATAAAAGTTACATTCATAGTGCTTTGGCTATTTGTATTTGGCAACCTTGAAGAAAACATCTATCCTATCTTGGTGAGTCTAAAATTCTAAAAGAAAATCAGTATCTATTATGCCTCATCTCTATCAACTTAAAACACCAATACAGACCTAAAAACATCTTAACTCTTAAATAACTAAGCTTGATTGTAAAACTAAACTATCTGGTCTTCAATCCCATCAGAGACTTGAGAAGGAGTAAAATTAATTATCTGAATATACAGGAAGTGCAGATTAGCAGCTTCCAAAACAAGAAGATGACAGAGACAGTTTGCTGCCTGATCAGTCATCCAAAACTCTATAACATTAGAGAATCATTTTCAGCCTTCTGGCCCAGTATATGTGACAGGCATATTTGTGAGGCAGGAACTATTGAGGACTTGCTTATACCGTCTTATAAGAGTTTGGCCATCAACTCTGCCTGCATCTAAGCTTGCCCCTTTTTAGGCAGAATTCTGTCTGTGACAGAAATGAGGACATTTCCCCCCAATGGCTTATTTGCTACATTTGATGCCATCTCATCATTTTTTTTTTTTTGAGGTAGGCTGAGTGTTGTCAAGAGATAACCTATGTACTTGTCAAAGAATCTTTAATAATAAAAACATGTTTAAATACCATATTCTGTAGGCCTTTGAGACTTTGAAGACCTTATCTAAGTATTTTATCTCTATCTATAGAATCATATCTATCTGTTAAGTCTAGGAAGTATGTTCTTATAATAAAAATAGATTAGTAATTGGCAGGACCATGATTTGATCAACTAACAATTAACTTGTATTACTTAATTATCATAAGCAGCCTGCAATAACACTTAACAAAGTATTGGAAGTAAACCTTGTATTATAATTAAGTTGTATGGGTACAATACTTTAAATTAGAGTGTGTGAAGAAGAATTTTAAATTTGAATTCTATACCAATGTATAAAATGGCCATTTTCATAATAATCCCATTGTGATTTAGCAATTAATACATCCCCTGCTATTTTCTTTAGCATCTTTCCTCTGTGTTGTAAAGATTTATTTTTACCATTATCTATGTATTTGTGTAGGGGTGGGATATGCGTACTTGAGTGCAGGTGCTCATGGACTCAGAGGCAATGAGCACCCTGAGAGCTGGAGTCACAGGTGGTTGAAAGTCACCTGAATTTGTTGCTGAAAACTGAACTTTGATGCTCTGCAAGAGCAGCACAAGCTGTTACCACAAGTCATTTCTCCAGGTCCTTTCTCTATTTTAAAGTTTTCATGTAGGCCTTCTATGTCCTTGGTTAGGCCTACTCCAAGGTATTCTTTTTGAGGCCATTGTGTTTGGAATTGTTTCCCTGACTTCTTTCTCAGTCTTTCTGTCTTTGATATGTAGTGAGGCTACAGATATTGGTATGTTAATGTAACCTGCCACTCCACTAAAAGTATTTTTCAGCTCTACAGTTTCCAAATATAGTCTCTTACATATAAACTCTCAGGTCATGTGCCTGTGTAATTCAGAGCCTACTGTCTAGGCGCTGTCCATTTGATTTCTTATCATGGCTCACTGTAATCAATACAAGAATTCACTAAACTATACTCGTCAATCACAGTAAATGATAATTGAGCCAATTATAGTCTCCTAATTATGAGATATCTAAATTCAGGTACAAAACACTAAATTAACGACTAACACTCACAGGAGGACATTGCTTTTGTTCTTCTTTTGTTATTAGATATGTTTTAGGTTGTAAGCATCTTCGGAGTGCCTCTCCTATTGATTCATGAAGCCTCACGGTATCTGTCTGTGATGCACTGGAGTCCATCCGAGCTATTTACTTATTATTTATTTATACCTTTGAACACACAATCTATTTATTTTGGTTCATCCAGATTATTGTTGAGTGCTAAAAGTTATTAACTATATGGAACTTTTGGCAAATTTTCAAACTCAAACTTATTGAAGACATGAAAAAATATATATCGCCATGAAGAACAAGCATGGCAAGTCTAAATTCATGATTGGTTCTTGTGTTTTCACACCATCTAACCTTTAGTGGGATCCCAGCTCTACAGTCCTTCCTCAGCATTTTTTGGTACAAGTCCAGCCCCCCACCCCGCCCCTCCCAGAACTTCTCTGATCCTGCTTATGGAGAGTTTAAGACTTACCTGGAATGTTTTTCCCAACCAGTAGTAACCTTATAGGAATCATTTTGAAATTAATGTGTCTGTAGGCATGATATTTAATTGTCTTGTGTTGGTAAGCTTCCAATCACTTCAAATATGCAATATTCTCTTGTCCCCCTTATCCTGATGCCTTTCTTTATGTCTGAATTTCTCACTTGCCTCATAGTTAATTGCAGATTCTCTTGAGTGAGACAAGTGTTACCTTCTTAAATCATAAATCTAGTATTAAAATAAGGAAATAAATCCTACTTACTAAAATACCTAGCTAATGGTAGTCCTGCCCTGTTCTCCCTGCCTTTGCTGAGAACACTCAGGCATGGGAAGTGAGTAGGCGCGAGGGTTCTGTCAAGGAGAGAATGGGTACACTCTAAGCAAAGACACCCTTTGTTTGATAAGGATGGTGCTCCAATTTGTTTAGTCTCCCTTGCCAACTTCATACATTTTACCTTTTTTTTTCTGTGAATTTCAAACGTTATTTTCAGATGCTCCTGCACCCTCTTATTTCTCTCTGAACTTGCCTTCCAGGGCCCCTTCACCCAGGAAGTCTTTCAATAGTGAAGTTCTAATATTAAGCATTTTCTTATACCAGTGGAACATTAAATTCTACAGAAATAACTGATAACACGGGAGAAAAAAAATTGACCTAATAACATTTATAAAGCTACTTCTGTAGTCATCTTTGTATTAAATTTTTCACAAATTGTGGAGGTTAAACTGTTTGATACAAGGCCAGCCTTCCTTCTAAGTAAGTCTTTTTTTTTTTTTTTTTCATTTAACTCCAGCACATTTATTCAGTGACTTCTAATTCATTTAAAATTTCTTGACAAACTGATCAACAAACCAAGAAAAGGGCTAGCCTGGATGGTTCACCAGACAAAAACACTTGCCACACAAGATAACCTGAACTTGACACTCAGTTTGTGAAACCTGAATATAAGTCAAAGGCAAGAACAAACTCCACAATGTTCCTTGGACTAGTACCAATGTACACACACACGCACGCGCGCGCGCACACACACACACACACACACACACACACACACACACACTACATCATCACACATTATCATACTCCTCTACATCCAATGTCTTTTAATTCTAGAAATATCTATGTTCTTTAAGGCTTTAAGATGAACACTGAACATTGGTACATTTACTCCTTTTTTTCTCCTATAAACTTGCATTTTAGGTCTTCAGTCACCCTAAACTGTGTCCCATCTAAGTAGCTGAAGAGGGCAATCAAGTAGAAATACAAAAGAAGAAAGAAAATCTAATGTTCTAAACAAAGCAATATGCTCATAAAATGTTTCTTTTATAAATAAGCAAGAAAGATATAATAAAAAAATTTAAAACTAAAAAAAGGAATCTGAATAGGATCTCAAACTTCAAAAAAATAAATAAATGAGAAGAAGTCGTGCTGAAGACATTCATACATTAATCTTTCCAGTTACTTTGTCTGTATATTCAGAAGCAAATGAGGAGAAAGCAGCAGCTATGGGGCTGGTGTTTTGGATTTGTTTCATTTACTTGTGATTGACTTTTTTCACTTTTTAAACATTTTTGGGGTACAGAATACCTCTGCTATTGAGCAAACTTCACGTTTGAACCTATGAACCTGTGGATGTATGCTGTGCTTGAATTTACAGTCTAAAGTAATTCAAAAATCTCTTTCATCAATCAATACAATCCAGCGTCGTTGATATAGTTAATTTTCTTACTCACCAAGAAGAACTATTGCTCTCATTGGGGCCTGATATGCATGCAGC
Source organism: Acomys percivali (assembly GCA_907169655.1). Classification (NCBI taxonomy): domain Eukaryota; kingdom Metazoa; phylum Chordata; class Mammalia; order Rodentia; family Muridae; genus Acomys; species Acomys percivali. The sequence continues at coordinate 10,580,544 of OU015749.1, forward strand.
TGACTCAGGGTTGGAATAAGAGCACAATTTGAAGCAAGGTTTAAGATCGTCTCCTTAGAAATTGAGCTCTGAAGTTTTCATAGGTGAGTTGTCTCTGTTTATTTATCTGAAGAAATAGGTGTTCTGTGCTGGTGTGCTCTAAAATTCAACCAGATATACCCACATTCAAAATAATCAAATGTTATAATATCATATTTATTATTGTTGTTGTTATTATTATTATTATTATTATTATTATTATTATTATTATTATTAACATTACTCTTGATGAGCAATTACATGCAAAATTAATCGGTTGTTGTATTGGTTTTTGTTGTTGTTGCTGCTGTTACTGTGATAAAATACCCCAACAAAGGAATTTCTGGAGCCAGGGCCTCTAAGAGCCACTAGATCTCATCAAGTTGATAATTCAGATTCACTGGCATGGTCATCACACTGAGAAGCCCACGTCTCATTTTTGTGTGATTATTTACAGTGCTGTCTAACTGAAACTTAAGTTTTTAAACTATTTATTCATTCAGTTTACAACACAACCATAGCCCCCTCCCTCCTTTCCTCATGGCTCAGCCCTCCCTCCCTCCCTCTTTCCCATCCCCCCTCCCCTATTCCTCACGAAAGGAGAGCCTCCCCCTACCCCCACCCCACTTCATCAGGTACCATCAGCACTGAGCATGAGGTCCTCTTCCCCTGTGGCCTGACAAGGCAGCCCCACTAGGGGGACACAGTTGAAAAACAGGTAGCAGAGTGTATGTCAGAGATAGCCCCCGCTCCCCTTACTAGGAGACCTATATGATGCCTGAGATACCCATTGACTACATCTGTATAGGGGGGTGTCTAGGTCCAGTCTATGTGTGGTCCTTGGTTGGTGGGTTGGTACTTCAGACTCTGCAAGCTCTCCCTCTCCTAACCTATTTAGTTGGCTCTGTTGGTCATCTTGTGGCGCTTCTGTGTCCACCAGGCGCTTCTATCCTTCACCTGAATTTCCACAAGACTCCCTACCTTTGCCTAATGTTTGGCTGTGAGTCTCAGCATCTGTTCTGATCCCTTGCTGAGTAGAGTCTCTCAGAGAAGAGCTATGCTAGGCTTCTGTCTTTGAGCATCGTAGAATATCGTTAATAGTGTCAGGGGTTGTACCTTTCCCAAGGAGTAGGTCTTGGGTTGGGCCAGGCATAGGTTGGACATTCCCTCAATCTCTGCTCTATCTTTATCCCTGAACATCTTGTAGGCTGGGTATATTTTGATTTGAATTTTTGTGGGTGGGTTAGTGTTCCCCTTCTTCCACTAGGAGTCCCTGTCTAGTTAGAGGGTATCCTCTTCAGTTTCCATGACCTCTGCTGATAGGAGTCTCATCTAGAGTTACTTTCCTATTCAACCAGAAGCCTAGCTTGTTTTGGGTCTCCAGCTTGTCACAGAGCTGCCCCCGCCCACTGTTTCCCTTTTCTCTGTAGCTCCTTTGTTCTCCCACCCCCACTCTCAGTACTGTTATGTAGTAGTCTTCTTTATGAATTTAATGTGAAATATATGATAAGTATAATAAAGTATCCTCCAAACATCTTCACACTTACAGTTTAGCTCTTCTAAATGTAGATAGGGCTCAGAAAAATAAATGTGACTACCCAGCCCTTACTATCCCTTACAGCATAAACAGGAGTCACAGTTCAATCAAAATCACTGACTGAGGCAACCAACTGTCCTTGAATGAGGCGGTAGTATCTCTAATTTCAGAACTACTGCCTTAGAAAACAAGATAAAGCATGGGCATTTAAAATAATCTTGTGAGAATATCGTGGCAATAAAACATAATTTCTTCTCACTTTTTAGCCAAGAAATCCTATGTAAAACATTCCAACTTCAGAAACAGTAGATTATTTTTTATTCATTAAGTTTGGAATATCTATTTATTTTTATGTTATGTCTTATGAGTGTTTTGTCTGCAGGTATGTATGCACACTGCATGCATGACTTGTGCACACAAAGGCCAGTAAAAAGACAGAAGATGCTATTTAATTGAAGCAACAGATGGTTGTGAGATACCACGTGGGTGATAAAACTGAACCCCAGCACTCTGTAAGATCTTAACCACTGAGTCTTCTCACCAGCCCCCATTATGATATTTTTAATGTTACATTTTACAATTAGATAAAAGTGGCATCAGTTCACTTTCCTAGCATCCTTGTTATAGACTGTGTAGTTAAAATAACTTTCAGACTGGCTCTTCTACAAACACACACATTTACTCACATTCAGCCCAGAATATCAGTCAAAAGGAGTCCTTTGTAGGAACCCTCAAATTCAACTAATATTCTGGTATAAGCCATGAGACAAAAATCCTCCAATAATTAGCTACATGCAATCTGCATATATTTAACATCAGCAAATTTAGACAATTAAAAAATCATTTCTAATAGTCAGCATGTTAATTAAAATACCATTGCTGCCTTGGAATGTGTATATCCAATTACACTACAAATGTTAACTAAATTCTACTAGGTCATAATTTAAGGACAAATTGCACACTGTCTTTGCTGGAGAGAGTTTTAGACAGAACTACAGGCTATGTAAAATAATTATAATTCAATCAGTGCCTTTCATTTGTTAAAATGGCTATGTATGGCTGGAGAAGGAGTTTAACTCTGTAGCTAGGCCTTGCTCATCCACTCGGGACGAATTAATGTTGAACAAAATGGTCAAAGATACTTCCTTCTCACCCTGTAGGTAACTGGGTCTGGAAAGATGGCTCTGTCAATAAAGTGCCACCATACAATCATACAATCCAAAACTTGAATGCTCAGTACCCACCTAAAAGGCAGCCACGGCAGCATGCATGTGTTTGCTGTGGTGTTGGTGGAGCAGGTGCATTCCTGGTTCTCATTGGCCCGACAGCCTAGCTGAACTGATGAGTGACATCGACAGACACTGACTCAAAAGAAGGGGAGGGCAATAGAAAAAAAATACCTGATGTTGGCTCATGGCCGGCACACATTTATGCGTTCACACCCACATCCCTATACCCACTCATATATATATATCTACATACCACCCACTTACTGCTGGGAATATGTTCGGAGAATAAATTGTTGGCCTTTCTTCTGCTCTTAAGTTTTATCTTTAGTATTTAGGAATAAATTGTATATGGATGTTTAGGGAAATATTAAATAAGGAATTGAAGTCATAGGACCTTAGAATTTGAATCCTAGTATTAGAGCCATCATATTTCTACTTCTACAGTATCATTGTATTAACATCAATCAAAGAGGTCTTGATCATGGTCAAAGAAACTACCCTACAGATGGTCCTGGGAAGCAAAGTAATGAATGACAAGGATGTTTCTTCGGAGAAATAAATCACCTTCAGCAGTTTCCAACTCACTGAGCGCAGGGGACAAAGGACCCAGGGAGCAGCACATCCAGTCTCTTGCAAGTCCAAACATCTCTTCACCTCTCCACCATCTCAAAACAGAAACTTTCCCATGTACAGATTATGAACAGGAAATGTTTTTGCAAATAACACTGTGCATTCGAATTTTCTTCAGAAATACAATCATTTTGACAGCTGTAGGTAATACTTTTAAAATTACAAAATCAATATAATAGATCCAGAAACCAAGGCCTACAAAACCCTTGCTGGATACTGAAGATGGCATAATATTAAAGAATTTCTAGAAGTACTTTACAAGCCATTGCTTCTAGAAGGAGAATGAGAGATGTATCAGTGTCTTTCCATGGTTAGTGAGCTTCAGCACCAAGACATTCTTCATGCTTATACCAAGAAACCAAGGCTTACTCCAGTCCCCAAACAGGATGCATCTGACTCATCCACATATTCTCATTTAACCATTCCTGTCATAGCTGGCCAGCTATTGAGTTACTCTCATAATGAATTTTAACTTTCTTCTGTAATTTTCCATTGTCTACATCAATCTGAGCCAAGAGACTCACAAGTGCCAGGATGTAGCCTTTTTAACAAGCTCCCTTAGGATTTCTTCTTTCCAATGATGCTGGGAAAGGCTCCTGTAGCAAATGTTCAGCCTTTAAATTTCTCTGTATTCTCCGTCAAAAATATGCTCTCTCTCTCTCTCTCTCTCTCTCTCTCTCTCTCTCTCTCTCTCTC
>OU015749.1:10584663-10625622 GCA_907169655.1 Acomys percivali
TCTCTCTCTCTCTCTCTCTCTCTCTCTCTCTCTCTCTCTCTCTCTCTTTCTGTCTCATGCTCTCTTCTGTGTTCCTCATAGCCACATGAACGGTACAAGCATCCCATCCATTTTCATTAACCTTGCTTAATTGGATGCATCAATTTGTATGGTGTTTACTCAGGAAAAAAAAGGAGGCTTGCACCCTCAGTGACATCTCTGCATTTGGAAATAGTTTTATATTTGACATCACAAAGCAATTTGGGGCCCTCAATAGGCAGAAGTCAGAGATAGTGCTAGACATTCTGCACTGCACAAGACAGCTGGACGACAGCTCTTCTTGCCCAGTTGCCAGCCTTACCACAGCACCTAGTAACAACCCAGTCACACCGCATCCGCCTAAGTCTCAACACATGTGTGCAAAATGTGTCTGTCAGAGCTCTCATTACCTTAGTTATAAAACTTTTCATGTAACCTACACTTAAGATTGTTTCATAATTTGTTTTCTCCTCAAGAATATAAGCATTCCATGTCTAGCACTTACCAAGGTAATTTGCATATGATAACTCCTTAGTAATTTTCAATTAGTGTTAATATGCCATTCTTATTTGTATATTATGCATGTTTGTATAGCTGATTAACTGAAAAGAATCCATACATGTCAAAGTGACTCTAACATTAAATCAATAGCTATCCAAATACGAATTACAATTACCGACAAAAGGGCTTCCTAAAAATCATGGCAAGTAAGTCCATACTGAGTTGAATTATTGTGTTCTTTATATGTGGACTAATGGCTCAGAATGAACTACTTTGGGTCATATAAATAAAGGCTTTATATATTCAGTCCTCATTTATATACATCACCCCTTGAAAAGCATATTGCAAACAACTTTAAATCATTTCCAGATAATTGGATAAGATTTACCACAGGTGTGCCCTGGGAATCAGAATTACAGAATCACAGATGATAGACTTGAAAAGAGAATGTTCGCATCAGAGCACTGAATGCAGAAAAATATCATATTTTGTTCATCTAATTTTTCAAGTGATATATCCGAGTCCATGGAACTTTACATTCTTGCTTTGTATTCACGATGGCAATAGACCCCTAACCCCAAATTTCATTGCAATGTATTAAACTAAATAGATTATTATTATTATTATTATTATTATTATTATTATTATTATTATTATTATTATTATTATTATTATTATTATTATTATTTCTTAATGAGAAAGTTCAGTGTTGACCCTCTCTTAGCATTGTTGTCTTTTGAAATGTGTCAGGGTACAGGAAAGACTATATTTTAGCATGAGAGAATCCTGGATTTGAAAGGCAGTTCTCACAGAGAAACCTAGAACTTCACTCTGACTTTTCTCAAGACCTAGGAATAAACATATTTCCTTTGCTGGACTTATAAACTCAGATATAGATGTTCACTTCTGTCATAATAGAAGTGGCCAGTGGGCAATATGTAAAGGCCGTGGCATAGATATTTTTAAATATAACTTTATTTAGAAAAACAAGTAGTAAGGAAGTTTAGTCCGCAGATCACCTCTGTTCACGTGATGACGAAAAACAAATTATTGCACAAAATTACAGGAGAATTCATCTTATCTAATTGAAGTAACTCAGAGTAGCTGAAGTAACCTACCCATTGTGGATATTAAACCAAACCGTCATAAATTAAGTTTAAGCTTTCTTGTACAATATTATCTACAGAACATGAAAGGGACTTAATAAGTAGTGCAAGGATAGAATTATTAATTATATATAGGCCATCAAGCCTTAATTGTATTCCTGTCCAAATTTCTATTCAAACTGCTGTATGTTAAAATTTTAGCACTTTTTTGCCCTACAAGAAAATCAAGACGTTTGAAACTATTCTGTAAAGAATACCCTGAATAACAGCAACTTAATTCTCCTAATCTAGGTAAACGTAATCATTTTAAAAAATGTAACTTTGTTTCATTATTTGTTCATACAGCATTCATTTGTATGCTTTGTTAATGGCTCATAATGAGTTCCATGTGCTTCTAAGAATTAGTTTGCTCCCAGAATTATGTGGGTTTATTTATGTATATTCAATTTAAAAATTAACATCACTTTGGGGATTTGTTTCTGTCCCTTCAAAAAATCGCAAATAAATCAGCCACCTTAAGCTTTTGGAAAAGTTCATAAAAATATAAATACTTTTTAATGGATTTGATTATGAATATGAATGCAGAAATAATTAAACTTTTGTTGATTCCAGTTAGCAAAACTTTTAAAGAAAATAAAGTGCACCCATGAGATTTGTAAAGGTTTAATATGTTGTTGTTGTTCCCTGCTTTGTTTATATGTTGATTAGTGTGACTATGTATTTATCTCAAATTTAAATACTTATAACTTCTTTTCTAAGTTAGCAACTTTTCAAAGCAAGCTTTCTCTGAAGTAATAGAAAAGAATGCATAGATTTTTAAAGCATTCTATTTGGTAAATTACATTTTAAAGACCTACATTGTATAAAGTAAAGACATAATTCATTTTTAGAACTTCTTTACCATCATCAACTTTCTCCACTAAGTTACACTGAGTAGTATGATGCATTAGCTTTGCACTTCTTGGTTTTGAAATGAAGAATCCATTTTTGTAGTGAAATGTTTTATTAGAATTTGATTTCAGAATGATGGAACCTGCTTAAATTGTTGATATCCAGCATTGTATTGTCAACCTATAGTTGGTGAACAACCATAATTTGTGAACTTCTCTGATTATATATTTCTGCATAAGAAATGATCCAGTAAATTTCAGTATTATGATTCAGTCCTTTGATCACAACGTACAGGCGGCTGAAACAGAAGATCCACAAACCACAGGTCAACGTAGACTACCTACTGCAGTTGGTTCCTATCACAAGAATTATTTAAAATAAAAAGGAGAACAGTTAATGATGTTATTTCTCGGCTTAGTTTCTGTTTCAATGACTTATCCTTCATTGAGAGTGGGGTGTTGAAGTCTCCCACTATTATTGTGTGGGGATTGATGTGTGGTTTAAGGTTTTTTAGCAGATCTTTTACAAATGTGGGTGCCCTTGTATTGGGAGCATAGATGTTCAAAATTGTGATGTCATCTTGGTTGATTTTACCTTTGATGAGTATGAAGTGTCCTTCTGCATCCCTTTTGATTAATTTTGGTTGAAAGTCTATTTTGTTCGGTATTAAAATGGCTACGCCTGCTTGCTTCTTGTGATCATTTGCTTGGAATATTTTTTTCCTACCTTTTACCTTGAGGTAATGCCTATTGTTATGGGTGAGATGTGTTTCTTGAATGCAGAAGAATGTTGGATCTTGTTTATGCTTTATTCCAGCCTATGAAAATGATATTAAGCAAAATACTAAGCAAGAAATATGTGTGCATATATTATATCTATTTGAATATCTAGAACATTTTGCCACTTGTTGAACCCTGTGGCAATCTTCTGTTTTCAGCTCATTCTTTGTTTATAAGTAACTACAAGTGAGTTCTATCCTATTATTCTCCATCAAAGCTAATGTATCCTTCTTATTTTTATCGTGTTTCTCATTTGTGACCTAGGTAAAAGTGATATCATTCAAAAGATAGCCATGAAAATTGTCCTTGTTTTCACTTTTAGGTCATGGAGCTTATAACCATTGTGTAGATTTTTTGTGTAGTCATTTTGTGGTGTGATTGATAATTATTGTGCTATTGAGGCTTGGGTTACATTCAGTTTCTACTTTAAAATAATAATAATAATTATTATTATTATTATTGTTATTATTATTATTAGCTAGATGGCTTTGCAGGTCAAGGTGCTTGCATCTACATCTTATGGCCTGAGTTACATCCACAGGACTGATAGGATAAAAGGAAAGAACTGATTGCTTCAAGGTGTCTTCTGACCTCCACATGTGCAGAGTATGTAACACACATGCAGACACACACACTAACACACACACACACACACACACACACACACAAACCAACACACAAACACAGATGCACAAATGTAATTTTTAAAACTTCATTTTAAAAAATGGCTGGATAATGTACAATTTTGTGAATGCCTTGCAATGAAAATTAAAATAGATTTTGAGAATACTCACCCAATAGTTGGATTATTTCTTACTGAGTTTAAATCTGGAGAGCTTTGTTTATAGCGTTGAATTGTATTCTGAAAGGAAGCATCCAAATTACTCTCTCACTAGAAGAGAAGTGTTCTCATCTGTAAACATCTTATCCAGCACATCTTATTATCATAAACTTATTTTTGCTGTTTTAATATACATGAACTATTAACTATGGTTGAAATTAAAATTTATGGCATTGCTAATGATTTTGATCTTTTGTTTTTATACCTATTCCTATTTTATTTCTTGAAGAAAAGGATATATTCAAGTTCTCTGCTTGGATACTATTCTTTTTCTTGTTTTAAAATATTTCTCTATAATGTTTTCCTTAACATGTGTGACTATTGTTTTTAACCTCTGACTTGACTATACATAATAACCACTATCTCAGTTTTCTTCAGTGTGTTTTGATTTTCCTAATATATTGATATGTCCCAGCCCTCGGGAAAAATCGAATCAAGGTTCACCTGAAAGAGGGAGTGGAGATTGAAAGTGGGGAACAGAGACACGAGATATTGAGTCAAGTCTGGGAATTTCTGATCAAGACTCTCTTTAATGTAGACAAGTAATGCTACAGACAATGAGGTCAATAGGCTCTATTCTAATCCCACTCTCCCTAGCCCCCCAGGCAAGAATACAATGGCCTGAGTAGCTCCCTGTAAGAATTTCCTATTTCTATGAGCAGTTCCCTGCAAGAACTTCCTTGATCCTCTAGCTGGTTCCAGTGGGAACTTCCCGAGAGCACAAGACCTCCTCTGGCAAAGATCTGCAATTGTAGGTCACAGTGAGCAGGGTAAGCACATGATTTCTAACACGGCAGAATTTAGCATGGCTCCCCACAATATATAATTAAAAATATAAAACATTAATGTAAATATATAAAGGTATAATTTATTATTATAGATTAGTTTGAGGATATAATTTATGGTAAAGATTCAGTTCCATGTTTTCCACAGATAACCAATAATTTAGCAACATTTATTAACATACATTCTTTTCCTTCTGTGGTTAAAATTGGATTTTTCTACATTTTCAACCAACATTACCAGGTGGTTTATTTCAGAGTTCTCTGCAGCCTTTGAGTTCTATTCAGTTAATGTCCAGGAAACATTGCTGCTGTCAAACATTCTTTGAACCAGGCTCCCTCTGCTTATTCTTCTACCAGAAGATGTAAGTGTTGAGAGTTTTATATTCCCATAAACATCTTTCAATCAGCTCTCAAGTTCAATAGAAAACTCTGAAGATATTTATGTTAGCATTGTACCACATCTTGTTATCATCTCTGGAAAAACTGATATAAATATAAAACCTTTGTTTCAGTTCAGGAATTATGAATATTTATCCGATGTTAATAACTTCTGTATATTTCTTGCAAATATTTGATTAGGGGTTATAAAGATGGATCAGCAGTCAAGAGTAGTCTTCAACAAGATGGCGTTTCATTCCCAGCACCTGTGCCTGGCTTCTCACAACCACCCTAACTCCTGCTCTAGAGGATCTGCCTCACTCTTCTATCTTCTGCAGGCACACAGCACACAAACACACACTCACACATGCACACATGCAGACACATGTGCACATACAGACACACATAAACACATACATACATAAGTACATGCACACATACACACAAACAAAACTTTTAAAATAGGAAGATTATGACCCAGATAACAATTCCCTATATACTAACGTTACTGAATTCTGTTTCAAACATTTATTTCATAAAAACTAAATTATATAGAGTATAGAATAAATTCCTTGGTTAAAAGGATTCTAGTTTTTATTTCATTTTTTATTATGTTTCTTTTTAATATATACATTTATATTGTTACACATGAATAAAATGAACTATATACAGCATGAAGAACCATGAGACAATCAGGAATTATAAAAATGTTATATTCCTTTGGCAAAACTGAGGAAAACATCTTTTTTATCTTGTTGGGTCTAAATTTCTGTGAAAATTAGTATCTTTTATATCTCATGTCTATTAACTTAAAACATCTATCTTGACCTAAAAACATCTTAACCTCTAACCAACTAAGCTTAATTGTAAAACTGAACTATCTGGTCTTCAACCCTATCAGAGACTTGAGAAGGGAAAAAACTTAATTACCTGAGTGAACCGGAAGTGCAGGTCAGCAGCTTCCAAAATGAAGGAATGACTGAGACAGTTTACTGCCTAAACAGTCAGTCACCCAACACTATAACGTTGGGGCATCATTTTCCACCTTCTAGCCCAATATATCTGACAGACATATTTGTGAGGCAGGAACTTTTGAGGAATTACTTGCTCTTTCTTGATAGAGTTCAGCCATCGACTCTGCCTGCATCTAAGCTTGCCCATTTTTAGGCAGAATTCTGTCTGTGACAGAAGTGAGGACATTTTGTGCAGTGGCTGGTTTGCCTCATTTGAAGTCATCTCCATAAAGAGGTTCTTTGATGCTCATCATCTTCTTTGAGGTAGGCTGGGTGTTGCCAGAAGTTGACCTGTCTTGTTTTCAAAGAATCTTTAGAATAATAAAAACATATTTAAATGTCATATTCTGTAGGTCTCTGAGGCTTTTGAAGATCTTATCTAACTTTTTACTTTATATATCTATAGAATCATATCAATCTTTTAGACCTAGGATATATATTCTTATGATAAAATTAAACTAGTATTTGACATGAGCATGATTGCTCAACTAACAATTAGCTTGTACTACTTTATTATCCTAAATAGGCTGCAGTATCACTTTCAAGGTATAGGAAATAAACCTTGTATTATAATTGAGTTGGATGGGTATAATGCAATGTTAGAGTAGAATTCTTTCTACTTTCTTTCTTTCTGCTTTGCTGTTTGGGAGTGCAGCTGTAATTCTGAAGAGAGATAGTGACATCAAGTTCCTTTGTTCTTTTGTTTCAAATGATGATCGGATGTTTTCTCCATTGACTTCAGTATTTCATGTGGATCTTTGTTACCAAGCTGAAAAAATTATTGCCTATTACCAGTTAGCCACTTTGTTTTCTTCTGCTTGAATAAATAAGCTTCATCATTTATACTTTTATTCTTTTGTTTTCTAAATGTGATTGTAAGGCGCATATGTTTTGTGCAGCTTTTCTGGGTCTCTAGTTGTTGTTTTGTTGTTATTGAGATGGTATTTTAATTACATTTTGCCTTTTCATTACCCCCCCCAAAACCTCCCTTGTATCCCTTCCTGCTCTCCTTCAAATTTCTGGCCATCCTTGTTCAGATCATATATGAAGTCATGTTGGTGAGACTATGCTGGTGTAGCTTCTGATATTATGGAACATAATACCACAGCACATCCCCTAATCCTCTGACTCTTAATGCCAACCCAATGTGTGAGTAGCAGGATATCCTTAGGGGTGATTTCATTGTCACTTTTTTCTTTCTTAGGCTAGTAGTATTTGGCTTTACCAGAGGTCCCTGGGCTATCTAGTCTGCGGTTCGTGGTCACCCAAGCAGTGTCAGGTATGAGATCATTTGTTGACTGGGCCTTAATTCAAATCAGACATTAGTAGTTTTTTCCCACACAAATTTTGTGTCTCATAGTATATTTTTATGTCAGAATAACATTATAGAGCAAAGACGTTCTGGCTGCTTTGGTGTATAAATGTCTTTTGATATTCTGCAGAGTACCTTTCCATACTAAAGACAATAGAACATGGAGGTGAGTGTTCTACATAGGCACCAGCATAACCTCTCAGAGTTCAGTGAGTTGTGTGGGTCATGTCTGCAATAATGGGACCTTGCTATCAATTTGTGGGTAAAACGTATTTTCTTGACAATGTCAGAGAGGCTTCTTCCTGCAGGAGATGGGGAAAATTACAGAAACCCACAGCTACACATTATGCAGTGAGTGAGTAAGAGAGAGAGAGAAAGAGAGAGAGAGAGAGGCCTTGGAACACACAGCTTTAAATGAAATGTCTCCATCAAATCCCTTCTTTCAGATCCAGAGAACTCTGTAGAAGAGGAGGCAGAAAAAAGGGGGGGAGCCAGGAGGGATGGAGCATTCCAGAAGAATGAGAGCCTCTGAAACAACTGAGCAAAGCTCATATAAATGCACAAAGACTGATCAGCAAGTACAGGACCCACATGGGTCTGCACCAGGTTTCCTGTGTGTATACTATAGCTTTCAGTATAGTATCTGTATGGGACTTCCAATATGTGAACGAGTATATCTCTTACTCTTATACCTTCTCTTGGGGCTTTTTTTTTTTTACTTCTACTGGTTTGGTTTGCCTAACTTTGATGGGATGCTTTTTGTTTTATCTTATATTTTATTTTATTAAAAAAAAATTGAACCCACACTTGTGGATCAAAGGAAGCTAAATTAAAAAATATCTCATGATCATATCAATAGATTTAGAAAATGTGCTTAATGAAAATTACCATCCATTCATATTAAAAAGTTCCGTGTTCAGGGGTAGGAGTGTCACTCAGTGGGAGAGCCCCTATTTAGCAGGCCAAATACCCTGGGATGAGTATGTGGCATCACAAAGAAAAACAATAATAATTTTTGGAGTTGGTAACTACCTCAACTTGATAAACATTGTTTGCAAAAGTCTGCAAAAGGAAAAACTAATCAAAGAACTAAATATTTGTCCTGTAAATTAGGAACAAGTCAAAATGTGCTAAGGCTGCTCCCACTCAATATGCTGGGAGTTTCAGAAGTACAAGACAATAGGGAACAGAAGGACACAAACTCGAAAGGATTAATTAAACGTTTCCCCCTAGATATCTAAATAGAAAACCAAAAAGGATCAGCAAAAACACTCTTGGACATAATAACTGCAAAGTTACAGAATATAATTTGATGTACAAAAGCCCAATACAGAGAATAAGTTAATTCAAAGGCCCTGGGGTCCTGGGGTCTTGCTTTCCTGATTAAAGCATCCTCATTAGAACCTAGCAATTGACGGTCTCTTAAGAGATGAGTGCTGAACTTTCAGAATATTGTAATTGGCAAGGTTAGATTTCAGGATCTGAGGACTGGAGCTATGCTATATGCTCCATATATTAGATATATTAGATAGTTTATGATAAAATATGTTCATAGTAAATATAAATAGTTATATTCTTGATGCCTTGATCCCCTTGGTAGCAAATTGATTGCATAATTTGTTCTTACAAATATGATTTATTATGAACACCTTTTTGATCAGGGAATAAATATTTAGCTAAACCTAGTCATGCAGAAGCTGAATGTTTGTATAACTCATATCAAAGTCACTGGGTACCACAGATCTGATGTCATCCCATAGTCAGCAAATACTTTTACATGTCACATTTGTCCATATGTGAGATTCCACTAGGAGAACATAAAGAAGATGGAACCAGGACCTCTAAGGATCATGCTACATGTGCCTCTGTCCTTTACCAGGTTTGTTCTGTATCATTTTGATGTGATAAACTCTCATCATGATTATAATAGTACTGAACCTTGAGAACCTTTATAACTAACTATAGAAAATTGTTACTACTCACCTTCAACATATTGTACAGTCACACAAGACATAGGGAAGTGGAAAAATGTGATATTGAAAAAAAAGACACCTAGAATGATGGAATAGCGGTTTCACTGATCCCATCATAAACCATTAAACAGGTAGTCAACTGAATTTTTCAAATATATGCTTGTGTGTGTTTATTTTTATTTTATGAAATGAAAATGCAGTTACACCATTTTCCCTTTTCCTTTCTCCATCCCATCCTTTACTCTGTCCCCTTGCTCTCTCAAATGAATGGTCCCTATTTCTTTATTTATTATTATGAATGGTTTTTGATGAAGAGGAAAACAATCCAATAGAAAAAATAACACTAATTCAAAGATGTTGCTGGAATGACCAGACATAATATGAGGAAATTCACTGAGTTGAGTAACATTTACATTAATAGAGGTATACGCTACACACATGCATGTATAAATGCACATATACATATGCACATACATATATACACATACACATATCTAACACACACACACACACACACACGGAACATAGACTCAAATATAAAATGTAAAAACTATATTATATTTGGTGAAATTCTGGGAGATAGAGTCTACTGATGAATTTTCAACATAAAAGTAAAAGCATAATTAATGGAAGCTATTGAAATGTAACATTTCATTAAAATTAAAACCTTCTTCTATTCTTATTATTCTTAGATTTGGTCAGATATATTGAGCTAGAAGGCTGAAGATGATGCTCCAACATTATAGATAGTCTTGGGTGACTGCTCATGCAGGAAACTGTCTCTGTCATCTTCTCATTTGGGAAGCTGCTAACCTGCACTCCCTGTATACTCAGGTAATTAATTTTATTCCTTTTCAAGTCTCTGATGGGGTTGAAGAGCAGATAGTTTAGTTTTACAATTAACCTTAGTTGTTTAGGAGGTAAAGTGTTTTTAGGTCTAAATAGATGGTTTAAGTTGATAATGATGAGATATTATAGATAATGATTTACATTCAGAATTTTAGACTCACCAATATAGGAAAGATGTTTTCTTCAAGGCTGCCAAATTCAAGTAGCCAAAACACTATGATTGTAACATTTATATTATTCCCGACTATGCCATGGTTCTTCTTGCTGTAATGTAAATATGTATGTAAAACATTTTTTAATTAATAAAAAGGACAAAAATTAAATTAAATTGAAACCTTGCCAAAGATGCTGATGTAAATGAACTTACAAGATACAGAATAGAAAAAAAAATTCTAGAAACTAAGAAGATGTAGATCTGTAGCTAACATCTGTAAACAAGTATTTTAAAAAGAGGCATACATATCAACCCATTGTTCAAAGTTTCCATCTTAAAATAGGAACCATTGAAAATACCTGGCTACCTCATGAAAGAAGAAAAAGACATAGAAAAAACTCTTGTGAAACGATGAACAGTCCCATCTATATTAAAACCACTGAAGTTGAGCCAGGAGAGAAGTGTTCCTATGAAAGTGTTGTCTAGAGCAGCTGGCAATAATTTAGTTGCATATGGTGAGAGGCTGAACTTTCTTCTGCTTGGGTGAAAAAGCAGAGGTGCAACCTAGCAGTTATGCATTTGGATTCAAAACATAATTTGTTGTTGCTGTCTTTATCATGCAATCCATCAATCATGCACCAAGATGTTGGTTCAGTTAAGGTAAAGACTCATGAATTCACAAGTTGCTTCTAGTAGGTTTACTCATAAACACCAATGTAGAAGCAACCAAGAAACCTTGAGTAGAAAATTAGAAAAACTAATGGTGATGCATTCACAAGTGGCCCATCACTAAGGAAATGAAATGGTAGCCACAAAGAGTCATGAAAGACCTTTAAGTTAAGTGCTCGTGTTAACTGATGTATTCCAGTTTGAAAACAACTGTCGCTACCCAGTTCCCACTGGAATGAGCACTGCTACATGGACAGCAGTTAAAGCCAAGACTGAGGTCTTACTTTCTATTTTTTGGTTTCTGTATATGAAGTAATTACCTGTTATGATGGAGTTAAATTGGGTGTTAGTCAGACAGAGCAAGTTTTGCTTCCAAATTTCTGGATGAAGAAGAAAGATACTGTTATATACGTGGAAGAAGAAGTGAAATGTCTTCCTAAATAGTTGAATGTAATCTTAAGTATATTTTGCAGAGCTATCATCCAAATTATTGTGAAGATACAACAGTGACACTTGAGAATTGTTTAGTCTCACACAGCTAAGCAACCTGACTTAAGGTGTGAGCCACAAAACTTTGCAAATATCTTTATTGCTGCTTCAGTTATCCACCAATTTGAAGGCTTATGCACAAATGGGCACTAGAGTTGGGATCCCCAGACAAAATAAGAAAGTTCAGTTAAATATGAATTCTGATAGTCATAATTTTAGTATATTTTTCCAATATTCTATGACATATATTAACATTCAACTTGACAGATCTGATAATAGACAAAGATAACCAAGCATGTGAACGGACATGTATCCAAGGTTAACTGTAAATCTTGTGCTTTATTTGATAAGGCTGGTAGCCTGGCTATAGAGGAGAAACTTCTACTATGGATATATTCTACTGGCATAGATGAAGGTGCAAAAAGTCCACCTCCTTCTGAGAAGACTGTGCAAGGTGACTCTCCTAGCATATCAATTGTGAGATAAAGAAATCAACTCTGACATCTGTGCTAAGCACTGATTGCATTTACAACTTTGCCTTTCATGACTAACTCTGATGTGTTTATAAGACACACAAGGGGTGTTGTCCAGTGATGTTAGACAAGAAGTATTTACATTTCAAGATAAAGATCTACTTATAGAATACTGTGGATATGACAGCATATAAAGAATAGCCACAGGTGTAAACAAACCTCCTGTAGAGCTCCAATATTCCCAAGGAGGCCTTTATAGGACCATGGCAGCCAATAGTCAGTGTAAGTCAAATCTTCAGTATCATGCACTGCTAGACAAATGCACAAAGGCTTAATTATTAATTGAATAATGTTTCCAACATTTCAGTTGATAAACACTGATATTTAGTTTTGTTTATACTATCAGCATACTTAGGAAATAGAAATATATACCCATATGCTAAGAAGAATAAACATAAATATATTTAGCATAAAGAATACACTTACATCACAGACTGTTGTAAAACTATGTAATAAATTTTAGTATAGCTACTATATAGAACATATACATATGTGTGTACATTTTCCAAATTATTTCTGAAAAATTCTAAATATCATTTTGTGAGTAAATAATAAATAACTTCTATTACCAAGAACTCATGAGATTTTCTTTCTAAATTCAAAAACCCAGTTCTCCAGAAAAGGAAGCATCTAAAGTAAGAATTAATTGCTTATGTCTCAAAACAGCTTTTGATTCAATTCAGTTTTATACAAACGCAATATTCAGTGGGTTAAAAACAATATCTCTCTTAATAAATTTTAGTAGACCATCAATATTCTTACCCAATATTTTTGCCAACATACAGAGATTTGGCAGGAAACACTAGGCCATAAGGGGATAAGAATCAGATGAATGCTTTCTTTAGAAATCGTACAAAGCATCATAGAATCATTTGAGGACAGTACGTGTACAGTGGCATGTTATCATTATGATAACTAAGTCCTATGTAGAATAAACCAGTCTCAAAACACTTCTCAAAATGCGTATTGCAATCTCTGATACTGTAAAAATATCCAGGCGGTTGTAACACTACACCTGGTTGGCCATTTAAAAGTGTCTTCCAGAATGATTTCTTTCCCTGCCTTCTCATTAAACAAGGTAACATAATTGTTATTGAGGTTTTACTTTATTGAGATTATATCAATAAAGATCAGTATGACTTTAATTGAAATTTCCATTTCTGAGAGCCTTCAAATAAGGGACATCGAAAGCAATAAAGCAAATGCCAGTTTCGCTATTTGGCCTAGGTTCACCACATTAAAAATGCTACAGACTAACAGTTTTATCTTCAGTAATATATAGTAATGATTTCTTTTAGTGTTGCATCCTGCAAAGGTAGAAAGAAGCAAAATGTCTCTAAATTGTATTAGTGTAGCCCTAAACATCACTACAAGAACATTCAGCACATCACTAACACAGCTTTACGACACCAACTTAACTGGAAGAATGTATATGCGTTTATGTCTTATGGTGCTTTCATTTAGAGAATTAGCTATGACTTGTTTGTGTGAGAGAAGATTTCTTTCAGTTGGGAAATTTGTTATTAAGAACAATTCATCTCACAGGAAGCCCTGGCTCCCGTCTGTAGCTGGAGTCACATCTCAGAGAAGGCAATATTAAGCTTGGGAATACATGAGTAATTCTGGGACCAATTTCAAAGTCACATTATGAGAAAAAGGAGAAAAGAGGAGTAATTTATCAGAACACCAAATGCTTTCTCAGCCACACAGCAAATACTTAGATATGGGAATGGCCAGTAATGACTTTCCCACTCTTTGCTGCTCTTAGTTTTATGTTTTACTATGGCTATAAAAACATCTGTCCTTTCTGTGTATTAAGTAAGAAATACCAGAGATGATGCTAAAAGTGTCATACTCCTTCATGGCCATGGAAAACTTCTCTTCTGAGCTTATGCCTTTTTTTATGGTCACTGAAAACGACAGCATCTTTGCTGCCAGGTCCATATAAATCCTATCAATGTTTCCTTCCTCTGTTCCTCCCTTTCTCCCTCCCTCTCTTCCTCCCTTTCTTTTTTTCCCCTTAATTCCTTCATCCTTCCTTCCTTCCTTCCTTTCCTCTCAAAGCTGCTATTGATATCATGGAGCTCTGAGATATCCTCTTGTCACAGGAAAATGACAAGCAGGGAATTTCTTTAGACTCTTCAACATACCATATTTCCTTTATTAGCTGAGCCTTTGTCATTCTGCCTTGGCCTAGGATATTAAGCCAAGTTTATCAATGATGCACTCTCCCTAGCATTTGTGATGCAATACTGTTTTTTTAATACTGTTCTGAATGCAAACTACTCAGATGCAAATCAGTTTCAGATAGACTTGAAATGATAAAAGAGTAGCTAAATTATAAAGCATCTGAGTGGCTTTTATAGTTTTATATGACAAAGTGGGACATTTGGCAAGTAAAGGTTCCATACCTAGGACTATTTTAGTGGTTTAGTTTTGCATATCCATTTGCAAAACATAAGCTCCACTTAAAACACTTGAAGAATATGGTCCCAAGGGATACTTGGAGGGAAAAGTGGAGGGGAGAAATGATGCAATTATTTTATAATCTCAAGAAATATTATTAAAATAAAATATGAGCCTTGAACATGGGGGAGGACTCAGCAGTTCACGTATTATTTTTCCAGAGGACATCAGTATCCAGCATCTACATCAAGTGTTCTACAACTGCCTGCAACTACAGCTTTAGAATATCTACATCATTTTCAGACTCCTATAGATACACACTCACATACACCATCCTACACAAAAATCCCCACACAGATACATATTCATTACGCATAATTGTAAAAGAATAAAAAATATGGTTACAAGTTAGAATCTGTTATTCGCTAAATATATGGACCATGAAAAAATTAGTAATTACATATAGTGGTGGATTGCTGCAAAAAAAAAAATAGTGTCTTCTGAACATAACATGGCTGTCACACTCAGGAGCTCATTGCAGCCTCAGGTCAAGACCACCATCACCCCAACATAGATTAGAGAGAGTACTGAATCCTGGCTAACGGAGTCAGTTGATTCCTGTCAAGGAGACACAGTTTTCTCCAGAAACATGTTCTTCTTACATTGACTGCCCACGACTCACTGTGTGGCCTTATGCCCATGTGGATCATTTATTCATCCATCCCAAGGATACTTACTGAGCTTATGTGCTGATGGCAGATATGGGTACAAACGATGCAAAAAGTGACAGTGAACAAATGAAACTCATTATCTCCATTAGTCATTCTGCCTAGTGAAGGAAGAAGGAAACAACCCCATCACTACTACCATCGGAGTTTTTGTTGGTACTCATGCACCTCTTGCGCAACCTGTCTTGAGATCTGGATGCCTGCTGCTCTCTCAGAGTGGATCTTCTTGACTAGGTGTGCTGATTACTTGCTTAGTCAGAGGGTAAGTTTATCCTCGTCCTTTTCACACACTCTCAAACAGTTTCCTGACCCGTGTTAATATGTCATCTCTCCAGTACCACGTTATTATCATTCGCATCACCTTTATTCATACCCCTTTTTCAACATTCTGTTGTCTTCCTTTCTCTTTTCTTATTCTAAGATGAAGATTTTCTGTTGAAGTTTCTACCACTCTATTATTCACATTCATATGATAACTGGCTTTTTTTTCTTTATAGTGTGACAAATAAGGCAAAACTCATTTTCCATCAGAATATCCAGTAGTCTTTTATGAACCAGAGCTACATTTCTCCTCAGCTGAATCTATATATATACGAGTCTATCTTTACTTCATTTGTCTATTTGCCTTGTGCTCATCATTCTGTGAATCTTATTATATTGTTACATAATGGAAACATTGTGTATCGTTCATCTTCTCTAAATTCTACATTGGCTGTTCTTAATGCTTATATATTTTTCAGAGTATAAAAAGGAATTGCAATATATGTATACATATATACATACATAACCAAAGAGAAAAATTGACTTACACAATTTTCTGTTGTTTTTATAGATTTTTGATACTTCTATGTAGATATTTAATGTTATAGTATAATTATAAAAGATATCATTTTAATTTATCTTCTCTTTGTAGGTGAAACAGAAAAAAGGTTCCCTTTTTATTTTAAATTATCTTTAATGTGTTATTATTATATAGAAATCACATGATTTCTGATTTGTAACATTAAGGCTGTAATCACTTCTTATCATGGCTTTACCTACAATTCTTCTTGGCTGCACACTACCACACGACAATATAATAAAAAAAAAAAACTTCGAGGGCATACATTTTGGTATCTTCTTTCTGCTTTAAATAGTTTTTCTTTGCAGTTATGTTTTGCGTTGTTTAACTAAGTAGAACTCAGGGCTTAGCAGAAGAGGAGAGGCAGTCATTACTGAAAGACTATATTTAATTCTGTTAGTTATTTATTATATAGACTACAGTTGTTATATTGGACCTTCTGTGTCAAAACAAAAGCAGCTTAGTGGCTTCAAGAACGTGAATACATTTTCCAGACTTCTGGAGCCTTGAAGTCCAAGTCCAGCTATCAATCCTGTTTCTAATGAGGCATCGCTCCTTGATTTGTAGTCTGCCTTTTTGCTGTGTCTTCAGCTGGCCCTTTCTCTCTGTGTCCCATCCCTGATGTCTCTTTCTCTTCCTGTAAAGATATCAGTCATACCGAATTACTGCCATCTTAATGGCCTCATTTTACTTAATTACCTTTTTAGAGGTTTTAGTTCCAAATATAGTTGATTTGGGAGTAAGGGCTTGAACATATGCTTGGAGGTGGATACATTTTAGTCCATGACAGAATTTATATACTGTTAAGCTATACATGGAAATACCCTTTCAAGCTATGAAGAGGCTTACAGTTGGTCTTTTTTTTTCCCTGAACTAGGTCTCCTGTGCCAGGGGATGTTGCCTTTTATCCCTGCCTGACTGGCCTGTCTAAACATCTTAGATGCTTGGTTTTAAAACAGCACTATCAATTTTTACCAGATTAGTATTTCCACCTAATTTATTTTTGTTCTTTTTTTAACTTTACTGTGTTTATCTCTTCACAGCAACTTGAACTTTCCTTCTTACCTAGATTGGCAATGTTGCACTTTTTACTTTTTATTTAAATTTCAGTCTTCCATATGCTACAGGAAGTGGTGATGGGTCAAATGCCAACATGGAATCTGTATCTCATTTATCATAAGGCTATTAGTCTAAAACTTGAAATATGTGACACATTGTTGTAATTCCTGTGCTTTGATGGAAGATGCAGAGTGATTGCTGTAAATTCAAGCAAGCTTGAGCTACATTTACTTGAAAGCCAACTTTTATTATAGAATAAGACCCCAAATTGAAAAAAAAGCATTTAAAAGTAAGGATTATACAAAAAGATAATAGCCTATTTTGCTGTTATATTAAAGCCCTTCAAGGCCATCGATTCATTTCTGTACTAGTTTGTCTGTATTCTCCCTTCATTCATGATGAGAAGCTTCATTTGATACATGTAAAATCCAGTAGCTGGAAATGTGCATCTCTGACTTATGATTAAGAAGATTACAGTGTTATATGAAGTCCAAAATGGTGGTATGGAGGACAGTAAAACAGAGACCTCTAAAAGAGAGCTATTTCAGTAATCCCTCTGAGAGAAGTTAGGGCCTGAGAACATCAAGAAGCAAAGGAATTGGGTCCACAGGGCAGCTCTCAACCTGAGTGGGTGACATGATACACAGGGCTCAGAATAAGGTATATTTATGATGGTAGCTTATTGAACCAAAATGACTTCTGTAAAAACCAGCAACAGGTAAGGGGCATGTAAGGAGAGCAGAAGAAACCAGAGATACAATCTTTTCTCTGTATATGATACATGGAGAAGCTAATTGGACATTCTCAAGATGTCATGAATATAATGACACTTTTTATATAGACAGCATTGCCAAAGTGCCATGTATAATATGACACTTATTATCAGCAGAATATTCTAAAGGGTCAAGGCTTATTCATTCTCCCAAGAGTAAGCCAAATTCCAATCCTGAAGACAACCTTTCTGTGAAGTCTTCAGTGTTTGCACGACATGCTTTACCACATTATCCCTCGCCTGCCTAGGAGAAATGTCAGTTTTCCTCTGGTTTGGTCTTAGGTGCAGGAAGAATGTTCTGAAATGATGCCATTATATCTGAGTGGATTTAGAGTGAAGAGTAAATACATCTCTACTATGGGAGTTGATGAATTTAAAGAGTATTAAAACATCTAAGAAAGGGTGATAATCACATAGTTGCAAATTCAAGGACAAATTCATTCCATTTATCTGAAATTCATTTCAGACAAAATATATAAATTTGACAATTATGACTGTATATCCATGGCTGTCAGTGTGTTACCTGAAATGGTGAATATATGTAACAAACAAAGAAGGTCAAACACTGAGACCTAACTATGGCAATATGGGGGCCATTGAAAATAGACCTATCTCTCCTGACCGATTTCCCACTACACATTGCCTTCTTTTCTCCTGGAAAACAAGAACAATCTTGGTTTCTGGTAACTTACATTCTCTTTCTGGTTACTCATTCCAGCAGTAATTCAATATAGCAAGCCTGGTCCACTCTTCTTAAAATAAATTAAAGAGAATTCCTTGACACAACATCATTCCCACGTAGCATGTTCCTGTTTTCGGTAACGCTTTGAAGCGTTCTAACCAAAGCTCCATGCACGTGTGCTACCCAGTTGCTGCACACGACCTTTCTATTTGGTAAAAGATGCACAGACTAGTTAGCCACTATGGGTACAATTATGTAGAAGTCATCTTCCATAGACCCTTTTTTAGTGAATCAAAAACAACCCCATTTAAACCAATCTCCTGAGAGCTTATAAAAACCTCTCTGTCTCTCAGAAACTTAAGAAGCAGTGAGCAGTTCATTGCCCTTCTCTGAGGGGGTCACCAAGCAAGAGATCACACAGGCTCACAGGTTCAACTTCTGATCTAGCGAGAAAACTTCCATCAAGGAGATCCTGTCACAGAAGCTCCACCAGAAGCAGAAGTGTGACTGCGGAGAAGTTTCTCTGACAGTGTCCAAGAGAAAGAACATTTTTTTACTGAAGTTTCAAAGGTTAGAAAACGGATTTTGAAGCCAAAGACATAATGTAGGCAAAAGTTTCTTTTATTCAATTCTATGATGAGCAGTACATATTGGAGCCCTGCAACCATCACTGACGTCACACCATTCAGAAAGAAGCCAAACTATACATATATTTATAAATCAACGTAATAGCCATCTTTGCTTGCATTTAGTGTGTGTGTGTGTGTGTGTGAAATAGAATCATATTACCAAGTTTCAGAACTTAATCATTGCTACTATATTGCTACTATTTTAATCTTCCAGTTTTTCATATTTTGAGAGCAAAATTATAACCCATTTCTTGAGGCACTGCATCTGCATTCTTTTTGAGATGTTATTTTGTAGATTTAGAAAGTCTTCTCAAAGTGTTAAGGAAAAAATTACTCTTCGCTTTTGATGCTCTTGATGTCTGCTCATGAGATTCTTGGATGGGCCTGTACCATTAGAGACAACTGCTTTGGCAAAGGCTTAAAAACAATGTCTTTATTCTCAGTAGCAGAAAGGGACCCTAAAAAGTTAAGATGAAAATGCATATTTTCTGCAGTCTCGCAAGCTGCAAAGCTTGTGCGGGTGGCAATCTCTGGTGCTCGGGTCCACTTGTGCAAAGCATTGTGTCCATTGAGCATTTACCAGAGACAGCTGTACTGAAGAAAAAATTACTGTGATCAGAAAACTAAAAAGGGCATATAGACATTGATGAATTCTTTTATACCTTTTAACTGAGCATATTTCTTCTGCAACAGTTACATCATTTATTAGAAAGCATCATTCCCCAACTAGTAGAGATCATAATCTTCCCTCATATATTCATTGTTCATTTTGTAAAACCTAGATTGAACTTTTTATATACAGTATTTGGAAAATATTTTAAGTTGATTTTCTTCATGAGTGGTAAGTTGTTTCATTAACATGCATTTTTTTGCCCCACCTCCAACTAAGACAATATGATTTTATCACCTTTTTATTGTGCCCAGAGTGAATACTTTAAATTCAATTAAATTAAAAGCCTTGTCTCTTCTGGTAGTGCTTTGCTTTGAGAAACACGATGGAACTTCACTGATATCTTTGTTATGGTAGGTATTTGCATAGCCTCTGAACCAGGTATTGCTCAAAAGTCAGAGAAGCATAGGAGATTCAGCTTTCATCCATTTCCACATAGTCTTCTTGTTTTGTAGTCTCGGTGAATAAGGGTTATTCTATAAACATTGTCTTTTAGCCTGTCCTCCATCAGTATTTAGGGATCCCTCACCTCTGAATCAATCTGTGATGAGCTGTGATGGACAAGGGAACTTGAGTGTTTCTATGTCTCCATATCACAAGCTCTTTAATAAGAGTCTCTACTTGATAAAACTGCAGCTTCCAGGACTGCTAAAGATCATTATTCCATATGCTCATATTTTGAGTTATTAAAGTGTTGCACTCTTTTCCTTGAAAAGGCATAAACAAGCAATGTGGACAAGCCAAAGGTTGGTTTTACCAAATTCCAGTTTATTGAGCATAAATACATACCACTGTGTGGAGTTATTTACAGGCTTGGATGCCCAGAAGCAGCCACTCCACAGAAAAGTCTCAGTTCAGCACAGATGACAACTTCTAAACAGGGGTGGGGGTCCCTTCTGTTGACATTCTATGGGCTTTGTGCTCTAGTGCCTCCTGAGACCACAAGGCCATGTGACCTTAGTGAAGACCTGCATCCCGTTGCCCAGGATTTACATGAGGGAGTGGCCAGAATCCCAGGTGCATGTCCGGTGGTCATCTCTACTGCTCCTCCTGTGAGGGAACACTGCCAATCCACTGGCCCAGTCTCAGGGCATGCTTGCTAGTGGTGGCAGCTTATGCGATGAAAGTGATGTAGCTTATCCTTAGAGGATAGTGCTCTATAGGATTAGAAAACAGACAAATGGTCATTCTAGCTACCTGCACTTTCTTTGTCTCCCAAGCTCTAATATCCTTGGAAAACAATGTAGTATACAGGGGTGTATAATGGCATTACCCATATGAACTGTCTCCTGTTGGTCCGGATTTAATTAGCAATGGCTTCCAAATTATATATGGAACGTTTTTTTTTTCTCAACCAGGCATCTTACAAAAGGAAATGTGAACATATTCATTTATTCAGAAGCATATTGTCTTAGTAACAAGAATCATAGAAATAAGCACGTGCAGTAAATTCTTATGCACATATAAACATACAATTAACACAGTAGTGTTCTAAAAGTGATCAGTCACACTACATAGAATGCTTTGATCTCATCTGAAGTAACCCTTTCTGTGCAATGCAATGTAAAACAATCAGACAGCCTCTTGTCATCCAGGGGGTACAAAGGACTATGACCATGCCTATGTTTTTCTCTTATTCAAATCATGGAGAATAAGGACATCATGCAGAGGTAAAATCTGCTGGCTCTGACAGTGTTGTTCAGATGCACAGACAAGGCTACTAACCAGTTAACTGAACAATTATTTTTACAGTAAGAAAAATACCCATCCTTACTAGATGTAATGTTTGTAGCATTCACTTGTACCAATTGCCTTTGTTAGTTACTTTTATTAATATTGAAAATATATGTATATATATACATGTATATGTGTATATGTATGTATTATGTATGTATGTATGTATGTATGTATGTATGTATGTATTCTGCCAGAAGCAACCTAAAGAAAGAAGAGTTGATTTTAGCTCATAGCCCCAGGGAATGTAGTTAATCATACAGGAAAGCCTTGTCACCAGGAGTTAGCAGAAACTAGTCACCCACAGGCAGCAAAGCTTCAGAAAGATTTGTGCTCATCTTTCTCCCCTTTCTTTTTTTTTAATTTAATTTTTTATTTTATTAATTTATTCTTGTTATATTCCAATGGTTATCCCATCCCTTGTATCCTCCCATTCTTCCCTCCCTCCCATTTTCCCCTTATTCCCTTCCCCTATGACTGTTCCTGAGAGGGATTTCCGCCCCCTGTATTCAGCCCTGGATCTTATCCAATGGAGTGTGGTGCTACATTTAATGTCAGTCTCCCTACCTCAGCTAACCTAACCTAGCTAATATCCCATATACTAGCTCAGGGATTTGTTTTCTTGATACATGATCCTATCAAGTGAACAAAGAAAATTAATGATCCCAAATCCTCTCCTTGTCAACCTGATTCCCTAAAACCTTGCTTGCTTCAACAGACATCTTATGATGAATAACTGGTAAGGGTCCTCCCAACCTTTTACCATGATGTTATTATTACCCGGATCTTTGACATTCCTTAGCTTGCAAAGGTATGATTCCAGGGCCTCTCTTACTAATATCCATAGCATCTTTCTTTGATTTTTCTGTGAGGCCAAATTTTCCTTTGATTAGGTTACCGATCATCAGATTAGGGCTCACCTAATCCAACATGATTTCATCTTTTCTTGACTCCATCTTTAGAAAAGCTATAAAGCTATTTCCAAATTGGTTACATATTAAAGTTCTGGAGAAAACACTATTAAAAATAATACAATCTGGTATTGTCACACACACACACACACACACACACACACACACACACACACACACACTACTCTAGTTTTAAAAATAAAATACTTTCACACTTTTCCCTTCCATAATCCAGTTTGTATTCCCTTGTGGATAATTTCATACCTATTGAAAAATGTATCATTAATATGATCTAAGAGGAAGGTAGGAAAAGTAGGACCCAAGGGTCAAATTCAGCCTGCCATTTACTTTTGTAAATAGTTTTATTTGTATATATCTGTGTGCAATCACTTACACATTCTTTATGGCCACTTGTGTGTTATATCTATAGAGTAATTGCCACAGAGACTATCTGGACTACAAAGCCTGCACAATTTACTACCTCGCTCTTTACAAGAAAAAAATCATGCCTTTCTCTGTATCATCAGGATTCAAAATTGGATGCAGAGAAATGTTTCAGCTCAGGCAGTGACAACTGATCAAACAACATATGGCTTTATGATTTCATAATATTTATAGGGCCTGGGATACTGCCACACTGGGGCGGCCATTGCCATAAAACAAAAGAAGGTCGGAGGGGCCAAGCTCATTCCAGGACACTATCTGGGTTGGAGGGTGTTTTTAGATATTATGAGCTTAGATGGAATTGATCAGGGTCAAGGGTTTTAAATAATATCAAGAGAAGCAAACCAGTGACACAGAGGTGGGAGATTGGATTTCAAGCTGAGATGCTTTGCTTAGATAGAAAAAGGGGAAACTTTGGTTTAGGAAATCAGGCAAAAAAACATAAAACAAAGATGAGCCAATGACAATGAAGTAAAATTTGGCAATCCTCATAGTCACTATTAATAGCATTCACTGTTATGAAATGACGGTTTTTAAAGGGGCATGAACATAAGAAATTCCCTCACCTTTAGGGCAAAAAAGTCCTCAGACATGATAGAATGATTGGTTATAATCATAGAAATATCATGAGCATGACAAGGTACAAGTGACTTAGCATCTGTTGACTACCTACCTTACAGCAGAGCAAATGTTCCGGAGTGAGTTCCTGGGCGTGGCATCTCTTCCCCCAGCAAGAGGGAAAACAAATGACTAGAATCTTGAGGACTCAGTGGGAGGCAAGGCCAAGACATGAACCTAAGTCTGTCTCTACAAGTGGCTTTTATTCCATGTTTATTCAGACATGCACCATGGAACCAAATAGCTAAGCAGAATCTAAAGTTTGTCTATAACTTAATGTGGGGGGGATAGAGAAATTTGTCTGTAAGTTAATGGGGAAAATGAACAATGGCCTCTAATGTCCTGACTTATTTGTCTGGAAGAAGTTATCTTTCTCTGGACCATGCTGTTATCTCCTAAATTCTCCTAGGTCTGTGTGGATACTGATTGATGCCAATTAAAGTGACAGATAAAGACGCCTTCTGTAAAGGGATGCTTGGGGGCCTCACAATCTTCTTCAGTCTTCATTAATGGTCTCTGCTGATAAGAATTTTAACTGATGCAGGGGTACTCTGACTCACCATCCTTATCTTATCAAGAGGAAAATAAAAGCTCAGTGTTTCCTTTAGGCATTTAAAGTGTATTGAAGATATGCCCGGTACCTGACCCTGCCATTTTTCTGTCAGGCACAAACTCAAGTGTCTGCTATTTCTGCTGAGTACTGTCAAGGGAAGAGTGAGTGACCACAAGTCTAAGAAATATGGCAACTGCATTGGATTCTTGAGATGTCTCAATCAGCTAATGCTACAATGTCTCTGAAGCAACAGCTGGAACAAGGTAGAGTTTATCACCAGCTAGGGAGATGGGGCAGTAGCAGTGTTTGAAGGGGAAAATAACTAAAAACATAAGCCGGGAAGGCAAATGTCATTGTTAGAGGATCTTAAGTCAAGGCAAATAGGAGGAAAGATAGCAAGAATTTGGGTGAAGTGCATCTACTGGATCTTTTTATTACAACCTGAGGCATAACTCTTTTGAGATGTTCTCAGTCCAGAAGGCACCTTAGAGCAGCTGTCTATAAATGATCTGTGGTCCAGCCCTCCTGTATCAAGGCGAATAACAATGTAAGATGAGTGGCCAAAGTGGTCCATGTTTAACAGAACAAGGAGAGGTAAGAACGCATCCAGACCTCTCTTTCATGGATGCTTTTTTTTCTAAATGGTGATTTAGATGCTACAAATGCAGTTTCCATTAATGGAAGAATCTTTATGTGTGGCAATGAGTCATCAGAAAAATAACGCACCATCCCCACCACAGATGTTCAACTCATAATACCAGTACTCATGACTTCATGACCTCATGTGGCAAAGGCTTCGGAGGTGAGATTCAGTTTAATACCTTGATATGAAAAGATCATTTTGTTTTTGCCAGATGTGCCCAGTGTAAATTCCAGAGTCTGCCCAGTTAGTTGGGCAGAAACAGCTAGCTAAAGACAAGAACACAGGAGTAACCATGAGGGTAATCACTCTCAGGTTTGAAGTGGAGGCAGGAGCCCCTAGCCAAGGTCATAGGTTGCTCTCTAGAAATTCAAGAGAGAACACAGCTCTAATGCTTTGATTTTTTTTTCACCATGTGAGCCTGGTTATAAATGTGTGGTAGTCAGGTTTAAGATAACGAATGATTGTTTTCCTTAGTGACTAAGTGGGATGAAAAGCAAAGAGAAGCGTCTCATTTATTCTGAAAAAATAATTTATCATCTTTTCATAGTAGGATTTGCCATTCTCTGAGTAGCAGCTTCAAGTCCATGGAAAGAGTTGAGTATTAAAGGGCTGCTGTGATGTAAAGAATGTACTAATGTGGAAAAGTTCTGACAGTATTGTATGGACAAGCAAATAAGTTCCACACTAACTCATGGCAATGGATATAAACCAGTACTTTTCTTCTGTAAAATTATAGCAGCTAGACCCATGGATAGGATCAAGAGAAGTTACTATCTATATTGTCTTTTGTATGCTAGTTGAACAAGTATAGTGTGGCTCTCAAAAGTCACTGATTTGTACTCTTCTGTAGGAGAATTACACTTCCAAAAGTCACCTTTAAAAAAAAAAACAAACCAAAAATCAGCAATTAGAAGCTGATGTCAGCTACCTTTCCTAATACAGTACATTACCATAATGTCCCAGTTTCCTTCACTGTTAACTTACATATACTGGGATTCCCCTTCTAATGTCTGACACAAACAGACAGTTGCCCTTTAATTTAATGCAATTTATATTGGCAGGCCAACTCTCATTGAGTGTGATATTTTAACTTGAACTAAAATATGTTAATGTTCACACCTCCAAGTTCTTCGCTGAAGAGGCAGCCAGATGGCTTGTACTTTCGTCGTCCAAAGGTAGTAAGAAATAAACCAAAATATATGCACTGATTCTATGACTTAGTCTGAAATACTGACTCTAGCTTAGGAATGTATATGACTGAATACATTTCATCCTGAAAGGTGCCATCGCCACTTTCTTTATCTGGTTCTTCATGCTGAAGCTTATAAATGGAAATGAAATGAGAGAAGAGTCAAGGAAACGGAGATGAGACTGGTGAAAAAGGCGTTTCTAAGTGTGTCACGATCAAATTCTCATTCTATGTAGATGAGGTAGTGGTAGAAGGCAATATTATTTTATCTCTGCTGGTTGGCATCCCAAATCCATGCCAAAGAAAGAAGAAAGGGAGGGAGGGAGGGAAGGAAGGAAGGAAGAAGACGCCAGAGGTTTACTTGCTTTGTTCCTATCTACCTGCCTTGGAATTCACATGACTTTGTTTCAATCCTCAATTCACTGCCGCCATTTTAGATGGTACCACCAAGTCTTGTCAGCATTTGGTCCCCATGTTCTTACATATTTCCACTCTTATAAAACATCTTTTTCAGATTCCAAAAGGAGCCATATCAATCCCTGTGGTGTGGTAACACAGTTTTATATGCTTCCTATAATTCTTGTTTATTTTCTTTGAGATAAAACTACCATATTCAGCCTAAAGTGGCCAGAATCTCAGTATATAGATCAGGCTGACCTCAGTCCTGCTATCGCTTGCCAAAGGTCTGGAGTTTCAAGAGTAAACCAACATACCTAGGTTCTTTGAATTCACTTTTAAAGTGAAGGATGATGTTTTTGTGTATGGCAGAAGTTTGTACAAACTAAGCCTGCCAAGAATTATTCCAATAACTGTGTTCCCTCATGTCACTCCACACACTCTGTGCTATTATTACTTTGGGAACTGATTGCCACATGCCTGTTCTTCAACCAGAATCAGGATTGCAGGGAATTCATTTCAGACCATTTCCAACAGCTTTCATTTGCTGTGCATCAGCCAGAAATATGTTAGGTTTGTAGAATTTCTTTGTCACAAGTGCAGTGTGACTGCCCATCACATTCCACTCCTCTGTGACAGGCTCTCTCAACCTTTGCACAAATGGCATTTTGACAGAGATGGATAATTCCTTGTTATGCATAACTGCCCTTTGTACTGCAGGATGTTTGACATCCTCTCTGTCCTCTACTCACCAGACACCTGGAACACTTCCCTCCCCACCAAGTTATGGCAACTGCAACTGCATCTAGATGCTCAGAAAAGTATCCTGGGAAGAAAACTATCTATAGCTGAAAAAAATCACTGTGTGAAAAGGAAAATCAAAGAAAATATTGGCTCTGGTACTCAGTTCCATTCTGGCACTACTTCCTGGTGACAGGGAGATGGGATATACTGGTGACAGAGAGAAATATCTTTGCATGGAATAAGAACACTGTAACAACTTGAACCCAAAGGACCTTCCCTTGGGACCTTAAAAATGCTCAATGCATATGTGAGGAATTCTTTTCTCTTTTCATTTCACACAGACTGATTAGGGTGGTGAGCGCTGTGATCAGCTGAGGTGCACATCACTGGGTTGTCAGGGTACAGGATTGCCAGGAGCCTCAGGATGGAGTATGCTGCCACTGCCATTGCAGTCCTCAGCAGGAGCAAGTCAGGGCTACTGGAGCACTGA
Organism: Acomys percivali; assembly: GCA_907169655.1. Taxonomy (NCBI): domain Eukaryota; kingdom Metazoa; phylum Chordata; class Mammalia; order Rodentia; family Muridae; genus Acomys; species Acomys percivali. The sequence continues at coordinate 10,612,464 of OU015749.1, forward strand.
CACAGGAGGCAGAAGATGCTAAAAAGTAAGTTTCTTAGACACTGTGAAACAAGAGTGACTGCTTGTATCTCAGAATGGGCTCTGGCCATAGAGCAAGTTTTGATCAGCAGGCAACAGGGTGCAGGGGAGGGAAAGGAGTTGAAGTCACCTGCACTGATCATTAAACGTGAGTGACTGGACTTCCTAAGGAGCCTAAAGAAACTCTTGAGGAGATGGAAAGTTACTTAAGTAACTAAGGAAAAGTTGTAAAGGAAAACTCTAGGCATTAAACTTAAGAATGACTCTTAAGAGGGGCTGGAGTGATGGCTGGCTGGCTCAGGGTTGCAGAGATCAGAATACAGTTCCTAGCACCCATATTATTAGGTGGCTCATAACCACCTGTAACTCCAGATCCAAGGGATAAGATGCCTTCTCTTGGCATCTGTAGGCTCTAGGCCCATGGTCACATATCCACACACAGGTGTTCATATATGCAGACACACACACACACACACACACACACACACACACACACACACCACCACCACCACCACTAACAACAACAACAAAAAAACCATCCTAACATAAAAACTTTTTAGAAAAAAAAAAAGAAAGGCCCATTTTAATCCATAGTTTAGTGAGAATGAGACAAAAACAACAGTGCAATATGCAAATCAGTGAACTCCAATTTAAAATAAGTATTTTTGGTTCTGTAGATGCTGCACATAGGAAATGACAGAAGGTAGAACTATTAACATAAAAACTGAACCCTAGAAAATAGACTTTAGTCACTCTACTACACCTTGTCTCTGCGAAAAAGAAAAAAAAATCAAAATTGATTAGTAAGTCAAGGTTTTATGTCTTTCCTCATTTAATAAATTCATTCTAAAATGGACTCATGGCCTTATCAGTGCCTGTTTGAAGTTCACTTGCTCCTTTGAAGGCAAAATGCAATTATTTATCAGTGATTAGGTTATTCATGAGGCTTGGCATGGCTTAATTTATAATTAAAGTATAATGGGCTCACCCATGGAATGTTAAGGTTTCTTAGCACTCAGTCTATTTTAAACTGAAGTGTTCGGATACGTTAGAGGGATCGCATCTCCTCAACTTTCTTTGCTATGCAGTGGCAGCTGCTTAGGTACAGTGGAGGCCCACGCAAATAATGCAAATGCAGTACAGAGGTGCAAATGGTGTCTGTCTCTTACACAGTTTCTTGGCCACCAATTTTTATTTCCACCGCACTGCTAAAATCCACTGAAACAAAGGTAAGATAGCAATTAGGACACTAAAAACACGTAGTCAAAACAGTAGAAGGAAGGAGAACAGGGAACTGATTTTAGTGGTTTGTGACCAGCAAGGATGGTGGCAGAAGGACCACAGCTTTGATGGAGACACCAGACTTGCAGATGGGAGCAGATGGGGCTAACAAGAGATGAGTGCATTTTTCCATAGAGCTACCTAAAGCCGTAGGACTCTGAGGTCGGCATTATACTGGATCACTAAGTCGGGAATAAGTTGGAGGCCTGAAAAATAGAGATATAGAATGATTAGACAAAATGGCTACTCCTTCACAAGGACAGTAAAGTTTCTATGAAAAACAATGTTAGAACATTGGTGCTTAGGGAGAAGGTTTATACAGAAACATGGAAGAAGAAAGGTGTACTGAAAATAAAAACTATGTAAAACCCTATCCCATCTCATTGGGCCACAGCGCTGTTCCCCAGTCCGTTTCTAGACTGGAAGTTTTAAAGATGATAGCTCATCTTAACAAAGGCAGAATGCGTGAGTATCAAAGAAACTAATCCAGACCATGAAGGACTTCTGTATTAAAAATTATGATACATTCTTTTAAATTTTTATTTATTTATTCAGTTTACATCCTGATTGCAGCCCTCTTCTTCTCCCAGTGCTCCCTCTCGTACACACCTCCCTTCATTCCCCCCTTTCCTCCTCAGAGAACAGAGAGGACCCCCTTGAGTACCAACCCACTCTGGCACATTAATTCACTGCAGAGCTAGGCCCATCCTCTCCTGCTGAGGACAGATAAGGCAGCCCCATTGGGGGAACAGGATCCAAAGGGAGGCCTCAGAGTCGGAGCGGGTCACCACTCCAGTTGTTGGGAAAGCCATATGATGACCAAGCTGAACATCTACCACTTATATGCAGGGGGACCTAGGACCAATCCATGCATGCCTCCCTGCCTGGTGGTTCAGTTTCTGTGAGGCCCCATGGGTTCAGGTTAGTTGACTCTGTAGGTCTTCTTGTAGTGTTCTTGACCCCTGCAGTTTCTGAAATCATTCCTCCAACTCTTCCATATGACTGTCTGAGCTCTGTCTAAAGTTGATCTCTAATGAGTTTCTGCATCCGTTTCTATCATCTTCTGGGTGAAGCCTCTCAGAGGAGTTAAGGTTAGGTTACTGTCTACAAGTGTAGCACAGTAAGAGTAGTTTCAGGGATTGGTTCTCTCACATGAGATGGGTCTCAAGTAGGGACAGTCTTCGGTCCTTGTTTCTGCAAATCTTGTTGGCAGGACAAATTTTGGGTCAAAGATTTTTGTGGGGGTTTGGTATCCTTCTCTCTCCACTGGAAGTTGTGCCTGTCTGCAGGAGATGGCCTCTTCAGGCTCCATATCACCTGCTGCTAGGGTGACCAGCAGAGACTTCCATGGGCCTCACCTATCCCAGAACTCTGGCAAGTCCCAGAGCTACCCCTAATTCTGATTTCAGTTCTCTCACCAGCCCTCTCTACCCTGTTCCCCTACTGCCATTCCCAACCCCTGCTCTCCTCCCCATCCCCTTTTCTACCCCCTTTCCCTCCCTGAATCCACCTCCAGTGCCTATTTTATTTCCCATTCTGAGGGAGATTCAAGCATCCTCCCTTGGGCTCTCCTTGTAACATAGCTTCTTTGGATCTGTGAATTTTCAGTATGGTTATCCTGCACTATATGGCTAAAATCTGCTTATAAATGAGTACATATCATGTGTGTATTTCCTGGTCTGGGTTACTGTAGGATTAGATTTTTCTTAAAAAAAAAAAAAACAAAACAAAAAAAAAAAAACAAAAAAAACCTTCTATATTTGGTTTTCTTAAATGTTTCTACCTCCATTCCAACCCACCGATCTGATGTAGGGGAAACATAGCATTAATAGGTAAGGAGTTAGAAACCTCTTTAGATGTAATTCCTTGGGGCAAGTTCAGTCTTTGTCATCAGGAAAACAATAGACCAGCAACCAGTAAACAACAGCCGTAGCAGCACAAATGAGTAGAAGCAGCAAGACTCCACTAGAGTGCCATGAGAAGTTCTCTGGAGCATTTCTCTCTGCCAAGTGAAGTGTAGAAAAGTGAAGACCAGGAAAGCAATGTGAACCCTTGCAAAGCCTAGCAATGCAAAAGCCTTGTCTCACTGTCTGTGAGCTTCTATTTATCCCTTCTCAGAGTCCACACAAAGATGTTTTCCAACTGGGAAAAACCATGTTCCTTTCATGAAACACTTTCCAGAAAAACATCATGTGCTCACAATTCTGTTTTCCGCTAAGAAAGATCATGAGTCTGTTTTCAGCACGGAAAAACATTCCCACATCCCACACTTGAGGATCAATACAAAAATCATTCACATGACACAACTGAGTTTTTAAAGAAACCAGAAACTTCCACCTCTGGTTACCTCACTCACTATATTTTCTAGTTCCTTCCAATCTTCTGAAAATTTCAAGATGTCCTTTTTTTTAATAGCTAAATATCATATGAAGGTTAGGATTGGTTGTTCAAGATCTGTAAAGAATGTGTTTATATTTTGATGGGAATTGCATTGAATCTGTAGATTACTTTTGGTAAGATGGCCATTTTTAATGTTAATCCTATATACACCAATCTGTGAGTACAGGAGAACTTTCCATTTTCTGATATCTTTTTCAATTTCTTTTTTCAGAGACTTGAAGCTCTTTTCATACAGGTCTATCCCTTGCTTGATTAGAGTTTCACCAAGACATTTCATATTATTTGTGGCTATTGTGAAGGGTGTTGTTTCTCTAATTTCTTTCTTAGCCCCTTTATCGTATGCATACAGAAGAGCCACTGATTTTCATTTTTAGCTAATTTTGTATCCAGCCACTTTGCTGAAAGTGTTTATCAACTGTAGGAGTAGCTTGGTAGAATTTTGGTGGTCATTTATCTATACTATCATATCACCTGCAAATGGGGATATTTTGAGATTTTCCTTTCCAATTTGTATCCCCTTAACCTCCTTTAATTATCTTACTGCTCTAGCTAGGACTTCAAGTATGATATTGAAAAGATATTGAGACTGTGGGCAGCTTTGTCTTGTCCCTGATTTTAGCACAGTTGCTTTAAGTTTCTCTCCTTTTATTTGATGTTGGCTATTGGCTTGCTGTATACTGCCTTTACTGTGTTTAGGTATGTACTTTGTATCCCTGATCTCACTAAGACTTTTAATATGATAGGGTGTTGGATTTTGGCAAAGGCTTTTTCAGGACCTAAGGAGATGATCTGTGCTTTTATTCTTTCAGTTTGTTTATATGGTAGATTATATTGATAAATTTTCATATATTGAATCACCCCTACATCCCTGCTTCCTTGATCATGGTGGATGATGTATTTGATGTGTTCTTGAATTCAGTTTGTGGTTATTTTATTGAGTATTTTACATCAATGTTCATGAGGGTTATTAGTGTTAAACTGTCATTATTTGTTTGTCCTTGTGTGGTTTAGGTATCAGAGTGACTGTGACCTCACAGAATGACTTTGGCAATTTTCCATCTGTTTCTATTTTGTGGAATAGTTTGAGGAATATGGTATTAGCTCTTCTTTGAAAGTCTGGTAGGATTCTGAGCTGAAACCATCTGGCCCTGGATTCTTTTTTTGTTGAGGAGCTTCTATTTCTTTAAGGATTATATGATTTTTTAAAATTGTTTACTTGATCTTGATTTAACTTTGGTAAGTGGAATCTATCAAGAAAATTGTCCATTTCATTTAGAATATCCAATAATCTAAAGTACAGGTTTTTGAAGTAAGACATAATGATTCTTTGGATTTCCTCATTGTATCTTGTGATGTCCTTCTTTTCATTTCTGCTTTTGTTAATTTGGGTACTGTCACTCTGCCTTTTAATTAATTTGGCTAAGGGTTCATTTATCTTGTTGATTTTCTCAAAGACTCAGCTCTAGCTTTTGTTGATTTTTATATTGTTCTCTTTATTTCTAATTTATTGATTAGATCTAATTTATTCTTGATCTAATAAATTGACTTCAATTTATTGATTCTTTCCTGTCATCTACTTCTCTTCGATGTGTCTGTTTATTTTTGTCCTAGACATTTTGGGGGTGCTGTTAAGTTGTTGGTAAGGGATCTCTCCAATGTCTTTATGAAGGTGCTTAATGCTATGAGGTTTCCTCTTAGCACTGTTTTCATTGTGTCCCATAAGTTTGGATGTGTTGTGCCTTCATTTTCAATGAATTCTAGAATGTCTTTAGTTTCTTGCTTTATTTCATCTCTGACCCAGTGGTCATTGAGTAGGGAGCTGTTCAGTTTCCATGAGTTTGTAGGTTTTCTGTTCTTTCTGTTGTTGTTGAGTTCCAGCTTTAATCCTTGGTGGTCTCCTAAGATCTAAAGGGTTAGTTACTTCAGCCTTCTTTTATCTGTGAAGGCTTACTTTGTGACTGAGTATATGGTCCATTTTGAAGAAGTTTCTGTGAGATGCTGAGAAGAATGTATATTCTCTTGGGTTCGGATGAAATGTTCTGTAGGTATCTGTTAGGTCCATTTGGTACCTGGCATCTCTTAGTTTCCTTTCTTCTCCATTTAGTTTCTGTCTTGATGATCTGTCCATTGATGAGTAGGGTGTAGACGTCTCCCACTATTAGCATATGGGGTTTGATGTAGGATTTAAGCTTTAGTACTGTTTCTTTTATGGATGTAGGTGCCTTTTCATTGAGGGAATAGATGTTCAGAATTGAGACATCTTCTTGGTGGAGTTTTCCTTTGATGGGCATGAAGAGTCCTTCCCTATCCCTTTTGATTAATTTGGTTTATGATATATTCTTAGCTTTAAGAGACCTACATGAGCTAACCTGTCTCGTATTCACAGTGTTATAACCACAGAATTAGTTCACAGAATTCTTGGGTTTTACTAACATCCTACTCTTAATAAAATATTCCTAGAAATTTTTAGAAAAAAATTAAATATGCTCTTGACAAGCAAGACAAAATAAAGGAGCTGGAGAGATGGCCTAGAGGTTAAGGGCACTGCTGCTCTTCCAGAGGACTACGATTCAATATCTAGCACCCACACAGCAGCTCACAACTGTCTGTTACTCCTTTTCCAAGGAATCTGACACCCTCATATAGACATAGACAGTCAAAACATCCATATACATAAAATAAATTATTTTTTAAATAGAAGAAGAAATAAATGATAATAAGCCTGTTATGATTGTAGTAACTAGAGTGAAAAATGTGAAATAAATGAATTTGTTTGACCAAGACAGTGGTATCTATCATAGAATCTGTAAAACTTGGTAAAACAATGCTTAATACTTCATCTTTTGTGAACTTTAGAGCATGTCATCTGCTGGTTTAGAACTATATACTGTGTCTCAGACTAAGTCATGTATATTTCAGAAGCAAATTGTTACATGTTGCTGTCTTTATTTTAGGGTCCTTTGATCATACACATTTTCTATGTAATTATTAACAAGTGAATTTTACCTTCATCATCTTAAGTACATGAGTATATCTCATGAGTGTGAAGAATTGGGAAGACAGGGTAGAAAGGAAAGCCCAGCACATTGTAGCAAATATACTATACTAAAGAAAGAAAGAAAGGTGGAAATTAGAACCGGGTTTTGTTGATAAATGCTGGCCAACCCAGGAGAAATAGAGATCTAAAATGAATCCTGAAGAAACAAAACAACAGCTTGCCAAAGTCTACATGTGACATATAAGTACTAAATATGAGTCTGGTTTTCTCTCCACAAAATTACTTCTTTAATTTAAAACATTAAAATCTGAATATTGAAAAATAGTAATCTAACCACGTAGATATGCTTGCTGTGCACACCTAAGAACTTAAGTTCAATCTAAGGAACCCACATAAATTCAGAAGAACAGGTCAACTCTACAAAATTATCCTCTGACCTTCACACACATGTCCTGACTTGTACATACTCAGAGTAATAATTAACATTTTAAAATGCAAATGTTTACATAAAATTTAATGTTTAAAAACGTTACTCATAGGGCCCTAGCAAGCATATTATAATGTCCACAGTAATATGATATAAACTTTAGATATGAAAGATTTATAAAATGGAAGACCGCAAATCATGGCAGATTTTAGTACTTAATAAGCCTATAACACAAATTTAAGTGCTCTGTAAATATATTTATGAGCACCAGCAGGTTACAATCTGTGTTGCAAATGGCAATTGAAGGTGAAATGACCTTATAAACTTTAGATGTGGTGGCAAACCTTGCTTTTCACTCTAATATTAGATTAAATGTCAAACTGAAGTTTTTGAAAAACTAACATGTCAAAGAGGACTTTCAGATATGTTCAATGAATTATTTTGTAATTTCAAAGAACATTACATTTCATTAGAATAGTGTATGTTTTTAAGAATCTTTGGAGCCAAAAGACAGCAAAAATGTAAATGTGTCATGTGAATAGTAAAATCTAGTCTAACAAGGAAAAACGGTCACAAGTCACATTTCATCACATTGCAACACCAGGTGGTAGTTTCAATGAATCAGTTTTAAAAATTAAATGATGTCATTGAGGACATTTGATGAAATGCTGATTTTTTTTGTCTTTTCTTTTCCTTTCTTTCATTTTTGTTTTTCATTTTGGTGTGGGGCCTACACCATCATTAAGGATCCAGTCCCTGCACTGTTTCTTTTCTTTTTGAGATTACAATATACCCACATTGTTTAGCCATTTTCTTTTGTTCCTACAAATCCTTCCATGTACCCATCTTGTTTTTTCAAATTCAATAACCAAAAAAGAAAAGCAACCTGAAAGCCCATCTATTAAACATAGACAAGGAAAATACTGTTAACATAGTGGGGTAGTATTAATAGTAAAAAGAGGTCGAGTGCCTGACTCTACATAAAAGGGTTGAATTTTTAAAAAATGCAAAAGGAAAAATGACATATTATTTGACTCCAAAGAAAATCCCTGGTATGGGCAAATCTATGTAAGCAGAGACAAAGCTGAGAAAATGTTAGTCCACTCTGTAGAGAGGAGTTTAAAATGAGACATGGAGGAAATCTTAGTGGATAAGTAGTTTTTTGGAGGGAAGAGTATCTAAATTAATGTCGCTGCATGTGTATATGCATGTATGTGTGACAGTGTGTTTGTGCATGTATGTGTGTGTGCATATATGCTTATATGTGTGTGTTTCTCTGTGTGTGTGCTTGCGTTTGTGATTATTTCTGTTTTTAAGACATCTTGAAGTTTCATCCACATTGCACTATGTGTCAGGATTTTCTTCCTTTTGTAACAGAATTTTATCTTGATTTATCTCCTCATAAACTGCCTATTCCTTTATTACCTGTAATAGTTTCATTTGAGACTTTCTTTCGGTTTTATGCAGACGCCATTATTTCAATCCACAAACAATGCAAGTCTTTTTGTTTTGGTTTGGTTTTTTTTGTTTTTGATTTTGTGTTTTTGCTTCCTAGTGTTTATGACCTCTGTGTTTTCTTTCTACCTGTGGCACTAATATGTCCCTGTAGCAATTATAAATAAGAGGATGAGGGGGTTCCTGTCTTGTTTTTCAACCTAAAAGGAATGCTTTCAACATCTCACCATAAAACATGATATTTTCCACTCAAGTCTTCACTCAGAAACCAGAAAGAAAAACTTCCATATCCTCCGTGTCCAGCTGTTCATCTCTAAATCATAAGATGAGCTGGAATTTCATTCAAATTCAAAATTATATGAAAGCATATAAAGTTTGTGTATGTGTGCATACAATGTGCACATAAAAGCATTTTCCTGGTACTCTGTAAATGAGATTCAGTATGTAACTATTTGCAATAGTAAGTCAAGCTTCTATTTTTAGCATAAGTCAACTGGTCATAATATTCATGTCTTATATAGTGCAGGCTTTGAGGCACATAAATTCTCAAATTCATAGAAACATGTATTACAATAATGATTTCCAGGATTTGGAGAAAGGCGGACAGAAGAAATGGGAGTTCTTGTATAATGAATATGGAATTTCAGGAGTGTGTGTGTGTGTGTGTGTGTGTGTGTGTGTGTGTGTGTGTGTGCGTGTGCGTGTGTGTGTGTGTGTACTAATAGGTTCTGAAAACTCAGACTAAGAAAACACAAGTTAGAAGATACACTATGTTTTGATATTTTTATTGTTTTTTAAATCACCTTTTTGATAGAGAATAATGATTTAATTTATTTCCATCCTAATAAAAGCCTAAAATACAAGGTAATGCTTTTGTAGAGGGGTAGGAGAAATAAGGTACTATTAGTGGAGAAATGAAACACAATAAGGAAACTTTTGTTGAGTACTAGAGAGAGAGATAATTGGTGTCTGGTGGCTCGAGAAAGGTCACACCACTGAAATAAAAGATCTAGTAGATAGGACATTTGGTTGGAGAATTCTGAATGCAATCTAATCAGCACAGATTGGCTGACAGGAGTTCTCAGACCTTCTCTGCTCCTATTGACTGTTCCTGAGTGAGTACAGCTAACATTAGTTGGAGCGCACAGGGCTGGAGCCGAGCCTGAAGGGATTTCTAATCCCCACAGGTAGGAATTGTTATTTAGAATCACAGTCCTTTAGGGTGATTTGTTATCCAGCAGTGAGTTCTTTACAAGGAACAGCAGCAAATAGAAACTGGAAGGCTGTTTTCAGGACACTGGTCTCCAAGATTTGTCTTTCAAAGTCAAATGGAAAGATTTACACAAACGTTCTAGGTCACAGCTGCAAGCAAATTCTAATAGGTTGTAGAAAAGAAAAGATGGCACAAGTAAGACACAAGTTGAAGTAAGCAGAAAGCAGAAATCAGCAAGACATAGTAAGAAAATGAGGTGTGGTCTATGACTGAGTGTGCTGGCTAGTGTTATGTCAACATGATATAAGCTAAAGTCAGTTGAGAGGAGGAAACCTCAACTGAGAAAGTTCCTCCATACGATTAAACTACAGGCAAGCCTGTAGGGCCTTTTCATAGTTATTGGGAAGGGTCCATGCCACTGTGGGTGTTGCCACCTCTGGGCTGGTGGTCCTGGGTTCTATAAGAAAGTAGGCTGGGAAAACTATGGGCAGCAAGCCGGTAAGCAGCAGCACCTCTCCTTGGCCTCTGCATCAAGTCCTACCTGCAGACTCCTGCCCTGCTTTTGAAATGATCGTATATGGTGATATAAAACTTTAAGCAAGGCAAGCCCTTATCCTCTGAACTTGCCTTTCATCACGATATTTCATCATAGTAATAGAAACCTAAACTAAAACACTAGACTACGGTACAAAGTATAAGCTAGACTACAAAAAGTAGATAAATGTGTTTCCCTATTCTACTTCTTCAGCAACCTGAAATATAAAATATAATTTAAAAAAAAATATGTGATAAAAAAGAAATGTCTTAATTTGGTAAATATTTTAAGTTATGCTTAACCATATATAGTAAGTGAATTTTTATATTAAACGCATACATGATTTGGACGATATCATTTTGGAAAGTGCAAAGTCCTGACAAAGAGGAAATTTTAATGGCTATGCCTAGTATGAAAGGGCATTACAAGTAATGCTGTCTGTTCCCAATGCACAGTGTGTACTTGTACTTTAACTCCCTCATTTACATACATATGAAAACTGAAAGTTCAATGACAAGAACCAGTCAACATAATCAATGAGAAAAGTAGATATTCCACACAGAAAAAAATAGAGTTTGATGTTTCCTTATTGAAGTTTGAGCATACTAGACCACCCTGAAAAATGCACAACTATGTTACTAAGTGATGAATGACACAAACTCTACCCAAGGGAAAGATTAGGGAATTAGTTGAATGTAAAGAATTATAAATTCTCATGTGTTCAATAATATAATATGTTGAAACAGGAAGCTCAAAATAGCTTTTGCCAATTCAAAAACACAGTCTTCACCTCAAAGGGGATAGGCTAGAGTTTATTAGGGGTCCAAAGTGACTAAGGAATACATATAGGTTTACCCCAAAGTTCATATTCCAATGTACTAGCAGATTCAGTTGAATTTTATAATAGTAACAGAACAAAGAATGTCACAAATCAAGTAATTTTCCAAATAAATTAACAGAAACATTATATAGGAAGAAAACTGAAAAAAAAATTCTGTTGAATGCCTCCTTTGAAGCTCTAAGCCTTTTGGTTTGTAGAAGTTAGTAGTGTGCTAAGTTGATGCTTTCTAAAAGGTTTTAGTTACAAGGATGGTAAGTGAGACCAAGTGATGGACAGCAGTGGCTATTAAGAAGAATAAATATGTCAGAAGATACAGAAGATACATTCTAATTAAATTCTGGAGCTGTGATATTTCAAATTCTCCATAGTCATCAAACTTCAAATAAATTTATCACCTTTTCAGAATGTTCAATGTAAGGCGTGGTTCTTTTCACAAACTGTTATTTACTATAATCCATATAAAGATAGATGATGATGAAGATGATAGAGATAGAAAGATATATGATAGATAGATGATAGATAGATAGATAGATAGATAGATAGATAGATAGATAGATAGATTATAGATAATAGAGAGATAGATAAGGTAAATGATAACTAGATAATCGATAGAAAGACAGACGATTGATAGATATAGATTGATAATAGATAGATAATAAATGATAGATAATAGATAGATAGATAGACAGACAGACAGATAGATAGAAATGGGTATATTGAATAATCTGTGTTAACATTTGCTACCTAAACAAATAGTTCATCAGAACAACATTCCTTGTTTAAGGAATACACCTTTATTTGCCTATATGGGCCTTCATTCAGATAACAAAGCAGAAAATAAAAATCAGTCAAGTAAATAGTATACAGGATTCATAAATAAAAAAAATATTAATGATAGTGTGGTCCAAAGTCAAAGGAGTGGTGAGAAGAGAAAACATCCCTGCGCAATGTAGTTTCAGGGAGAAGAGGAATAAGAGCAAACAGGAACAAACTCACACAAGTGCCCTCCATCCTGAGTGAGGTCATGAGGTAGACAACCCTGAAAGTGCAACATCAGGTAGCACTGATATTGATGAGTACAACTCAAAAAAAGGCATGTGTAGAAACATAACTAACCCCAGTTTCCAGCCATTAAGACTTGGAAGGGCAAGGGCATCTTTAAAGTGCAGCAGTAATGTCAGTGGCCATTTGGCACCAATGTTTGGAATATATCTTGACTATTAAAATAGATAGAAGAGTATGCAATCGTACAAGTCTAGAAAAATAAAGACCACAAATCATCATATCAACAGATACAAGTGGGCTGACTGTAAATGAATTAGTAAAATATAAGCTTCCATGCCTAGGAGCTAAAGCATCTTCTGATTAGAGACGTTGAAGGGGTTTTTCAGGAAGGCTCTAGGGGATTGGTTCAGACATAGAAATTATGGTGGTTGTAGATTTTTTTCAGGTTGTGTGCTTTCTTATGATTTTTTCTCATAACACAGTGAAAATGAACTTGTTCATGATATGAATATTAAGTTTTATTTGACTACAGTTCTCTTAAGAGTAGCCTGTTGGGGGCCTTTGAAGACTTCCAGCTTCTGTGGAGACCTTTTATAGTAAACTGTGTTTTTCATGTTAAAAAGAAAACTTCAAAAGAAGGTGTTAACATAATTGAGGGATGATAAGTTTGACAGTAAGTGTCATTATCAGAGCTCCACTGACAGCTTTTTGAAGTAAAAAAAAAAATTCGTAGATACGTGCAAAACTCTTAGAGTTTTTAAACAATTTTTTTGAAAATACATTCATATTCTGCAACATTGTGAAGGTTACCAGAGAGAAATGGTTTTCATGAGATTTGGGTTTTCTGTTAATCTATTGAACAAAGAATCAGAGGAAAAGCAAATGTGCAAAGGATGAGAGGAAAGACACAAATTTGAAAGGCTCCTCAGGTTTGCCTGCTGCACAGCACTGCATCCCAGCCATTCTGCCTGGGACCTGCATCACCC
>OU015749.1:10625632-10636248 GCA_907169655.1 Acomys percivali
TGCACAGCACTGCATCCCAGCCATTCTGCCTGGGACCTGCATCACCCACTCTGTGTCATTGCCAAGAAATATGAAAAAGATAAGCCAATTTCAACCTGAGACTGAACTTTTTAATGCTATTTCCTTTGAGTTTTCCAGATTTCTGAGTTCGGTATCATAAAGAGCCCACTAGTTCAAGCTTCTTAAAAATGGTGGTATGTTAGCAGTGTCATTTCGATTTGTCTTTCACTTGAACAAACATTGAGGAAATGTTTTCCAAGCTCAGGGCTAGGTAGTGGTAGTGAGATTCAGAGAACTGACTATAATGTTTTAGAATACACATATCAAATATATGTATATATCAAATATATATGCATCTCAAATATATATTGATATATATAATATATGTGATATATAATGATTTATACTTGAGGTACATACACATACACACACACACACATACACACATATTGATGGTGGTCTTTCATCGGTGATATAACATTACTTATACCAATTCCTAGGCTCTATTTGCAAAATGACGTCTTTGAGAGTAAATCCCATTAAATGTGAAAAGACATTTGGTTCTCTGCTCCATCACAGGCATACTGATTCAGAGTCTGCTTCTGCTCCCTCTGAATGGCCAAAAGTTGACAAGATAAGTTTTGGCAAAAACACAGAGTGCCCGGGACCGGTATCATGGGTGAGAGTATAAATTAGTCATGGACACTTTGAAAGCATCTACCAAAGCTGAGCCTGTGCCTATTGTGTGACCAACCAGTTTGCAAACAACACAGGATGAAGTGCAAGCACCTACCAACACGTAGCCTTAGGTGTTTAGTGAAACATAAAGCTTCAGCTACCAATATGCACCGAGAACAGAATGAAAACTCACACGTCTGCTATTCATACATAGAAACATTTTTAGGCACCGAAAATGAAAGCTCTATCACTACACACAATAACATGGATGCATCAAAGACACACTATTTAAGTCACACTCTAAGAACATGCATGTGGCATTTGATTCCAATGAAAATGATAGGAAATAAAATATGTAAAACTTTGGAAAATGGTCGCCCTGGGTAGGCTAAGATGGGGGGACTAAGGGAGAGGTAATAATTTGTTCATCTGTCTGGATAATAATCTATTGACTTTTTAATATACTTATAAATACATAATTTTAGTTTCCTAATAAAGATTCCTAATTGCAATTATGTATGCAAATAATATAGCAAATTTTGTTTTTACTAATCCAATTTAATGTCCAATGGGAAGAAATAAGTTCATCTATAAAATACATAGTTAAGTAATGTTTTGTAAAAATCAAATTCTATAATATGGGATGATTAAAGGTTTTCATTAAAAATTATATTTCTCAAGATGCCTCAGAGGTTAAGAGCTTTCCCTTAACCTGAGGAATTTGAGTCTCAGAACATAGGTAAAAACAGAGAAGGAGAAGTCTCTTCATAAGGTTGCTCTTGGACTCCATACACCAGCCAATGTGTGCATGAGCAAGCTTGTGAGCATGCATGTACACACACACACACACACACACACACACACACACAGATAATAAAGAAAACGGACTTCCCTTTATAACTAGAAATTAATTGCTATCCTAATTTCATCAGCATTTAACAATCATATTGCTTTTATTATTTGCCCTAGAATATATATTTTTCTTCTTATAAAGTATGCATATTTATACACACTTAAAATAACAGTAGATAAAGAGAGTAATTCAACTATGAGAACAACCTTAAGGAACTTATAACATGCAGCATGCCAATCTACATTTTGTTGTGTGCATGTTTTGAAGCATGTCACATATTAAAGGCTTTGAGGAAAATGGTAAGTAACGGAGAAGGATTAGCCATCGCTATCTGCCGTTCTGTTAGAAGAGGCAAAAAGAAAAGAAAAAAGAAAAAACTACAGATACATTAAAGTGTATCTAAGATGAAAATTGTGATGAGTGTTATGACTAAGTGCAGTCATGCTATGAAAGACAACAAAAGGGAAGGAAGAACTCACTTGACTGGTGTATAAATATACTATGACCTTAAAGACAAATGAAAGATAACAAATTCAAAGGGCAGAGAAGAAAGCTCACCCACCAGGCAGAAGAGAAGGGCCTGGAAAAGCCCAGAGAAGAAAATGCCATTGTGGTCTGAGAATAGAGGCCTGGAAATATGGCCATCCCACTGTCCTGTGCATTGGTCTAGGAGAACCTAGCTCGCCTTTAACTATTAAAGCAGGAAACGCAGTTCTTCAAAGAACTCAGATATCTAATTTGGAAGCTTTGGATGGCACTGGAAAATTTGAACTTCTTGCTAGTATTTTGGTCACAGGACATGATGCTGCAGGTCCAGAATCCAGACACAAGGGGGGCATGGTGCAAGACTGCAGAAGGGATGGGATGACAGCTGAAAGCTTTAAGGTATATGTTAGTGACTGAATACACACTACAAAACTCAACAAAATATACTGAAGCAAATTTACCTGACATTCGATGTTAGACCCTGCTGGTAAGGTCAAAGTCTGGCATTACCCGATAGCATATGAGCTGTGTGCTAAGAGGCCAGACTCCTTTCCTTAGATAGGTTCTTTTCTCTCCGACTGGTCTGAGGAAACTCCAGATCCTCTAAAAGAGTGTCACATAGCCCTCAGAGAGATTATAGGTTCAACCCTTTCAGTGTGCACTGTGGATTCCTGGAAACATTCACTCTATGCTAATGAAGTAACTTGGTGTCTTGGCTTTCAACCAATGACCTTTAGCCATACCCTGAGTTATTCCCCCACTCAGAGGATAATTAAGTACTGCTTTTCCCCTGATTTCCCTCTCTTATTATAGAAATGTGCTACTGCATATAAATGAAGTATCCCTGGCACCCCTAGCCCCACCTAATAAAACATATTCACTGTCAAAACTCCTCCCATGGCCCAAGGTTTACAAGGCCCTGTTTCAAATGAAATAAAGAGAACTGCTGTCAACAATTCTACCATGACCCTCTAAGACTTGTCGTTTATCTGGGGAAGAAAGGGCTGCTCTCCTCCCTGAAGAATTTGAAGTTGGACCTCTGGGCTTGACTGTTGGCCAGGCAGCTACAGCTGAACTGTCTCAACAGCTGCTGAAGCCTGCTTGACCACGAGGCATCGGCCAGTGTCAGGCATCAGCCTACATTCTCTGCTTTTAGCAGGACAGCATAACCCAAGTGCATAACACTGTGATATCATCACTAGCTTTGGAACACCTGAGTTTCCACTGCCTTCTGCTATCAGCAATCTCATTAAAAAGAGCTAATTGTAACATAGTTGGAAACTCTTTTCCACACCCCAGTGAGATCTGGGAGCCTTGCACAGAGGCCTCAATCTGAGTGCTCTAGCTGCTCCTGAGAGATGTGGAACCTTTGATGGCAAGGTTCCTCTGTTTTCACCTGGAAGCCAACAGCACCTGGACCAGCTGGAGAGAGAAGTGTGCACTTCCGGTGCAGCAATTAGCAACAGCACCACAGCAATGGGACATGTTGTAAGCATCATTTGTGTGCTTTAGTACCAGAGCAAAACCATGGGCAAATAGCATGCCAAGGTTAGCAATCAAAAGCAAGGATACTGGTGACGTAGACTCCCCCTAAGTGCAAAGAGGGAAATGTATAGACTACAGTGAGTTTAGGACTAGATGCTGTGAGATCTTGGGAATGAATGGTGTATTGGTAACTTGTGGCTGCTGTTCAGACCAGACTCTTGGCAAAACACCTTAGGGAGAGGAAGAATTATGAAAAGTTGGTGTTAGCATAGGTTGATGCTATAGCACACCACAGTCAAAAGGTCCTGGTGGCATGAGTGGAAAGCCACTGGTCACGTGCTTGGCCTTCAGTCAGAAAAGAGAGAAGGGAATGTGTGGGCATCCTTCTTCCCAGCCTGCTTTCTTCAATTCAGTTTGAATCTCTATCCCATGGGGGGGCACTCATATCTGAGGTTTGACTTTCGTGCTCAGGTAAACCTTTCTGGAAACACACTTATACACACATACCAAGAGGTGCATTTTCGTGATCATTTTAAGTCTGGCCACGTTGGGAAGAAAAAAGGGGGAAGCCACACCAATATTTCTGGTCTTCATAAACAAAATAAGATGCCTCCCCCTGCAGTAGATTGTATTGAAATATCAAAGGTTATACATTAGGAGCTGGAGAGATGGCTCACTGGTGAAGAACACTGGCTGTTTTTGCAGAGGACTTTAGTTCACTTTTCCTCATCCTTTACTCCTTCCTCCCTCCTCTCTCTCTCTCTCTCTCTCTCTCTCTCTCTCTCTCTCTCTCTCTCTCTCTCTCTCTGTCTCTGTCTCTCTGTCTCTCTCTCTGACACACACACACACACACACTATTTTTCCTAATATAAAATTGTATTTTGATATTTTAACCTACATTGTGTTACTAATAAAGTTATAGCTTGTTACTGTATTCATTATTTAACCTTTGTACTGGGATGTAAGTTACATTTTAATGTCCTTAGCATATATTCTACTGCAATATCATGGTTTTTTCCTTATTGTTCTGTGAGAGTTCATGATATATCATCAATGGTACCAGTATATATTTATGTATACGCCAACTAGTGTTTTTACTATTTATTCTTTCATCTATTTGCTTCTATTGTACAAGTCCTAAAATGATATGTATCAAAGAACTGTATATCTTTTCTTAGATTCTACTCTGGTATCAAATTAAATTTTTTTCCTAATGCCAAAATTATATGAATATTCAGCTTTATTTTAACTGTTGTACATTATATTCATGTTTTGCAGTATGAATCCATCTGGCATTTATTCTTCCAAAATGCAAATTACATTTTTTAACTTAAAATCACAACCAATTTTTAAATGCATAGATTTCAACTTTTACTTGAAATGTCTCTGTGTGGCATCAGAGTATGAACTGGCTCTGTCACTTTGGATTTTCCATGTCAAGTGAACACTATCATGTTTTCAGAAGATCCCACTCAGGAAATGTTGACTGTTAACTCAAGTTGTGCCCTTTCACTATTTCCCACCTGCAGTGGAATACTAAAATTACTTAAGTAAAGCTGCCCAGAAAGCTACCATAGATTGTATGCACTTGTGTGCTTAAAGTAAGTGGCATGGAATACCATCTCTTGTCAAGTTACCTGGTAGCAATTAATGGAGTGTCCAATACAAGTCAGTATATTTGCACCTTGACATTTTTAGAGGGTTTTCTCCTGTGATTTCTTTGAAGTAACTATATATACACATTTTAAAAAAGGATACATATTTGAATTTTGATGTCTCATTCACATACATTTGTTGTATCTAATACTCGTTACCATGTCATTTACATAAATTCACATATTTTATGTAAAATGTTTTTCAATTTTATTTGCTACCACTGCCCTGTTATCTCCTTCCTACTCCCATGAAACCTCTTGCTTTTCCCTACCAGCCCCTCTTCTACGTCAACACTCTGTGAGCATGTGCTCCTTACCTGAGTGTACACCATAAAGAAACTGTGACAATGCCCTCCTTTCCTCCATCAAAGGTTAACTGTGCGTACGTCCTTAGAAAAGGGTGGGCCCCATAAGAACCTCCCTACCTGTGGCACAGGAGTAGCATGGTCAATCTTGTGGACTCCATCTATGCAATCACGGTTTGTGTGAGTCCAGGAGTAGAGCAGTCGTTTTATGCCTTGACGTTAATGCTCTTCCTTCCTCGGCCTCTTACATGCTCTCTGCCTTTTCTTCAGAAATGTTCCCTGAGCTTCTTAGGCAGAATTACAGATGTCGCATCCATGGCTGGGCACTCACCAGTCATTTATTCTCTATGCTTTGCCTGGTTATGCATTGCTGCAGTCATTTATGCAAAGAAGGTCCTCTGATCAAAGCTGATTCCAGCACTATTCAATGGCACAAACACAGTCATTTAGAAGATAATTTTCAGGCCTATCATGTCAGTTTAGCAAAGCAACAGCAAAAATTTCCTCACTAGGGCCTATGATCTTCCCAGTTGTCTGCTTTTGACCACTTTTACAGTACTAAATATGAACTCCCACCAGTGAAGTGGTCATCAAATACAATCAGGTTGGTTATCTCGTTAACATATTTGTTACATATGCTCATCTTTCCTAGTCAGTTGAACTGTCCCACGTAGGATCCATGGCTGAGGAAGACAGCTCACCACAACTCTGCAGCAGTAGAAATAGCTCCTCCTGACACTCTGAGGGATAAACAGAAAAAGGAGCTTTCAGCCCAGCGCCAGCTGTATTCGCCCATGTCCTGTGACCAAGGCATATGGTCTCCTCAGTAAGAAAGTCTTGCCAACTTCTTACGGTGTGCAACTTTGAGCAATTGAAATTGCCTATACTGTCTTGGTGGGTCCTCAGGAGTGTCTGCACCTAAAACCTCATAGAAAAGTAGCCCTACGTGGCAGTAAGATTTTCATTTAAAAACCTGTGTCTTCTTGGAACAAGCGTACACATCTATACATCTCCTTTCAAAATCCTTTTATTTTAATTTTTCTTCTGATTAGCTTACCCAGTAATAGATGTTCCTGTCATATTTTTTATTCGTTATTAGTTTTGATTGTGTTAGTTTCTTTTTGAGTCATGTAGTCTAGGCTGGCCTGTATTTTGATATATAGTTAAGGCTGCCTTCAAACTCAGAATTCACTTTTCTCTACTTCCAAAGTATTTGGATTGTTGGACATATCTCACTCATAAGACCTTACCATTTTTTTTATTGTTGACAAACATGTTTTCTCATGTTTAAAGAGTCATGAAATCTTTAAAAAATGATGGAGCAATCATATTTACAAAGGAATGCTATAGTCATAATTTCTTCAATTTAAAGTTATTAATTTAAGTTTGCATAGTAATGAGTAGATTATTATGTATCAGAGAATAGTTAATGAGGATAAATTAGAATGTGAGAAGGTCTTTGCCCTCCCCACATTTGCTCCTCTATGTATAGTAATTTCCTTATATGTGTAAAATAATATAGACACACGTGGAGTATTTAAATTTTCTTTCCTATCACAATGTTGCAGCAAATACTCAAAGCTACTGGTCTCATGTGTCTGCTCCTACCACTCAATGTGTCCTTTAATACAGTAGACAGGCTGGCTGCAGGAGTCTCATCAGAGCATGGACTTATCATTGCACTCAAAGCAAAGCCAGATCTGCGTGCTGGCCGGAAGCTGTGAGTTAACTATATGAAAGTACGTGCCTTCCTTGACCTCACCTCCAGTCTTGCTCAGCTACACTGATGACCTTGGTATTCATTCAGTGTAGCAGACAAGATCTGCTTAATTATCTTTTTTATACTTGCAGCTTTCTGTGTGGAATATGTGGTTCTCAAGCCATTGTGAGTTTCCCCACTATTTCTCAAGGTTTTTTTTTCCAGGTCTTTTTTTTTTAATTTATTTATTCTTGTTACATCTCAATGGTTATCCCATCCCTCGTATCCTCCCATTCTTCCCTCCCTCCCATTTTCCCCTTATTCCCCTCCCCTATGACTGTTCCTGAGGGGGGATTACCTCCCCCTGTATATGCTCATAGGGTATCAAGTCTCAAGGTTTTTGTAAAATGTCATCCGTAAACTTTACTTGCCCATCCTTTTTTCAATGGATCGTGTCCTCAACCCTCTCTAACTACAACCCCAACATCATGTTTTGCTTGTGAACACTTCCTTATCTGTATGCTGTGTATAATTTATATGCTTTAAATATCTGTGTTTTCTTTTTTACTAGGAAGAGACCAAGATCTGTCCTTACTGCTTCTTCTCTGCATAAGCCTACACTCCTAGAACTAAAAGACAAAACCACACATTGGAGAAAAACCTTCTTCAACAAATGGTACTGGACAAACTAGATAGCTATATAGTCTAGAATTAAACTATATTTCCCTGTGCTCAAAACTTGGTTCCAGATGGATCAAGAACCTCAATATAAGGCCCTGAATCTGTCCTCAGAGGACTTAGGAGATACACTTACCTGCATAGGCATAAGCAACAACTTTCTGATTGGCCTTCTGATTTTTCCCATGGAATGGACGACTTTAACTTTATTTGAGTTTCTCTTTTAATGATGACATTTCTCATTGTCTTTTTTATCATATGTTCTTTTCCACTTGGCTTTGATCTTGTACACTTCGTATTGGACACCAGGTCCAAAGGCAGATTTGCCTATAGTGACTCTACCCATTTGTGTTTTACATGTACCTCTTACATATTCCTGAACTTTCCTCCGTGTTCTTTCTGTGAAGAAGAGATACGTGACTGACATACTGTGGATTCTTATCTAAAATCTTAAATAGCTTAGAGATTATTTCAAAATAATACCTCACAGCATTCTCAAAGGACGTTAGCACCACATGTTCTCAGAAGGAACGAATTGGCATCCTGTTCAGATACCCTGGAACACATATTTTGTTTATCCTGCGGTAAAATAAAGTATATTTTACATTATAAGGAATATTTGTAAATTCTTTCAGAATTGTAGCACAACATTCTGAACACATTTATGCCCTCACCTCCTCCCCTCGTTATCCTCTCAAACACTCCCACCCTTACACCCTAACTCTGAGATGGTTTTTTTTATCTTATTTCTAGATCAAGTCCAATTTGTGTTACCCAGCTGAGGAATGGGCTCTGCTCTGGGGTCAGCCTATAAGTGTCAACTCATCATCAGCATCAGCAACAATGACAGCAACGACAAAGCAAAACAAACAAACAAACACAGGCTTTTTCTCTGACAGGAGCCACCAGATGTGCACAGTTCTTCTGCACGTGGTGGGGTTTCGTCTTCAGCTCTGTGCTGAGATTTTTGTCCGGCAGGTGTTTGCGCAAGCTGCTATAACCAATGAGAGTGTCCGTCTTCCCTCGCGTGTCTGGAAACCACTGTTTTATGAACTTACCAACCACATCTGGCTCTCACAGTCTATCCGTCCCTTCTTCTGAGTCTTAGAATGAGACACGAGTGTCCCGTTTGGGGTGAGCAGTCAACATTTATTTGGTCTCTGAATATCTGCCATTTACTGCAAGAAGAGGTTTCTCAGATGAAGGTTGAAATATGCTCTGATCTTTGGGTACAGCAAAAAAAGTCATTTATTACTTTGCTAAATAGACATAAAGTATGTAAATATTTTTAAAGAATTTTGCTAAAATATAGTCTCCCGTGCTTTATCCTACTCTCTTAATAGCTAAACACACCACATCTTCATAGAGCCAGACTAGCTATCACTACTTTGATTTTTCCCAAGGTCTTTCTTCATTTAATAGGCTTGAAACATGGATTAACATTTACGGATTCAATCCCAAGCACTTGCCAGAGGTGAAGGAGAGCCCAGAGTGAGTTTTACATGCCAGTCAGAGTCTAAGGTGTATGGAAATTCCCCGCTGTGTATGTCAACTTATCCACTCCATAGGTCATTTCCCACATGGCTGCTGATGTTTAAAGAAGGCATTTCCACTTCAAATATTTCATAGACAATGGGAAAAATGATGTGGCACTAATATTGTGTTCTTTACCCTGCTGTGGAGGGTTGAATAGAGTCTATTCAATAGTAGTGCTCTTTTGAAAGGAGAGTCTTCTCTGCCCAGGCTTCATGGGTAACTCCAAGGTCGTGTTTGTTTTCTTCTTTCCAAGCTGTAGACTTGAGGGATTCAGAATTGACTCACCATAAAAGTCAGAAGAGCTCCCTTCAATTTGTTGATTCTACACACTTACTGCCCCCAGCCATGCGAGAGTCTGGGTTCTACTTCTTCCCTTCTAATCAATTGCCTCTCAATTCCCCCTTGCTGCTTTGTAAAGATTCTAGCCCAAAGTCCTTGGGAAAAAAAATACTAGACTTCATAAAAGCATTTCTAGTATCACTTTAATTTCACCTATTTTCAAACTATTTGTTTAAATTCTCCTCTACTTTCCTCTCTAAAAATAAATAAAGGACACAGTTAAATTTTCATTTCTGAAGTATTCTTATTCTCTCTATTAATTTAACATGGTATAAAAGCATTATGCATGATTGTGTGGCGATGATAGAAATAATGGTAGTGACACAGAGAGAAAAATGAATTAAGATATGGATCCCTGTTTGATATATATGAGTGAGTAGATTTTTCACCTGAGCGGGGCTTAGCTGATATTGTTAGTTTTCAATTGAATATAGTTATTCACTTAAGAGAAGAATATTATTAATACTCAAAATAGATTTGTTTTGCTGGAGATAGCCTAGAGGGGTCTTTTGACCTCCTGTTACACAGTCAGATTTACCCATATGTGCATATCTGTGTTTGCCATAGCCATCTTTATAGAGAAATAATTAGGAAAGATTCAGAGAAGCCCTGGAATTAGTCTGGTTTTGATTTTGTTTTGTTTTGTTTTTACTTTTGTTTTGTTTTGTTTTTTTACAATATCTACTGAAGATGAGCTGTGTCAAAAAATTTTGGTTTAACTGATCTGTCACAGTTTACTTGGACGTAGAGTTACTACTAGATTTTTAAAGTTAGAGGTGATTTATGGAGTTCTAGTTGATACACTAGCTGAGCCAAAGTGCTTATAGCTATCTACCAAAGGGTTTTAAAACCTCAACACACACACACACACACACACACACACACACACACACACACACACA
>OU015749.1:10644823-10663993 GCA_907169655.1 Acomys percivali
ACACACACAAACACACATGGATATATATGTTTTATGTAGCCAATATATATTAAGTCATGCATTAGAGACAAACCTCAATGACATAGGATGGATGGACCCATGAAAGAATCTTCTAAGTGAAAAACAGCAAGTAGAAATATAATATTTGGTAGACCTTGTAAACTTTGCAGGTAAACTTGATTCCTTAGAGGACCACATTCCTTCCAAAGAAGCTATCTGCTTTGTACATTCTCACAGTGTTCTCCACTCTGAAATTTCCCCTTCCCTTAACAAAGAGGGAAGCAGCCACAGCAACTATAGTCAGGGGCATTACCATCGAAGGTTAGGGTCATGGAACACACATCACGGGGGAAGTAGTTCAACAGGAGGACTCTGAAGCTGTGCCCCAGAGCGTGACTCCACAGCTCTGTGATAGGACCAGCAATCTGAGATCAACAGGCCCTCCAGGAAGACTTGGGACCGTTCACATTGAGAACTGACCACCTGAAGCATCCATTGGCCCCCAGACTGCACGTGGCTGGCACTAGAGTGGTTCTAATTCAGTTCAGTTAGTACCCGCCATAGGTCAGATTGGGAAGCAGAGGAAGGTGTGACAGACATGAGAAAACTTCACAAGACAATGGGCTGCTAATTAGTGGTGAGCCTTACAGTGTCTGGCCAGCTCTCATTGTTTCAGATATTAAAAAGCAAATAGAGTAAAAGGACAGTGTTTTTCTTAAAAGCATTAAATTCCATCCAAAGAAACCATGTTTTTTTTTTCTTTTAAATGTATGTAGTGGTTGACAGAGGTTTTTAATCCCAGTACTGGACAGACAGATGAAATGAATCTCTGAAGCAAGCTGGCCAGCTGACCTAGACAACCACTTGGCATGTTGTAGGCCAAAAAGAAGTGCTTCTCAAGTGAAGGAGGAAATTTACCGAGATTGTTCCCTGGCTTCGTGTATATATGCATATATGCCTACACACACACACACATGTACCTACAAATATATGCATACATAAATGTATGGCATGCTCAAAACGGATATCAAATTAACGTAGCAGCAAAATATTAGTTTTCTAAGTACAGTTTGAGCAGGATTTTTTTTTTTTTAAAGAAAAGCTATTTGGCAGTTTCATATATTTACGTAGTAAATTTTGTTCATTTCAGCCCATCTTCACATACTCCTGCATCATTCCTTCCCCACTGCTATTGGACTCCTTCTTATCAACAAGTCTCTGATCTTCATGGCTCCTTTTCACATGTGGCTCTCTGGGGTAAATTAGAATCCCTTGCCTAAGCGTGAGTAGAAGGTTCTTACTGGAACCAGGATCACTAATCCATGGCTGCGCCACTGAAAAAAGCGATATTCCCTCCATTAACTGCAAATATTTCCTTAGAGGAAGGCCTGATTCGCCCCATTTTCAGTCCTGCTGAAATGCTGAGGCATCTAATCTTGGCAAGCCTTGTAGAGCAAGTTCCTGAGTGTTATGCCGTGTCCAGAAGGCGCCTATATGCTGCATATCTCCATATTCTCAGGGGTTTTGTTGGTTGGTTTGTTTGTTTTTGTTTTTATTCTTTCTACCCGTCATCCCCTTGTGTTCCTTGTGCCTTGCAAGGAGTGATTTGTCTGTTTCACTTCAGGTAGAAATCTCTACTATCACTTATTCTTAGTACGTCGGCCAGCTTTGGATGTCTGCTATGATCAGGAGCTTTGTCTGATGGAGCCTGGTCATAAAGTTAACAATATGAGTACATACCAGGGTATTTGGAAGGCATTTTGATCTTCTAGCTCTGTTTGCAGGCAGATGTCAGAATGCTTTTATATCTAAGTGTTAAAGTGGTTGCTCCTATAGTTTTATAAGTAACACATTCTTGATCTGTATCTTGAGTCTGGACTTGACTTAGCGAAGAGAGAATGTGGGCTGTACAAATAGTTAAATTACTTATCACCACATATAGAAAACGACTCTAGTGACCTGCAAGTCCTGCTTTTTATAGCACGGAAAGGGAAGTGCTCAGTGGTTGCTGGAGTGATTGTCAAGTATTGTTGCACACAGTAGGCTTTTTACAAGCAGTGATTTTAAAAAATACTGTATATTTGCTTACATTTTGGGGACCCCACACTACTCATCTCTATCCCTACTCAAAATCTATGAGCAAAGTTAGGGCTACAGAGGTCCTTTAATTTGCTGAAATTCTATCCCCCAGTGTGTGCTTTTAGCAGTTCTCCTGGGATCCTGGTGTGTCCGTGCAGTTCCACAGACCAGTACCTTCTCATTAGCCTTTCCACATAGTCAGCCCAGAGCCCATGGACTCCAGCTGCCAACTCACTTAGCGGGTCACACTTCTGTTCTTGGTGTCTGATTAAGTTGTCAGTGGCCCAGGCTGAGTCCTGTGGATGGAAGGCAGCCTCCTACAGGAGTGTTTACAACCCATGCCATTTTAATTTACTTTGGGAAGAGCTAACTGCACCCACAATATGTTTTTTCCAATCTTATGTCATATCCAGTTACTCAGGGCAAAAATTGCTAATGTTTGGCTGCTCTGGGATTAGGTAAATAAAGCTTAATGTGGCCACTGTTTAGCTTCATCAGCTCACCTTGATGAGAATACCTGTGTGTTCATATCTATATGTGTTTCCTCTTTTGGGAGCCAGCTAATAATAAGGCAGGATTTATTTTTGAGGGAAAAAAAGAGAGAAGCTGTAATATCTTTGGTGAGCTACATTCACCCCAAGGCATTTATCATAAAATGCACTTTGTTTCTGATTACATCATTCTGACAGCCAGGATAGGAAGCAACTATGTTGGGAAATTGTCAGAAACAATCTCAAGTGAAAACGGTAGTTCAATTCCATTTGAATGTCAACAATAAAAACACAGGAAAGCCTTCATGAGCAAATGTTCAAACTTCAGGGGAAAAATAATCAAAGGACCGGTTATTCCTATGTACTCGCCTAAAGATCCATAACATTGTTTGATGTGCACATGCAATTGAATGTAACCTTCTACAAAGCTAAAATGATCAGAACAAGAAAACTCACCATTTGAAATATTTGGGGGAAAAAATAAGTTTTCTATCATCTCTTTATCTGAAACCTTTAAAGAATAACAGTATCCCTGAAAAATACAGAAGAAGCACATTTTCAGATATATATGGAACATATATATATATATATATATGTATATTACACATATGGAAAATTTTTCCAGTGTCCTTCATGTTGTAATAGAAAAAGAAGAAAGTATGTCAGAGCTATTGGTCTCCTTTACTAGAACAGGGTGCAAAATGTAAATCAAAGAAAATAAATATGACAACTGTAGATCATCAATCATTTCTAATGACCACTCTTATTTTAACCATGAGAGAATAGAGACACAGTGGGAAGAAAGTCACAGCTGACCTTGTAAGGCAGTTGGACCAGATGAAGCAGACTCCCAAAGGCCTATTCTTTCTGAGAGTTTGCCACTGGCTTGTATGGGGTTTTTATTTCTGTTGTGTCCTGGCTATACATTTTTTTTAAAAAGAAAATAATGGCATGCAGCCCAGCAGGGGTGAGATGTGATTAGACCCAAGTAAAGTATTGATGAAAACAGGAGACATGTTCGAAATGACATGACATTTTGAATGAGCGGCAAATGTGGACCCTGGCGTGTTTGGCTTTGTGTTTGTTCTTGTTTCCTTGATTCTTAAAGCATTTCTTTTCAGTGGAAAATGAGCTTTCCTGAAACAGCTAACAGGATGCTCCATAGGTCACATGCTATTTCCAGGACCTGGGAAGAACAGCGTGTGTTGTGCATGAAGCACAAAGCATCATTTCTGAATCACTCGACCCCTGGAAGCTTGGCTCAAGCTATTACCTTTGATTCTACGTTTTAGTTGTTATTAAGTTCTTGCTTTATTGACTACATCTCTGGCTTCTGTACCAATTGACCTTGATTCACCCACCCATAATCCCTCCTTGAACATTCAAACCATTGTAATAGGCTAATCAGCCCAAGCCTTCTATTGCCTGTTGGGCTAGAGCTCAGTCCTGTAATTTCGTTTCATCTCAAACAATTCAAACCAAGAAGAGATGTTTGTACTCTGCACAAAGCCTATGCAGGCCATTTTCATGGTACAATTTGCTGAAAACCCCACACCCTATCTGGTCTTATGACATAAATGCAAATAAATTTTTAGGCATGGCTTTGTGCCTCTTTACTTGATCTTTTAAGATATTTTGGGGAATTGAGGAGTTTGGGGATTGTATCGTTATGGAAACTGTTTATTATATGATTTAGCAGTGATAGTTCTGAGAATGTCATAGGAAAAATGTCTTTTCTGTTGTATCATGACCTAGCTCTGAGTAATAAAATGGTTTTTTTTACTAGCTGAAAAATTAGAGTAAAAAATTTTAATATGAAAGATATTAAGGGATCAAAATGAAAGAGCTGATGGTCTTATTTCTATAAAGCTCTCGTTCAATTACATTGATTCAGTGAACTAAAACACTGCATTTCCCTGTAAACAATAGTTTTCTAGTCTCATCATACTATGAGTACAACCATAGGTAGGGCCTTGTTTATTTTCCATGCTTCTTAGATTCTATGTGTTCCTAGCCTGATTCCTGTTTAGCATACTTAGAAATCATACCTACATTTCAGAAAGAAATAAAGAAATCAAATACATGTGGTGATTATATTAAATACCAGTATTACAGGTACTTCTGGGTCTATGGGTGCGTGTTCTCTATGGCCACTGCTGTAATAGGTAAGCATGGTAATGCTCTTACTTTAAACCTTTATTTCACAGACTCTGCCATCCATTCTATCTCCAACTAAAATATTTTTACTTCTGGAAATCACAGGCATTTGTTATTTCTTTGCCTCAAAAATAAGTCAAAGTGACCTCATTTCAACCACTCACATCACAATAAACAATAGGCGTTTACAACCATTGTGGACAAACAGAACCCAGAAGAAAATCTTCATCTGCTGCTATCACATTTTTTGCATGCTTTTAGCACATAAGCGTCTTCTTGGTATGTGTAAAATGCTGCATATGCACAGAGAACTTGTCAGCTAGAAAATGCCCGAGGCTACAGGCGTCACTGCAAAAGGATGTGTGTGAGCAGATGTTTATGCCCACCCTTCGTCAGCTGAGACATCACTGCACATTTGCCTAAAGAGTAAAAAGATAACAGCTGAACACATGCAGGGAGAACAATAGAAGACAGTGCTACCCAGACTGCTTCAGAAAATACAATCCAGAAGAGGTTACGAGAATGAGTCAGGAGAGTGATGAACGGCAAAGGGTTCATTCTGTATGTCTCTTGGAAGATAGTCTCTCCCAAAGGTTTACCGGTAACACATAAAGGGTTCCCTAATTTTCTTTCTCCTATCAGAGCCCGGCAGTAATGGGTCCCTGGTGCTAGGGTTCCATGAACCCAAGGCTAGAGACCCTTTAAAAAGAAGTCGAACTGGCATGACAGGGACAAAAGGAAGAAAATGAACATTTTACGGTGTGTCTGTAACTTTTAGGTTAAAAATAGTGCCGCCTCATTTACTGCTGTAACAGAATTGATTTCCCCTGCTTTTTATGTAGAATTGGAAATTGATGCATCACTATTCCTACTTCCACAGAGCTGGCACAGGAAAGACTCAGGTGTCTGCAGTTCTTCACTTGGCTGGACTGCTCCACCCTGACTCACCTCTGCAGATGTGGCCGTAAGTGCACAAGTTCTACAAGACAGGAACAAGTTAGATGAGCACAACAGGCAGAAGAAAGCTGAAAAGGCATCAGTTAGAGACCTGGGTGGTACCCTAAAGATGCTGTAGTGCTCAGACCTACATTAAGAAGGATGCTGGCTTCAGACTGCCAGCTGAGGTACTGGTGTGCATTTGCTCACTCCCCCCCCCCCCAAGCACACAGCAGCCCTCCTCGTAATACCTTGTAAGTTCATTCTCCCTGTTGAGAGAAAACATGTCCCAGAGGGTCAAAGTTCCGTGTGGCTTTCTATTACAAGAGCCTGGAATGGTAAACCAACAGATGGCTTCCATAGACAGATGTTTCCCTAATTGACTTTCTATTCTGTTCACTGTTACTCAGTATACTTACATTTGTATTTCATTTGCCTTCACAAACAGTGGCGTCTTCTCCCACTCCACCTTTAGTACTCTCATTGTGAATTCTCATCCATCTTCTACTGGTGCTACCTGTTCTAAATGACATATGACCTTCAGTCTTCTGCATCTTCCCTGAAACTGATGGTCCACCGTGTGTCCACCATCACCCCTAATGCAAATCTTCTGCTTTCACCAGTCACAGAAGTATTCTACTTGGCCACCTTTGACCCCTCCCCAACTTAAGACTTGCTTCCTAGCCATAAACAACATATTCTCCCACCCCCCCAACCATTTACAGTATCTCTACCCAAACTCTAAGTTTACTATTAGAATTAGTCATCACTAACAAAGATAGTGTCCGCACTATCCAGGTAGGTTGCATTGTCTACTCTTGCTCAGCTCCATCTCCCTATACTGCTGTAGGAATCATTTTTTTAAATCCCATGGATGATGACTGATGGCCTGCTTTTCTTTTTAAAAAACTCTCCTTTCATTTTCTAACCCTGACTGTGATGCCCCAGAGGTCAATCTTCTTAGGTAGATAGCAACTTTCAACTCACTGGGAGAAAAATTAATTTTAAAGTTAAAACCTGTGCATACTTAAAGCAAGGAAAGCAGTTTTTAAAAGCAGAGCCTTTTTCTGATAAAAATGAATATTAGCAATGACATAAAGAAAAGATTTCACCTGTGAGAGAAATTTATGAGATGAAAATATAAAGGAAGAAATGCAATGCCTGGGGCAGAGCTAAATTAAAACTCCAGGTAAAGAAAAATATCAGGGCAGCACCTCCTAAATTAAACTTAATTGAAATAGATTAAACTGAATTAAAATTGATTAGGTGAAGCCTGACATCATTATGAATTTTAATAATGATAATTAATAATGTTCATTGAACACCTGGTTGATATGGAATATAACAAAGTCCCTTCCCCTGAATTTATGGTCCACATTAAGGAGGTAACTAAGAGTGAGATGAAGGTTCTAGAGAGATGGTTCAGTGGTTAAGAGCACTGGATGCTCTTCTGGAGGACAGGGGTTCAATTCTTGCGCCCAAATGGTGGTTCACAGCCACCTGTTACTCCAGTTTCAGGTGCCTAACAGTAACTTATGCCCTCTGGGTACCAGGCACAGACAAGGCCCACAGTGTACATACCCATACACATAAAACAGTTTTAGAAAGAATAAACTGAAAATGTGACAGGAGACATAGGTTCAGGGAAATGAGTTCTAGAGAACTGACTGCATCAGGAGAAAGCATAGCTGAACTCATGAGTGTAAGCATCCACACATGCATGCATATGGTGTATTCATGTATGCATGTGCTTGTATACATGTCTGTATGTGCATGGAATTCAGAGGAGGCTGTTAGGCATCCTTTTCTATCACTATATTGTTCCTTTTGGGGCAGGATCTACCATGGAATCTGGATCTTGCCCATTCTTTGGGAAAGAGTCAGCCAGCAAGCACCAATACTCCTCCTGTCTCTAGTCTCCTTTAGGCTTCTATAAAAGAAAGAAAGAAACAAAGAAACAAAGAAGGGAGGGAGGGAGGGAGGGAGGGAGGGAGGAAGGGAGGAAGAAAATAACATGCATTTACTTTGGTTAGTATGTATATATACTTAAGGACATATTTGTGCAGGCATGCCTATGACATGGTACATCTGGAAGCCAGAAGACAATTTACAGGAGTCAGTGCTTTCCTTCTGCTGTGTAAGTCCCAGGAACTGGACTCAGATTGCCACTCTTGATGGCGAGTGCCTTAGCCTGCTAAATCATTTTGTCAGTTCTGGTCCTTTGTAAATAATTAGGAGAGGAATAAGTTTCTGGACCGTTACCATATCAAGTAGTTACTTGTAGAGCGGGAAATGATTGTTTTTGTTAGCATAGGAAACAAAGTTAGGTAAACACGTGGCTTAAAAAATCCCTATCAATTATAGGTGGCTTGTCGCTGTACTTCCTTCCTTTTTTCCTTTCTTCCTTTTTCTTCATTTTTCCCTCTTTTTGAGACATGGTTTCTCTGTGAAATAACCCTGGCTGTCCTGGAACTCTTTCTGTAGACCAGGCTGTCCTCAAAGTCACAGAGACCCACCTGCCTCTGCCTCCTGAGTGCTGGGATTAAAGGTGTGCGCCATCACAGCTGGGGTTGGAATCTCATCTCAGTGTGTAAGTGGTTAAAGTATGAAAAGTATTATATTGTAATCCAGCACATATATGTAGGCAATTATAAAAAAACATACAGGAAATGTGCCAAATATTCAGGGGGGGTGGGGTGGTGGTGTTGGGATCATGTATACGTTGTATTTTCTTTCTACTTTCTAAGTCTTTCACAGTGTTTGTTTTTACTTGTATCATTGTGTGAGAAACCAAAAGCAAATGAGATGAGGAATAAAGGTATGTGGCAAATCAAAAAAAAACAATCCCTATCAAAATACCTGCACAATTTTTAAAGATATTGAAAGATCAATTTTCAACTTCATGTGGAAAAAACAATAAACCCAGAATAGCTAAAACAATCCTGTACAATAAAAGATCCTCCAGAGGAATCTCCATACCGGCTCTCAAGCTGTACTATAGAGCAACAGTAATTAAAACAGCATGATCCTGGCATAGAAATAGGCTGGTTGACCATTGCAATTGAATTGAAGACCCAGAAATAAATCCACACACATATAGTTTCTTGATTTTTTTGACAAAGAAGCTAAATCTATTCAATGGAAAAGGATAGCATCTTCAACAAATGGTGCTGGTCTAACTAGATGTCTACATGTAGAAAAATGCAAGTAGATCCATATTTATCACCATGCACAAAACTCAGATCCAAGTGGATTAAAGACCTCAACATAAAACCAGAAACACTAAATCTGTTAGAAGAAAAAGTTGGGAAGAGCCTGAACTCATTGGCACAGAAAACAACTTCCTGAACAGAACACCAACAGCCCAGACTCTAAGGTCAACAATTAATAAATTGGACCTCATGAGGCTAAGAAGCTTCTCTAAGGCAAAAGACACTGTCAGCAGAACCAAATAGAAGGACTAATATCCAAAATACATAAAGTGCTCAAGAAATTAAACACAACCAAACCAAATAACCTAATTAAGAAATGGGGCTCAGAACTAAACAGAATTCTCAACAGAGGAATATCAAAGGCCTGAGAAGCTGTTAAAGAGATGCTCAATGTCTTAAGTCATCAGAGAACTGCAAATCAAAATGACTCTGAGATTCCATCTTACACACATCAGAATGGCTAAGATCAAACATTCAAGTGACAGCACATGCTGGCAAGGATGTGGAGAAAGGGGAACAGTCTTTCATTGATGGTAGGAGTGCAATTTGTAAAACCACTTTGGAAATCAATCTGGTGCTTTTGCAGAAAACTACCTCAAGACTCAGCTATTCCACTCCTTGGAATATACCCAAAAGATGCTCCCCTATACAGCAAGGACGTTTGCTCAACTATGTTCACAGTAGCCTTACTAGTAATAGCCAGAATCTGGAAACAACCTAGATGTCCGTCAGTCGAAGAATGGATAAAGAGACTGTGGTACATTTACACTATTGAGTATTATGCAGCTATTAAAAACAAGGAAATCTTGAAATTTGCAGGCAAATGGATGGAACTAGAAATGATCATCCTGAGTGAGTTAACCCAGACCCAGAAAGATACACATCGTATATATTCACTTATAATTGGACACTAGCCCTACAGGGATGTCTTCTGAGAGTCTTCATTTAGCCAGGGATCAGGATAGATGCTGGGACTTGCTATTGGGACTCCAAGTGAGAGAGGTATGGGAGAATGGGGAAATAGAAGGATCCACAGGGTCCGAAAAACCTTTAAGAAGACTATGAAGCTTGGTGGATCAGGACCCAGAGGGATCTGCTCAAACTACTATACCAACCAAGGACAATACATGCAGCAAACCTAGAACCCCTATTCAGATCTAGCCAATGGACAGTACATTCTCCATAGTTGTATGGAGAGCAGGGACTGACTGACATGAACTCTGGTGCCCCCTATTTGACCACTTCCCCTTGGTGGGGAGGCCTGGTGGCACTCAGAGGAAGGGGAAGCAGGCTACCAGGAAGAGACCTGATAGGCTGTGATCATGGTAAGGGAGGAGTTCCCCTTCTGTCACAGGGGATGGGAATAGAGTGAAAGAGGAAGGGAGGGGGGAACTAAAGGAAGTTACAAGCAAGGGATAACAAATCAGATGTAATCCGAATAAGTTATTTAAATAAAAAATAACGAACATCAACATAAAAAAAAACCTCCAGAATATATTATTTCATTAGTGAGGCATAAATAATCAAAGAATATATAAACAGCACTTTCCTGTATATTTACAATAACTTAATTTTTCTAATTACTTATCAAGTTATATATTTGCACCTAGGTCTTTATTCTGCTTTACAACAATTGTTATTGGAGTTAGGTTTTGATGCTGTTTACCAATTTTCCCAACAGTGATTTTAAAAGAATGGTTTAAAGTCAAGTTGAATTATTTCTCTTTTACGCAGAGCACAATGGCAGTTCTGAGAGTCTTGTGAGCCGCAGTAGCACCTAGGCTTGACGTCAGTTGGATTTCAGAAAGTTACTTTGAAAACCTAAGCACACATGCTTTAGTGTGAGGTCATAATTTTAAGAGATAAGGCTAAACTTCCTGGAAATAGACGTTTTACCCGTGCTGCTCCCTGCTTCTTTTGTTAAAAAGATTCCCTTTGCTGCTAGAGATGGGGTACGGTCTGTACCTGGATCGGCTTCCTCTCTTCAGGCACGTTGGAGAGGAGACGTACCCTACCAATCATTGCCTTTTCACCGATGGTTCTAAAGCTATTCCTTGGCAGGGGGGAGGGGCTGTTAGTGGTTTATTCATTGCAGAATTGCAGGTGTCAATCATTGGTTCAGGGAGAATATGTTCTTCTTCTAAAGGGAAGCTTTCAGTAAGCCAGCTAATATAATGGCTATGGCCTGGTGGAGTTACGATGGCCAGAGCTGTGGTTCTGTGACAGCAGCACTTCCTTTGAAGATGTGCAGCCCCTCTCCACACAGGATCCCTGAAGAGCTCTGTAAAGATGGGAGGTTTTCCTTCACTATCAGAAGGGTGCACAGCAAACACAGCAGGACTCCTCAGAACAGGGAACCACTGCGTAAATCAGAAGTGGAAAGCACCAGCCAAAATGATGTGACTTTAGATATGTAAACCTTGAGTGCCTGGTTCTCCTTCCCATGACAGTGCAAGGATGACAAAGGGTTTATATTAGTAACAAATATCTAATTTTAAGAGACAATCTAGAGGACCTCAGAGTTGGTGTTGAGTTTTTACATCCTGTATCAAAAGCAAATCCTAAGAAAGAAAACTAGATGACAAGTTGAAGTTCCATGATATTAAGAATATAATACTATATGAAAGGATAAAAAATAAACCACCGACCAGGGCAAAACAGTCACATGACAAGTATCTCATTAAAATAAGAGGTTTCAAAATATAAAGTGAGCTCTTGAAACTTACCAATAAGAAAGCAACTCTATTTTATTTTGTTTTATTTTATTTAGTGTTCACTGACAGTGAGTTATTTTTTAACTTATGTTTACATTTAAATTTATTTTTAAAAATTTATTCACATCCCTCTCGTAGGCGCCTCCCTCTTCTCCTCCCAGTCCTACCCTTCCTCTTCCTCCCCTCTAGTCTTCAGAGTGTGTAGCTCTTCTCCCCTACCAACTGACCACAGCCTATCAAGTCTCATCAGGATTGCCAGCATCTTCCTCCTCTTTGGCCTGGTAAGGCCCCCACCAGTTTAAACTGGGTAGAATATTTCATTGAGGAAGACGCACATAAAAGACACATATGAGCAACATGTCAAACAATATAAGTCACCGGAGGCTGTGAAAAAAACATGGAGACCCCACTGCGCATCTGTGAGGCGAGTAGAGACTCCAAACATGGACAACTTTGAATCCAGGTGAGGAATGTGAAGTAGAGGGAACTCTCACTCAAACTGAGTGGTGAAGCCAAAAGGAACAGCTGATCCAGATGGCAACTGGTCCATACACCATGATGCTGCAAGGCTACCTGTGCATTGGGCAGCCATGTTCTCAGGTATTTCCAAAAGTGGATTGAAAACATATGACCAGAGAAAAATGTGTACATGAGCCTTTACTGAAGCTTTCTGGATAATAGCCAGAATTAACACTTGGAAAACAATCAATATATCTTTCAATATGTGAATGGCTGCAGTATAGGAATGCAGTGGAATTTCATGGTGATAGGAAATGGCCATTTAACCATAAACATGTATCTAGGAGCAATAACTGCCTAGTGCTTATTGAAAATAGCCAAACCGAAAATGATACAAGTGATGCAATCCCAACTGCATGACTTTCCAGGACATGTGAAGAAAAATCTGTGCCCCAGTCATTGGTGCATCAGGTGGACAAATAATGGCTCACAGGAGGGTACTGGGGCAATGGGACTATCCCTTGTGATGTGTAATACATAATATTTTGCACTTAGAAAAACCTACAAAAATGGAAGTAGCAAAATAATAAACTATAATGGTGTCAATTAAAGACTTTAGAGAATAGTAATGCATCAGTATCAATTCATCAATAATAACATATGTACCATACTCATTCAAGATGTAATAGAGGAGGCTGGGGTCAAGGAATTTATGAATTTGTGGAAATATGCAATTTACTGGATTTTTTTCTCTCTGAATCTACTACTGCTGTAAAACGTACAACATAGTAAACATACTATTGGCTTCAATACATTCAGAAATGCAATATCACCACATCTAGTATTTGTGGGAATCTTCAAACCATCAACAGAGCTGAGGATTTTATTTGTCTGCAGTAAGAAAAATTAACACAGGTGATATGTTCTCTGATAAAAACTCATTATTTGGTCAAAGAGAAAATTTTGTTTCTCTTCATTTCTTTTTCTTTTTCTTTCTTTCTTTCTTTTTTTTTCCCCCCAAACAACAGGAAACCATTCTGTTTGCTGAAATGAGTGCTTGCCTAAAGTTTTTACTGACTGATTATCTGGGTAATTAAGGCATATATGTCACATGAACATATTTTGCATAAAGCTTCTAACCAAGCTAAGTGCTGTCACTATGAAATTGATAGTTGATTGAGACAGAGTATCTAAGATGCTCAAAACACCCAATATCCAACCCTAAGCAGCAAAGTCAAGAGAAAACTGTTAGTTAGCTTTCTGTTGTTCTCAGTGCAGCTTAGGCTTTCTGGGAGTTTTATCTGAGTTTGAAAAGTCAAAAATCAATTGGTAGACTTAGCAACACAAAGACCCTGCAAACCTCAGGAGATGGTTCCTTACAATGAAATGAACAATGAGGTGATAGAACTCAGATGCACATCGGGCACAGTAAATTAATCAGGTTGATGTTTTTCCCTATTCATCTGAAGGTGGATCATTGATATGTGTTAAATGAATTGACTCCCCGATCTACAATTATTCAGAAAATAACAGGTGAAGACTGTAATTTTTGATATGTTGCTTCTGTAGTATCCCTAGAGTCTGCTAGCCATATCGAAATATGACACATGAAGTAAAATAGCACATGAAAGGCATGTAGAATAAGTAGACATCACGTCGTGTCCACATTCCATTAGTAAGAATTGTGCTCATTAAGTACAAAAGAATCTGCAAACCATGAAGACAAAGTGAGTGGATATGTTGCGTACACATAAGTACATGTCCGCGTATGTATGACCAAATGCTTTTGTTCACTCAAGAAAATAACTAGTGCCCATAGTGGTATTATAGCAGTAGACTAGATGAAAGTGATATAAATTAATTAGCTAAACAAGAAAGAACATTTTACATGGCAACATAACATGTGTTAAAAAATCTGATTAACACAAATCTCTGTAGCTTAGATGAATAGACACACACACACACACACACACACACACACACACACACACAGGAATACTTGTTAGGGTAAAGTCACTAGAATGCACAGGTTTCCTTCACAACTTCGTGGGGAGACATCACACATCACACACTATTTTTCTAAGTTCCATCATATTCTTCCCCTCTCCCAAGAGAGCTAATTTCTTACTGCACTCTTGAGTCATGACAGATAATTAGGAAATCTGGTCAGGCTTTTGTGGTACCACATTTCTGCACTTTTTATATTGTTATAAAATAGCTTCAGGGGAAACACACATACAAAAAATGTATAATAAGGGTAAGAGTGCATTAGTCTAAAGTATAATTTTATTGTTTTCCATCTGCTGTAATTATGAAAATAAACTCTTTCATACAAAGATCAGCAGGATAAGTCATCAGAAAGATGTTTTGTCTACCAACAGATCTTGTTCTGCATAAATACAAACACCTTGTCTGTATGGCTTTTTTCTTTCTAGTCCCTTTAGGAGTGAAGTCATTGCAATCTTTCCATTAGAAGAGTTACTCTTCCCCCAAAAAACCAAACATAGCTTCAGGGAATGGTATTTGTTTCAGCAAACTCATTCCTGCATATGGGACTCAGATTTGCATTTTCACGTATTTCCAAGGTGACAGAAAAGGCGTGATTTTAAGAAAAGAGCAATTTGCATATCGTGGTTTTCAGGATGTAGTTTCTCTCCAGATATTGAGTAAGCAGAACGTGTGCACTTTGTATAGAGAGTGTTAGCGTGCCCGGAGAGCATCCTTCGACTAAATCATTCAGCAGCAAACCCAATGAGGAAAAGTAGGCTCTCTTTGTCCCTGTGCTTAGACACCCACAGTACATAAGGTACTGAATGCTTTCATTATACTTCATGTTCTAATTATTTTCAAACTGGATGGTGAGTTCATCACGTTGAAGAGAACACACATGACTGAGTTCCCTCAATTGCTATCATCTCCTACTTGAAGATGAAGACTAATGGCCATTGAAGATGTAAAAAAAATAATCAAAGCTAATAATTTTTCTAAGAATTATATTAATATTCCCCTTACAATTTTAATGTGGATTCTCCATCCTATTAAAAATAATCATACAAGGATGATTCCTAGGGAATTGTTTCCAAGTCTCTTAAAAACCTGTAGTTTGAAGACATGTGGGGAACTGCCTCTCTCAGAAACTCATTAATTTTAAGAATACAAGACACAGCTTTTTTAAAAATACAACTACGATGTAGCACAGCACAGAGAAGGAGGAAAGGCGTCCCTTGGTTCTCAGCTTCCTCCAGCTGTAACAAGATGTATGAAGGCACAGTATTGCTGCTTTGGATGCTTTACACAGGAGAGCGGTGGTATGACCATTCTAGTTCCTGTGCCATGAGGGCCCCACCAACTGGTGACAACTGAGTCACAGAGTTCAAGTGAGCTCATTGTCTAGCAGGTGGACATCTCTAGAGCACTGTCAATCTCTCTCTCTCTCTCCCTCCCTCCCTCCCTCACACTCACACCCCATCCCTAATAACCCTAGAATTTGGGTTGTACACTTTCGTCTTTCCATGTCTTTCAGTTTGAGGTAATTGAGCAGTGAATGGCATAAGTGCTTCTCCAGCAATATGAGGTCTGAAATCAGTTTCCCAAGGACTGTTTATATGTGGAGAGAGTGGACAAGGAAAACCTTAACTGGTATCAAGCAGGAGCTGTACAGAAAGCCTGAAACTCCATCTCTTATTTGTTGAGTTCTATTCATTAGCAACAAAACTGATTAATTGGATAATACCTTAATCCCATTATGTGTTTTTATAATCAGAACCTTGCAACTTACTACATTCAATTTTATGGGCTTGGTTGCCTCATGTGCTTTTTAAATTTTTCCCTTTGATGCAGCACCGCATGTTTGAAAACCTAGGAGCACAGGATGGATCTCAGAGAATGATAGGATTCTACAGAATCTCCCATCTCCTGCCACTCATGTCACAGTCTCTCAGAACAGAGGAAAACATCAGTTCCTCAGACCTGAGAATGCATTGAGGAACAAAAATAAGATCATCATATATATGAAAGCAAAGTAATTACCATATGATCAAAGTAAGTCCAAGGGACTGACAATTCTACATGATGCTAAATTCATTTTTGAAAATATGATAATCTTCAAATTGCACAAAGAGCTGAGTGGGTATATTATCAGTTTATATGACATGTTTTATGTGAGATTTGGAAGAACAAAAAGCATACAATATTTATACAGGACGGGTATTACTATTACTGCTATTAGAATTGAAGACAATTCGCTGGAGATTAATTCTTATTTGAGTGTTGTAAATGAAGACTTTTTCAGTGGGTAGTGGGAAATTGGCAATATTTGCAGATGGGGAACAGAAATGGAAGAGTACATGATTGGGTCAAGTCCATGAACTGGAATAGCTCCTGGGTGACTGTAGGAAAAGAGAAGAAAATAAAATTGTCTGATACATAAGGATCAAACTACAGACAAAACAAATCACCTGTAGATACTATAAAATCAGTCTGTCACTCATGTGTTCATTAGCTTATTCTGGTGAATAAGAAGGATCATCTAATATCTTATAGTAGGTACATAGTTTAGGAAGTTTTAGTAGTTTAGGAAGGTTATTTTTTTATTCTGTTTTCTTAAGCAATAAGAGAAGGAAATGTGATAACAACAGAAAACACTCATTGATTTCTTACCGCTGTGTTGGGACTCTCCCAAACACCACACAGTCTGCAGCAGCACAGGGGTGTCAGAAGAGTCAATGTATTATGGGCTTGGAAAATCTCGACACTTTTATTTTTGAGAGATAGTCATTTACACTCACGTTTCTCTCCTTAAATTGTCACTTGTTTCAACCAGAGTTGCCAGTCTTCTCTTCTTATCATGCTCTGGTTCTCATTGTCAGGTATCCCCAAATGCTTCTGCATACTTTTTACACTTCTCTGTTCCGATTTCCAAGATGTAAATGTGGGGTTTTTTTATTTGCTCATTTTTCAGAACAAGTCTAACTTTTTTCCTATTATAAGACTATAATGCCTTAAACATCTGGGGGGTGGGGGCATGAAAAAAATAGGACATATTTTCCCATGAGTGCCTGTCCACAGCTAACCACAATTCACAACTCTGCAAGGAAGCCAGCCACTCATCATGCCACAGACAGAATTCAGTGCATCACAAGCTTGCGAATGCATCACATGCATAGTGTCCGTATTGAACTTTTTATTATTCAAAGTTGACAGATAAGTTGTTGCAAAGTTTGGCCTATGTGAATCCACACAAGTCTGTCTGTGTGGTCTCACTTTACATAGCATAGTCAACTTCAGCCATCGCCCTCTACCTGACAACATCAGCAGTCCGGGTGAATTGTAAAGACAGCATATGTTTGTGAGCACTGTGTTGGTCCTTCACATAGCAGCATCCCAGCCATGGCCACAGCAGGCTAGGTGTCTGCGTTTCCTTCTGTGGATTTACAGTCATGTTAGACAGCTATAAAGAGAGTGAATTGCCAAAGTTTAACTTATTTCTCTCCCACAGCTCTTTGCTAATCCACCTAGTCTCCAATACTGTGTCGACAATAACTTCTGTTCAGCATTCTGATTGTAGTAGACACACAAAGAATTATTGTTCAAGACTGCATAATAAATGGGGCTGTGTTTTAGATTTATTTTAATAAATGATGTAACAGTTTTTTTCCTCATAAATACGTGAAAACATTTGAATAAACTAACTTAGGAAATGTCATTCCAGCATGCATGTGGTAGAGGCAAGGGGATCATGAGTTCAAGGCCAGCCTGGGACACATCGTTAATTCTGGAAAATCTGGATGATGATGTCAGAACCTACACCTTGCCCCAACCAAATACCTCAAGCCAGAAAATAAAATAAACAAGTTGTGTTCTGCCTTCATCTCTTCTGCAGCAGTGCTTTTGTCGAGACCTTCCCTGTTTGGTTATGTAGTTTGTGAGTGGCACTGGTCGGAATGTACCTTTTATTTGGATTGTAGTGAGGAGAGATCTCCTTGGAGCAGCCTGACCCCCTCTGTTCAGGTGAAAAATAGAGGTTATGCTGAAGAAGAACTATATTATGATTCATTTCTTTGAGGAAATGACTAAAAATATTGCAATATCTCCATACTAATGCCTATTTTAATGTAAATATAAATTATGAAAAAAACATTTCTTTATATAAGATTCTTAAAGCTGTGTAAGTCAATAAAGCTCATTCTCATAAAAATGGGCATGGTGTGACTTTGTGTAAGTGCTGCAGGAGTGTTGATTGTTGAATTAATTACTTAATTAGATTACTTGGGCATTTCAGAAGAAACTATTCAAATAATACTTTTCTTTGAGGTTGTATTTTATTTTGCTTTTAGGTAGTATCAGAAAGTTATCCAGTATTGCTTTGCTAGTGCTGCACTCTTGAATGTGTCTATTTGCTTAATGTATTTCAAATAGTCACACATGATAGGAACTAACCAATGTTGGCATGAAGACATTTCTAGATATGTTTATATGACATTGCAAATGCATAATATGATGATTGTCTCCTATAACAATACACTTTCTCCTTAGAAGTACCTCTTATGAGTAAAAGCTCAAGTTAACAGTTGGCACTATGAGATATGTCAGTTTCCTTTGACAGGAAACACCTTCCTTGCTTACTTGATGGTCTTTGTCTAGTCTCTGTTACTGTAACAGACTGAAATAAAATGAGAAATTTCTAAAGGAAGCAAGTTTATGTAGCTTACAGTTCAGAAGGATGGAAGTCCAAGGTCACAGCTGTGCTTTCTGACAAGGTCTCTCTTGCTCCATTGAGGTGTCATATGAACACAGAAGGAAACAAAGAACAGACTGACTTCACAACAACTTATTTTGAGATTTATCTACTTCTGCCATACTAAGATTAACGAACCCACTCCAAAACAACTTATGACCCATGATCCAACAACTCCTGGTAGATTCCACATTCCTTTACTGCTACACTGGCACCAAGCTTTTAATGGATGAATTCTGGTGAACCTATCAACCATAACTCTGATTTTAAATGATCTAGCCCTCAAATATGTGGTAATGTTAAAAGGGAGAAACCTAAAGTAAAGTTTCTGGTATCAAAACACACACACACACACACACACACACACACACACACACACACACACA
>OU015749.1:10682551-10701941 GCA_907169655.1 Acomys percivali
CACACACACACACACACACACACACACACACACACACACACACACACCAGAACCATTGGTTTCCTATGTTTTTACATAACAATAAAAATCAACATGAAAAGAAAATTCTTTTGTGAATATATGTATAGATAGGTACAGTACTATTCTTTGAGGTGTTACCTCAAAGAAAAATGAAAGTATTAATTTATTTTGGTTTACAACTAAAATTCTGTATCAATGACAACTACCAAGTTGAGTTTTCACTGTAGATATAGGTAAGATGCCACCTTCTTCCTAATGCATAATTTAATGATTTTGAGTAATCACTGAGCAAGAGTTCAGGCTTAATATAATCTGACATAAACACAGGCTACTTAGCAAAATTTAGTCCATATACTAGAGTGTTATTAGTCTGTATCATAACACCATGGCCATGACCATAAAAACATCAGTGAATATTTGTGTGTGTGTGTGTGTGTGTATGTGTGTGTGTATGTGTGTGTGTAGACAGGGTATCATGTAGCTCATGCTGACCTAGAACTTACTATGTAGCAGAGAATAACCTCGAACTCCTGGTCCTATTGCATCCACTATGCTACTTTGAGAACTGGAATTGCAGGTATGTACCAACATTTCTAACACTAGTGTAATATCTTAACTTGTTTAATAATAACTGTAACCTAGGGTTTGGAGTAATTGATTTGCTTTTTTTAAAAAAAATTAGCTATTTTATGTTTAATATTCATTTTATTTTTGTTATCTGCATCCTGGGTGAAGTTGGAGAACATGGTGATTTGTGTGATTGAAGTGAGCTCATCTCTGCAAAGTGATTTCTACTTCTTGGATGGGAACATTCAGACAGTGGGTCTCAGCAGTTTAGAAAGTTTCCTCTTATTAGGTAATGAAGTGACTCAACTGTGGCTAACTTTTTTAACAGGAGAGCCATGCAAAAACTGCCTAGCCTCAGGAGGGCTTGAAGCCGTT
The DNA here is from genome assembly GCA_907169655.1 of Acomys percivali. NCBI lineage: Eukaryota > Metazoa > Chordata > Mammalia > Rodentia > Muridae > Acomys > Acomys percivali. The sequence goes on from OU015749.1 coordinate 10,683,515, forward strand.
GTTATATTTTTGAGGGAAGATATAGCCTTTCTATGTGAAGCCACCATTCAGCCTGGAGCTGAACCTCCATGAGATGCCTACAGCCTTGACAACCCTGTCTTCATCCTACACATTCAGCGACCATTCCTATCAATTCTACCCCAGAACTGTCACCCGAGCCACTAGAGATCCAATCTATCATTCTGTCTCCTCTAACCATATCTTACTAATCACTGTTCAGCCAAACAGGCTGAAATGTAAACAGCCAGTATTTAGACTTATACCTCTGCCTCATTTGATTGATATTTGATAATTACACATACATATGGAATATAATAAGATTGCTTCAAATATGTATTATGAAACAATCAAACCACATCTTTGAAAACCCAAGGCCTAGATTTGCAATAGTGGATCTTAAAGTACCGGGAAGAGCTTTGAGTCAACCTATGTGAGCAGCAGTAATAGAGGCTGTTTGTTTTGGTTTTGTATCACTGTATCATTTGTTTATACCTTCTGTACAGGGATCTGGGTATTTATGTATATATACATAATTTATATCTACATATTTAACTGTATATGTATATATGTAATTTATCTTTACTTTCTCACAGGCCCTCACAACTATTCCAAGTTGCTTTATAAAATACATTTCATTGTCCTTGCCCTGCTTCTCTCTCTTTAGATTTCTTTAAAAATTGGCTAAATAGGGGGCTGGAGAGATGGCTCACAGGTTAAGAGCGCTGAGTGCTCTTCCTGAGGTCCTGAGTTCAATGCCCAGCAACCACATGGTAGCTCACAACCATCTATAATGTGATCTGATGCCCTCTTCTGGCCTGAAGGTGTATGTACAGGCAGAACACTGTCTAAATAATAATTAATAAATATTTTTTTAATTGGCTAAATAATTAAAGGCATTCATGAAATACAATAATTATATTAAATTCCAGTAATTATATAATGTTGTTTCTTCTTTCTTTGCATAGTATACTCAGTAAATTTGCACTTGTTTTATTCTACAGAATGTTGTGTGTTTGTGTTTCCTCAAAGGTGTCAACTATATTAGATACTTTCATCATCACTGTGACACACTATTTGAGAAGAAGAACTTCAGAAAGAAAGGTTTTTTGGTTCACAGTCTGAAGGCCCAGCTTGTTACTGTGAAGGGAGTGTGATGGGGAGAGCATGAGCATGAGCATGAGGATGCTGGTCACTGTACTCATAGCTAGACGTTGGAGAGGGATGCTTGGCACACTGTCTCCTGTTTATGTAGCCAAAGACCCCTCCGATGGAGGTGGTACTGCCCGGATTCAGGGTTTTCTTCTTCATCATCATCTTAGTTAAATCTCTCTCTAGTAAAAATTCTACAGACATACCCAAAATTTTGTTTTCTATACTATTCTTAATCCACTCAATTTTAAAATGAAAGTTAGTCATCATACCATCTAACTGTACTATGGCTCTCACCAAACAAAGGAGTCTCTCTCTCTTTCTCTCTCTCTATGTGTCTCTCTCTGTGTGTGTGTGTGTGTGTGTGTGTGTGTGTGTGTGTGTGTTTAAAACAAATTTTAAATGTAAAATTTCCAAGTCTATAAGTCTTTAGGAAATGCCAGAAAACAGAATGGAGGCATACAATTATTTTCTGATGTCACAATCTGGTAAACACACAATTTTTCCATGAATGAGTGCTGCTGTTCCCACTTTCCTCTTCTCTCTAGCTATATTTTATGCCTCCTGTTGATGCTGTTTTATAAACATAAAGGGACGGGAGAGCCTTAGAAGTGATATCCCATACACATCTAAGACACAGTGTTGGCTCTTGTGAGTTACAAATACAACTTCAGGCAGAGATGTGCACAGCTATATCATGAATTCTGAACTGTACCATCTCCTGGGAAGGGAACAGGAAGAAAAGTGACCTGGGTCACAGATAACATCCTGGTTGAATCAGGCAAAAGGAATCTTCACAAGTCTTGGGAAAACCTAGAAGCACCTTAAAAGAGAAAAGGGAAAATCTCAGAGTGTAAACTCATAAAAAAATGACCTGCATTATGTATGTTGTTTCTGTAATTTCCTATTCCATTCTTTACACTCTTGCTCTTTTGTAGTTTATTTTATGTGTATGTATGTATGCGTGTATGTATATGTAATATATATGCTACCTCTGTCCACATATGTATATAAACATATACAAGTAAAAATATATCATATTACAGATGCAGACATTTGACACCATCGGTCTGAAAATCATAGCTGCTCTTTTATTTATTTAAAATCCATACTTGGCCATTTTGTGAACAATAAAATAATAGCAATTGTGAAAGGCCTTAAAGACATTGGCACTGTTTTATTTATTTCTTCCATCTGGTTATTTGCTAGCCAAGGACAATAGAGGCGGTAAAATTTAAACCCCTACCCTGATCCAGCCCATGGACAGGACAGTCTCCACACTTGAGTGGAGAGAGGGATTTGACTTTCTCAAGTACTCTGGTGCCTCACATTTGACTATGTCCCCTGGCGGGGGAGACCTAGTGGCACTCAGAGGAAGGACAGCAGGTCACTGAGAAGAGACTTGATACCCTATGAGCATATACAGAGGGAGGTAATCCCTCTGAGGAACAGTCATAGGGGAGGGGAATAAGGGGAAAATGGGAGGGAGGGGAGAATGGGAGGATACAAGGGATGGGATAACCATAGAGATGTAACAAGAATAAATTAATTAAAAAAAATAAATAAAAATAAAATAAAAAAAATAAAAAAATAAAATAAAAAGAGACATTGGCACTGATTCTAAAAATCATTTGACGTCTGTGTGGAGTGCAACAAATACATAGAAGTAATAAATAATGTCGTAAGATAGGGTTTTCAGCTTTATGAGACTGTTCTCATAATTAAGGAGATATATCACCTTTAAATTATGAAACTTTTCTCTTCTGAGTATGACAGAAATGATCCAAACAATGAAGCTATGGATTGCATACCTGTGCACAATCATTTTAGTGATGAACTATTAAACAATTAATTATAAACTGATTACATAGCATTTCAAAATGATTTCCTGGTTACTTTTTTTTATATTTATTTTAAATTGTGTTTCACTAAGTTTCAGTAAGAATATTTTATATTCATGCTCCAAAATTAAATTGCATGACGGAGACTTGATAAAATGTAATGCTGCAGTGGTTGAGCATCAACTTGACTGGATATATAAACACCTGGGAGGCATCCAACTGGGTGTGTCTGTGACTGGCCTTCCCAGGCAGGCTGAACTGAAGAGGAAACATCAGTATGAATGGTACAATTCCATGGCCCGGGGCTGAGTGGGAGGAACAAGAAGACAGCAGTGAAGGCCAGCACTCACTGCTCTCTGCTTCCTGACTGCAGACCAGCGGCTCTGGTCTTCATTTATTATTACCTCTCCAGATTTCCACATTTTAAGGTTATTTTTGTATTAAATTTTCAACACTCATCTTCCTGATAAAATTTTACTAGATTGTTTGATTCCTACTTAACACAGTACTAATCCCTCCCTCATCATGCCCCAACCTCTGGTAAAATAAGACCACAATCTCACACCCTGCACCCCTAATTAATTCTTTTCTGTTCTTAAAAAACAAGTCTTTTAAAATGGAAATTCTTACAGTAACTTTGCCTATTTAATCTAATTTCCCCTATTTTGGATATTTTTTTCATTATTCAAGTATACCCTGAGTATGAAATATGAAACAATACTAGTAAGAAGAAAAATATTATTCTGAAAACTTAATTGACTGCTACATTTTACAAATGCCCTCTATGCTTTGTTCTTTGGGAAAATTTATGTTATGCTCTTACATGACTGCCTTTATTCTAAATGTGTGTAATTTATTATGGACTGCTCACCAACAGATAGAACACTAATTTATCCATCAATAATTATTTCCATTGTATCAGGCAATTATAACTGAGGTACAATCCCACTTACAACTTAGTAGAATTGTCTGAACTAGAGCATCTTATATTCCTTGTATCTGTATTTCATGTATATAATTTATACTACTTAGCCACATGTGAGGGGTTTAATTGTCATCTTGACACAATCTTGGAAAAAGGCTTTCAGAAAAAGATTGCCTAGATCAGGTTGGTCAGAGGGCATGTCTGTGGGGAATTGTCTTGATTTTCAATAACAAATATAGGAAGACCCAATCGAAAAGTCAGAAACCCATTCCCTGGGTTTTTTCCTGAATTGTATAATAACAAAGGAAAAAAAAATTGAGTAGGAATGAATACATTCATTTTCTCTGTTCTTAATTTTGAAGATGACCACCTGCCTCAAGTTCCTGCCTTGACTTTCCTGATGGACTATAACCTAGAATTGTCACCTAAAATAAACCCTTCTTCCCCTAATATGTTATTTGCACAAGATGTTATGATGACAATGAAAAGCAAACCAGAATACCACAGTGTATATTTACTGACATCTTGGTTACTTTTATAAGTATATGAAATATATGATGAATATGCATAATTTCTCTTCTTTTAAAAGTACTTTTTTTGCTTAATGTTAAATTTTTGTTTCTTTCAATTCTTGCCACTCATGCCTTTTTAAATACGTGTGTGTGTTTGTTTGTGTGTGTGTGTGTGTGTGTGTGTGTGTGTGTGTGTGTATTCATCTTCTTCCCCCAAAGAGTAATCTACTCAACTATGAATGATAATTCTTATACTGATTTGCGTATCTGGAGAAAGCGATATATTTTAAAACAAAAAGTACTTCTTGGAAAAAAAAACAAGAATAGATTATCCTTTGCAAATGAACACAGTCTAAGTAGAAATATGATTCACTAAGCAATGTTATATCTAGTGATGTCAACTGTGGACAGTAGGAGGACTCAGCCTCCCAGGGACTTCTTTTCAGCTAATGAATCTTGGCAGTGCTGGAAGATTGATCACATTATGAAGCCTAACATTGTACTGTTTACTAGAAAAACCTGTTTCTAATTGTGGTGTGTCTCAGCCCTAGCACAAATCATTAATCCAAGATCTATGTGCTTTAATATTGTAAATATGATTAAATAAAGTCAACCTATAAGTCAAGAGGCAGAGCAAGTAACCAGTTGACAGGGAATGGACAAAAGGAAAAACATAGAGAATAAGATGAAGTCGGGAGGATGGATAGAGAGACACACAAGAAGCTTCTACGTCCAGTTGGAGAGTTTTTCCAGACAGTGTGGGGAAGAAGCATTCCTTCTTTTGGGACATCAGCTGAAGAGGAATATCAGCTGGTACTTTCTCTACCTCTCTGAGCTAGCAGGCTTTCACCCTAGCATCTGGCTCCTGAGACTTTATTGGTTAAATCAAATCATTGAAATATTGTTAAAAACAACATGGCAGAAAATAAAATAGAAGAACATTCTTTTCCTATGATTTTTCCACATGGTTGAACCCTTAATCTCTTTTTAATATTGAAAAATACTAACCAAAGTTTCAGATTATATTGTATAGTTCTCAAGAGCCATGAATAATCTTCTTGTTGATTTAGTTAACTTGATGAAAATATTTTCAATGTTCAAGCACCATTAGATAATATTAATACTCTAAGACACATTAGAATGTATTTCATAATAATATAATAACCATTGAAAAGGACATTTCAAGAATAAAACATGAAGTCTTTTACTTTACTGTCCCACTGGAGAAGGCTGACTTTTTTTTTAAAGTATTTTATAGTTCCCTGAAGAGCTATGAATCCCATATCTGCCAAAATAGATTAAGCAGTTGGTTTGGGAGATAAGAGCTCCACAGGGAAAACATTTAGGGTCCAATTAAGTTTAGATGTCGGCAAAGCTAAGTGGAGAGGAGGTCCATGATGCCAGGCTATGAGGCAGGATTTACAGCCACTGAAGATTGCTTGATAAGTACTAAAATTGCAGGTCAGCTCCAAGTCTGCTTCAACTCAGAGTTGAACAGCCATTCAATTGCCCTTAAAGCATTCCACAATTATCATCATGGGCTCTTAGAGGTTTGCCAGGTCAACTCTTTATCTCTGTGTCAAATGCTATGGAACCTACTATATATCTCAAAGAAAGGGAGGTAAAGGGCTCACCATTCTCTTTTTTTTTTTTTAACTCTTACAGGGATGAAGTGTTAACTACATGACAAGGCAAATAATGACTTTAAAGAAAGGCTTAAACTGCCTTAACTCTGCATCCGCCTCATGCTAGACTGGTTGTGTCGTATAGCGTTTCACGCGGGGTGTGAAGCAACTACATTCTGTATACAGAAAGTTCCACACTTTTGAAGACATAGAAGTGTTTGAATTTGGCCTCCTCTCATTTCCAACTGGGTGAACTTGGACATTTAAAAATATTACTGTACCTTCATATGCTATCTTGACAGACTGAATTAAAAGACTTCTTCTTTGTGGTTTTAGAGGTTTTAACATCTGACCTATCGGTAACTACTTGACTAAGTCTGAAGTTAGTTTTTCAGTGGATTCTTCTGTCAAGTGGTGCTGGAAAAAAAAACATTGATAAATATTCCCAGTCCTATAGAGTTTCTTAAAAAGTCAAAAAGCCAAACATTTAAATATGCAGCAGTGCAATTTTTCAAGACAATTTATCAAGGCAATAGTTTTCAAATGAAACTAAGGGCAGTTTTAAGCAGAGCTGATGTTTAAATGAGCTAGGATGACAAATGGAAATGAAAAGAGGTCCAAGGAGACAGAATAACATACTAGAAAACAAAGCCAGATCAAGAAGCAGTGAAAATAAAGACTGCAGTATATTAGTATGTAATAGTCATATTTGAGTAAAAGTGAAAATGCTGAGGACACCAAAGTATGTAGCATTTTAAACATTGTGAGCTATACCTCACAATGAGAAACTACCCAGAAGTGTTCGTCAGAACATCAATGTCATCATGTCAATTAGCAGAGCCTAACCTATGAATATTTGAGGTGGAGCTACACTAATGAGAGAATAAAAGTGCTCTAAGTTCATAGGTGCATAGGTACCTATCAGGGATGAGATACACAGCTTTTGGAAGATCCTAGTATATGTTATCAACTTTAAACGAATAAAAATTTTACATGGCCCATAAAATCCCATTTTACTTTTAGAAAGATCCAGTTTATAAATACAAACATAATTCTTCATAATGCCATTTCCTTATTCCAGAATTGTCCTAGATTTAGTAAAAATAAAAAAGCCTCTGGCTCACATATCCATAAGTACTGAATCTGAATTTATTTACCACTTTTCAGGATGCTTGCTAAAGTAGTCCTAAATTTCCAAATGGATTCTCAAACTTTCCTTTCAAATTGTGGCAATTTTTTTTTTAGTATTTTCTTTGTCTTTGACAAAGAAGGGAAAACATTAAGAAGAGGATAATATGTTACTTCTTTATTTTATTCCTGGTGTATAGAAAAGTGTGTTTCAGCAATTCTTTGTTTGATAAGCAAATTGTCTTTTCAAAGAAGAAAATACCCATTATTCTGTTTTTCCAGAACTCGTTTGCTTTTAGGGGTGGAAGGGTGAGCGCATGCATGCCTGTATGTGTGTACAAATGTGTAATGTTTTCTACAGTAGACACAATCATTGTGTCTCGGCTGATTAATGGCCAAATGTATAAGTTCAGGCATGGGTATGACAGGAAGGTGGGAAATAGAAGCTAGAGAAGTGGTGTTGACCCCACATTGGTTGAACTGTGTTGCAATGGTGACAGGTGAATGGTGAAAGAAAACCAAGAAGTCTCTAATTAAAGCCTCCAGTAAAGGATGAGTGTTGATCAAAATCTACAGCCTGGGACAGGAAGTAAATGAGCGACAATGAACTGAAAGTGTATGTAGTACACACAGGCATGGAGATTTCCCATGGACCTGGAGAAACGATCTGAACATGGAGACAGGAAACAAGGAGCCTTCAAACCAGTTCCCCAAAAGCATATATTAATAGGATCAGGTATGATAAGACAAGCTTTTGAAAATGCAGGGAGGTGAAAGGAAAATGGTCAAATTCTAGTATCCATGGGAACTTTACGTTCCATTTGTTGTGTTAAGAAAATCACATACCAAGAAGAGACTTGATACCCTATGAGCATATACAGGGGGAGGAGGTCCCTCTCACGCACAGTCATAGGGGAGGGGGGGAAGGGGGAAATGGGAGGGAGGGAGGGAAGAGTGGGAGGATACAAGGGATGGGATAACCATTAAGAGGTAACAAGAATAAATTTTTAAAAAAAAGAAAGAAAATCACATACATAATCATTCTGATTTTTAAAACTCCATAATGTGCTGGCTATACATCTCCTTAAATTAGTTCTCTTCACTTTTGTTTCTCAAAAATGCCTCACTATAATGACAAAATCTAGAAACATTTGCACATACAAAATCCACTTCATGCTTGGATGGGCACATGAAATAGAATGTTGTCGAGAGGCCACCAGGGAATTCTTGAGAGAACTCTGACTCAGGGATGCTCAGAGATAAAATCAGTAAGAGCAGAGTGTCTCCTGTTAAATAACTGTTTACAGGTACCTTAGATAGAAGTAGAATCTAATAAGATGAGAGATGTCTTTTTTAAAAACAAATAGTCTGCATCATGATAGAATTTCAGTCAATGGTTGTGCCTCTGTAATTCCCAGCTACATTAGCTGAAGAAGAATGATGACCTCGTAGAATGTGGGTAGACATGTTTCCTCTTGTGAAGATGAGACCTCTGGGCTTCCATGATGAACAGAAGTCTTGCTGCCCGGCCACCAAGCAATATAATTGAGGAGCAGGTGTTTGGCTACTTCTCTTTGTTTATTCCCATTAAACAAACTAAACATATTTAGAAACTACATGTAGAGTTATGAAAGGTTCTTTGAGTTAAGAAGGCAGTGTGTATTAACATGGGGGCAAAGTATCATTTGTTTATTTATTGTCACACTTCTGACTTATCTATCAAACACATTGTATTCCAACATGGAATTGTCACGTGCTCTTTAAATCTTAACTCTTGGTAATTTGCTCATATATTACCTAATTACTCTTGGACCCATAGAGTGAGCAGTCTTTCATATCCATCCGTATAGACTGTAGATTCAGCCACTATTTGTTATAAGACAAAGTACAGTGATTTCTATCTCTGAAATTTGTTTCCACCTCCACTCTCTCTTCCAAGTCTACATTAGAGATTTTACTTCCTGAAGTTAGAAGTTGTCTCGTAATGTTTTGCTGGCCTCTGCAACTAGAACACCCTCTTTCACATCATGACATCCTCAGTTACTCCTTTAAAATTATTATTAATATGCCTCTGAATACAATTAGCACTGAACATATATGACTGAGCACATCCTTCCACTGTGGCGTGGACAACTTACTAGCAGCAGCATCCACAAAGAAAAGTGACTCTCCCTGCCTTGACTGCCATCAACTACCAATGGTGCCTCACCTAGTTATGAGGTTCTGTATCAACCACTATTCACTCACCAAGGTCGTGAGCAGCGGAAATCTGTGGGTGTGAACATAAAAATTAAGGAGTAGTTTCACAGCATGGCTATTGTGCTAGTAAAATAATTCTAATAGGTACCCTCTTAGGGTCTATGTCCTCTCCAGCCATGAGCTTTTGACAGATCTAGTAGCTGGCATAAACATCCCTCCTGTGGAGCATCCTTGGAGGTGCTGACACTTTAAACTAGCCCTCTGCACTCACTACTCTCTACATTTCTAACTGTAGCTTCCCTCAGGCTTCGGTGCTTTTTTTATTTCTTGGTGATATTGGCTTACATTCTTCTAGTTGGACCTCATCTGTAATGTCCTGCACATTTTTCAATTCCTCGTTGCCTGACAATAACGATTATTTTTCCAGCTCCCGATGGATGTTTACAGCACCTTTTTCACATGGCATCTGCAGGTGTTATTTTCTACTCACTCTTGGGCCATTTAAGAAGATAGCACATAGTACAATCAAACAGACCTCATACCAAAATCTTTGCAGGAGCTCTGGATTTTTCTTCATACTTGATGTGACAGCTTGTCATTCATCACTTATCCCTCCCCCCCCCCTTTTTTTCATTTTTCACATGCGTGTCTGTGTGTGTGTGTTTGTGTGTGTGTGTCTTTGAATATGTGTAGGTCTTCAAGCACGCGTGTGTATGTGTGTGTGTGTGTGTGTGTGTGTGTGTGTGTGTGTGTGTGTATACGTGGCTGACTCTGCTAGACTAATGATGTGTAGAATGGGCCTGTCTCCTTCTCATTCTCATACTGTGCCACCACACCTTGCTTGTAGTTGTTGTTGTTGTTGTAAAATTGCGTGCGAAGTTGCAAAGTTTTCTCATGAAGAAAATTGGCTCTGTATTTATAACTTGCTTACTGAATACTTTTAAGACACCCCGAGAGATGTTGAACCTCATCTATTAAAATGTGCAAAACATCAGCAAAATAAAAAAAGAAGAAGACGAAGAAGAAGAAGAAGAAGAAGAAGAAGAAGAAGAAGAAGAAGAAGAAAGTGCTCACATGATAAGCACTTTACTGGCTGAGCCATATGCCCAGCCCTTATCATATTTACTTTGTTTTAAATATCTTACTAACCCTTTACTGGTGAAGCAACACTTCTCTCTAGGCAAAAGTGATCAGTAAATACCTCAATAATTTCAAGCCAGTTGATTATTTTTAATCTAAAACACTCAATACCCTCTTCCCAACACCCCTGCCACTTTTTGCCTGTCCTAGTGCTATTTGATTCTTAGCCTTCTATACAAATGTCCTAATCCCTAGTCATCTACTGATCTTGCTTGCTGTTTATCAGAACTTACTTTGTAATTTCTGGCCAATATTAATTGAAAAGGTTTGTTTGGTGTTTTGTTTGTTTGTTTTACAAATTTTACAGTTGGACCACCTGGCCACTGTGCACATGGGGTACTGCTTTCATACATTCTGAATATCACAAAGAAAATGGAGCCTTAAAATAAAAATTATACTTCTCCAACTTATCACCTTGCCAGTTCCAGAATACTTTTCAAAAATAATTGCCAGTGTTCCCATAACTTCATTAGATTTTTTTCCCTTAACACTCTGGTAAGTATGTCATCCAGAGCTACAGAAACGATACAATTCAGTAATTTGAGAGGAAATTGGGGCCAGCTCCTTTGCAGTATCTTAGACTTTATGCTGTGCTTTCTTATTTCCTTCTGCCAAGTTTTGGCATTTTTCCACTTTCTTTTGACTCCTCTACCTAGAGATTTTTCATACTTGGACTCACCCTTCAAAATGCAGTCTCTCAGGCTTTCAAGCACCCTCAGGCTGATATTTAACTTTCCCTCCTTCTCTTTCTAATTGAGTAAACACTTTTACCTTTTCACCTAATGGCATGTGTCTGGTAGCATGTTAAAGCAAAAAGGAGATTTTAGTACAGAAAAATACTGTGAAACTCTCTGGCTGTCTGTGACCAATGGTGTAGGCAACATCTCACCAGATGAAAAATAAAAGGGAATATCCCTTCTCAATGGAGACATGTGATAGGAACGTGTGTTTGCCCATGTAGTCAACTTTCAAGTATTGCTTTCTAAAAGCTATATTTTCTTTTCAGAATGCTTTTTCTGTCATTTAAACACACAACTATTTATTTATTTATTTATTTATTTATTTATTTATAATACTTGAATAATAGAAGAAACAACAAGCATTAGTAAAAAACAGAATAAGACTCTCTTTGCTAAATATTCTTAATTTTTTCTTTTATTTTTGAGATTATAACTATATAATTTCTTCTTTTCCTATCCTCCCTCCAAACTGACCTATAACTCCCCCCCTTGCTCTCTTTCAAATGTCTGACTCCTTCCTCATTAGCCGTGATTATGTGCATGTATGACTAAACATACATATTTCCTACTTAGTCTATACAATGTTCCTAAAACGTGTGTTTTCAGGACTTAATATTAGGCAATGGCTATTTAGACACATATTGCATATACTACTATAAGGTAAGTAGCACAGGGCTATACCTACTTTAGAGTTACCTGCCATACACTAGAATATACTCTTTTCTTACCTACAGTATATTTTGATCATATTTTTTCCATTTCTCTTACTCATTCCAGATCCTCACACTTCTCTGCTTGCCCAAATTCATGTTCTGTCTCTTGCTCCCTCTCTCCCATCCTAAAAAAAAAAAAATGCCCTAAAAATGAAAAGCATATTCAAAACAAACAAACAAAAAGGCAAAACAAACACAAAGCATCCTAAAATGGAGTCTGTTTGGTGTGGTCAACCATTCCTGGGGGTGGGGCCTACTGGGGTATGTGATCGATATGCCCAGTGACACTGCATTGGAGAAGATGGAGTCTGCATCTCACACTAGGGAAGAACTGCGAATAGCTTCTTACTCATGGATGGGCATTAGTGTCTATGTCTCCTCTGCACTGGGCTTTTATCTGGTTTGAGCTTGGGTGGGTCTTGTGCGTGTTGCCTCAGCCTCTGTGAAGTCATATGTGCATCAGCCCTACTGTGCCTGGGAAATGCTGTTAGAATACACTCTCTCTCTCTCTCTCTCTCTCTCTCTCTCTTTCTCTCTCTCTCTCTCTCTCTCTCTCTCTCTGTCTCTGTCTCTCTGTCTCTTTCTCTCTCTCTATCTCTCTCTCTGTCTCTCTCTCTCTCTGTCTCTCTCTATCTCTCTGTCTCTTTCTCTCTCTCTATCTCTCTCTCTGTCTCTCTCTCTGTCTCTCTGTCTCTCTGTCTCTTTCTCTCTCTCTGTCTCTCTCTCTGTCTCTCTGTCTCTCTCTCTCTCTCTCTCTCTCTGTCTCTTTCTTTCTCTCTCTCGATTCTAATATAATTACATTTTCCCATTCCTTCTCTCTAAACCTTCCCATATACTCCAAATACCTCCCATATATTTCTAAATATAATCTGTTCAGTTTGTATATAATAAACTCTGAATGTTATTAACATTCATGTGGAAGTTTTAAACATGAAAATTTGTTTTGTAGTCTTGTTTTGAAGCTTTTCATTATTCAATCCTGTATTTGTTCTACAAATAGAAATACTGGATCCTGGAAATCATTTGTTGATGATTTTATTTAATTCCATCCTTTAATGTAAAAAATACCTTATATAGGACTGTCTGGAAAAAATAGAGCAGTAAGCAGTATGTGACTGCCCAAGGCCTTCATTCGTGCTTTGCTTAGGGTAGTGGAGGTTGGACCTATGCTACTAGCATCCTAAGCATTGGCTCTCCCACTGAGCCACCTCTTCAGATCTGGTGCATGGAGGGACAGATCTATTTAGCATACCATTTATAGCCTCACATCTCACATAAAAGCATTTAGACAAATGAAAATCATATTTGAGAATTTATAATTAGAATTTTAAAGCAGAAGACATTTTTATAAACTTGCTAAGTAACTTTTAAAATGTTAATAATGGCAATAATATAAATTTGGATGCCTATTTTTTTTTTGTTACTTGGAGAAGCTGAAGTTTCTTTGTTCATGGATTACAATTCCCAGCCCTTCAGATTTGGTGAGTGACAGCTAAAACATACAATATTCATAACAAAAGAAATCAACCTGCTCTGTGCTAAGGCTAATTTTATTGTAAGTGACATTTTCCCCAAATAAATTAGTTTTTATAAATTTTATTATACAAATTTGCAATTAAGAATGGTTCCAAATAACTTATTCTTAAAGTAAGATTTGAAGGCAAACAGATCTTATCCAAACCTCCCAGTTCCATCATGAATGACAATAATCATTAGGGTCTAGAAGATTAATTATTTTAATAATAAACTTTATTGATGTATAGTCATTTAAACTTGAAAAAAATTAAGTTAAGGGAACATATAGAGTTTTCTACCATACCGTGTACACACACGTCCTCTACAGCTGTCACACCAGCAGGCACATTGTTACAACCAATAAAGTTACACTGACACACCATTAGCATCCAAAGGTCACAGTTTGCATTAGGGACCACAGCTTGTGTTCTGTGTGTTTTGAAAAGTATATAATGATATGTTTCTATCATGCAGAATAATTTCACTGTCTTCCAGTTCTCCAGTGTTCTGCTTATTTATATTTTCCACACACACACCCAGAAACCACTACTATTATGACTGTTTGAATCATTCCTTCTTGTTTCTAAAATACCATGTGACTGAATCATGTACCATGTAGTCTTTTCAGATTGACATACTTCACTTAATGATATGTATTTCAGTTTACTGTACATATTTTCATAGTTCATCACATTTTAGTAGAGGGAAAATGTCCCAGTATCTGGTTCTAAGCCATTGCCCATGATCCCAAACTCCAGTTGGCTCAAAACCGAAGGCCTACTATAGCAGTTGACCAGCATGACAGAACAACCTTTCAAGCAAATGCCTTAGAACAATCATTGTGTATCAATTGTCACCCATGCTCCAGAGACTAGAGCCAGGCAAGCAACCAAAGCTTCGGGTTCTAGGCATTCTGAATATACCCAAATGTCAGCCACTTACTGCCTGGCTTACCCCTACACTCACATTCTCAAGGTGAGGGCTCATCTTGGTGTCAGCTCAGCCCTGTGCACCTAGGCCTCAGGCCATCTAGGATTGTATCAACACTCTTCCGGAAATAAGTTTTAGGACCACTGTTATTATCTTACAACCATTAGGCCCTTCTCAACAGATAGGCCAACTCTTCAGATGTTTATTCTAAGCCTCTTGTTCATCCTCTTTCTAAGAAACCAGGTTATAACCCGCACGCGCCCAATACCAAGTCCATCTGTCTAATAGACCCAAGGGCCTGGCCAAAATCTCCACCTCAGCAGAGATGGGAGTGAATGGTATTTCTAGACAAAGCCAGATTTTAAAACTGGAATAAGCCCTTCCTTCTTCAACTCCATGAACAACAGATAGCTATATTACTGAAAACACTCAGCCCAGAAGAGGACAAGGGGAGCAGAGTCGGGCTAAGCCATGAGCTGGTAGAAAATATATATAAATCCTACATATAATGAGGTTAATAGCCAAAGCATGGAAAGAATTGATTCAGACTTCTACTAACATATCTAGTAATCTGGCTAACAGCGAACAAAATACTCTAGTAGAAATTTCTAAAATGGAAACTTACAAATTGCCAACATAAAAAGGAAAAATGGTCAACATTGCTGATCACAGTGAAATACAAATTAAAACTGTGATCAGATTTTTATTACTGTACCTCTGTAGTACAGCTTGAGATCAGGGGTGGTGATGCCTCCAGAAGTTCTTTCATTGTACAGAACTGTTTTAGCTGTCCTGTCTTTTTTGTTTTTCATATGATGTTGGGTATTTTTTTTTCAAGGTGCGTAAAGAATTGTATTAGAATCTTGACTTCAATTGCATTGACTCTGTTGATTGCTTTTGGTAAAATGGCCATTTTTACTGATCCATGAGCATGGGGGATCTTCCCATTTTCTGATATCTTCTCAATTTCTTTCTCAGATGACTTGAAGTTTTTACTCACACAGTTCTTTCACTTGCTTGGTTAGAGTTACCCCAGGATGTTTTATGTTATTTATGGCTGGTGTGAATGGTGTTACTTGCCTAGTTTCTTTCTCAGCATGTTTGTCTTTTGTATATAAGAAGGCTAATTGTGGGAATGGTCAACCAAAGACGGGTCCTACTTGAGACCCCTGCCATGAGATGGCACCTGACACTATGTGGAAAGCCAAGAACCAGAGGCTGGATAGTCCAGAGACCTAGAACAGAACCAAACACAAATGGAAAAAATAAATAAATAAATTTAAGTAATAAATTAATAAATAAATGTTAAGAGTCAATGCAATGATTTCTAGTGATACTCTGCTATACTTGTAGATGATAGTGTAACATATTTATCCTCACAGAAGCTTCATCCTGATTGGAGCAGATGCAGAGACCTACAGCCGAACATTAGGCAGAACTCATGGGATCCTACTGAAGAGGAAAAGAAAGGATTATAGGAGCCAGAAGGGTCAAGGAAACCACAAGAAAATGACCTGCAGAATCAACTAACCAGGACTCATAGAAGCTCACAGAGACTGCAAATGAGAATCTCAGAGCCTGTACTCATCTCATGAGACCTAGATCTTCTGCAAACATACTATGGTTGTGTAGCTTGGTGTTCTTCTAGGACATGCAACCGTAGGAACAGTGACTGTCTCTGACTCTTTTTTCTGCTTTTGGAATCCTTTTTCTCCTACTGGGTGTCTCGTCTAGCCTTAACATAAGGGGATGTGCCTAGCCTTATTGCAACATGAGATAACATGATCTGCCATGTTTCATCAATATCCCTAGAAGACCTGCTCTTTTCTGAAAGGGAACAGAGGAGTGGCTGTGGGGAGAGGGAGTGGGAAAGTGGGGAGAGGGAGTGGGAAAGAAGGGACTGGTAGAAGATGAGGGAGGGAAGCTGAGGTTAGAATGTAATAAATGAGAGAGAAAAAAAAACACCTAATGTAACATTGCCACACATCTTTTAGAATGAGTACTATCAAAAGACTTAAATAACAATGTTGGCGATGACAGACAGGAAAGGAAACTTGTAGAGGTAAGAATGTAAATTAGTTCAGTCATGTTGGGCACACATATATAGTTCCTCAAAAACTCAATTTAGAACCACCCAGCTATTCCTTATAGTATGTAGACTTCGGAATATTAAATTATTATGAGGAGTGTTACCTACCCTCTCTTGTTCACTGCATAACTATCTGCAATATCCAAGGATGAAATTCACTTTAATCCCCATGCAAAGCAGAAAAAAAATGGTGTAAAAATGTGATGTGCACACATAATGTACTATAGACTGTCTTTCAAAAGAAGGAAATCATGTCATTTGTAGCATCACGGATAAGGATGGGGTATGTTAAATGGAATAATCTAGTCATAGGAAGACAAACACTACTTGGCTTTATTTATACATAGAAGCTGGAAATGCTAGAGCCATACACATACAGGGTAAAACTGGGGTTGCATTAAACCTATGGCAGTGGAAAAAATGGGAAATTAGGATAAGAGGATATAAAATTTCAATTAGGAGGAATATACTCAAGGGAGCTATTCCATCTAACAATGTACTGTATTGTTTAAATCGCAAAAGAGTAGGTATTAAGATTAACTTAATACAGCTGAAAATAGCTGCATTAAGTAATGCACACGTTAGTTCAATTATCATTCACAATGATATATGTCATCCTGTTGGGCACAGTAAAGAGGATTTTTATTTACAATATTGTACATATGTCACCTATAAGAGTTTGATGAGCAAGCCTTTCCTGATGAGCTCTTGGGTTGGATGAGAAAGAAAACACACTTAGGTTAGGCCTCCATGTGTCAGTGAGCCTTGAATGAAGCGAGAGTGTAGCTAGAGAGACCTCGAGTTCCCGTAAGTCAATTAAATGTGGTTAACTAGCTTCTCCTGTAGCAGAGTCATTAAGGAGCAGTGGACGGTCTGTGTGTTTCAAGATGGCTCCTCTCTCCTCCCTTGTGGGGAGCTGAAGGGTTTCCTATTTGCTGACTGTGAGCAACATACGGAGTTCAAGAGCAGCGAAGACGGTAGGACAGGCCCTTTGCAGTTCCTGTCCGTCCATGCTGAGCGTCCTCCAGGCCCAGGGGAGTTCCCACTCCTGGCTTTGTTTTGGTGAGTTAAGCTTCTCTTCATCTTCCTGCCTGCTTTGCCAAGTTGGTAGTGATGGTTTGTGTTGCATCCTCATTTCTCTGACAATCTAGGAAAAGTACTGCATTTTAGCTTCTTCAAGTTTGTGTTTGTTTTGTTTTGTGTTTACTGGCTTTTGGCAAGAATTAGACCTCTCCCAGGGTTTTATCTATGGGGCTTAAGTCAAGATGGGCTTTTTAAAAAATAGAGATCTTTAAACACTGAAAACTGTAAACTTTCTTCCCTGGCATCCTGCCTAGGAGCCTTCTGCCATATGCTTAAAGTGAAGAAATTATAGGTGGCATTGAAAAAAATTCATGTAAATATCATTATTGTTCAATAATCACTGGGAAAATAAAAGTACAGGTCCTTGTGATCAGACCCGCTCCACGTGCTGACTGCATTTCCATGGCAGTCACAGGGCTGCACTGTTCATTAGATGACGACTTCATTATAGGTTACAAAGCAGGAAATGCCAGCACTGTCTACCCCGTGAACTGGAATGTGTTAGCCTAGGAGGACTTGAGATTAGTTTCCTTCTACTGCAATGCAGAAAACTTAATTATATATCCGAGGGGCTGTCAGAAGACAGAGCTAGGCGTCCCCTAGTTAGAATCCCGGGGAACAGCTTGAGCTAATATCATATCATGTATCTTCCTCATACAGAACTCTATGCAGAGTGCTGTACTACAGTGCTCTGGGGAAAGTGGGAACGTGGAGACACTAAACATCAAGTCTAAATTCTGGGACTTCCAATTAGTAAGAGATCGATGTGTGTGTGTGTGTGTGTGTGTGTTTGTGTGTGTGTGTGTGTGTGTGTGTGTGTGTGTGTGTGTGTGTGTGT